>VXBB01012802.1:15419-32727 GCA_013399915.1 Illadopsis cleaveri
GAGAATGATAAAGGAGGTGCTGTGCCATGGACAAGGTCATGCAGGAAAGGCAGCAGTGCAGATCTCATTTCCTTTGCACTGTGACCCTACTTCTGGTCCTGTACAATTGAATTCTGGCACAGAAAATATTCTTTTGTAGAGTTAAATCCTTTTCTTCTCCTGATCTGCCCCTAATTCAGAGAGGCAATATCAGCTTCAGAACACAACCACAGAGCAGTGAGGTTTGATTTGTCCTCGAACCTCCAAGAACTGGAGAAAATTTCGAGGACTTCAAATCCTGCCTAACATAATTCAGGAAATGTGAAAAATTAGTGTGGAAAAACTTCTTCAGGAGCCTTGAAGCTGATCCAGAAAAGATTGAAGAGAGCTGCCCTCCTGAAAGACCAGGACAAAGTCCTAAGACCTTCACCATTTATTCATAGAATAGTTGGGGTTGTAAAATACCTCTAAGATAATTGAGTCTGACCATTAACCCGTCATTACCAGGTCCATCACTAAACCAGGTCCCTAACACCACATCTACACGTTTTTTGAACTCTTCCTGGCATGGTGATTCCCCCAGTGCCCACTCCACCCTCTGGAGGAGACAGGGGATCAAGCACTGATAACATCACCCGCACTCTGGGTCTACCCAACCCAGCACAGGGGAAAGTAAAAGGTGAACACTGGGTAATGCAGATATTTTTATATCCTCTAGAGAACGAAATCATCATTATTCCTGAAGTATCTTTGTATTTACTAGGAATCCCATGAATATTTTCCCATTAAGTTGTTTAGCATTTTTCCATTGAGTAAACTTCCAGCATTTGCAGTATCCCCTGGCAAGAGGGGATTATCTCTTGATTAACTTTACCTTGTGTGAAGTAAGTCCTTTGTTCTGACCTGCTATCATCTCAAGCACCCTTTTTTTGTCTATTCAAAGGAAAAAAAAAAAAAAAGACAATAGTTGCTCTCTTTCATCCTCTTCATGCCACTCATAATCTGATAGTCTATTATCATACACTGCTTCTGTCATCTCTTATTCAGATGAAATATTCCTGGAGTACTTCATTGTTCTGTACCTTTGATCACTCTATTGCCCCTCTACACATCTTTCCCCGTTCTGCTGCATCCTTTCTGTGGGGGGGGGGGAACAGCAGAGCTGCTCAAAACATTCTCAAGGCAGACAGACACGCACTGAATTTACACAGGGGTGTAATAATGGCTTCTATTTTGATCTCCATTCCTTTGCTATTAATTCTTAACATTCAATTTGCTTTTTGTCACCGCCATTGAGCACGGAGGTGACATGTTCATAGAACTGCTCATTATAAACACCAACTCATTCCTGAGTAAGTAATAGTCCATTCAAAGCTCGTCACTGTAGGTGAAGTTAGGATTGCTTTCTTTTTCCCGTGTGTACCACCCTGCACTTATTTCCCCCCCGAATTTCAGCTGCTCTTCAGTCACAGAATCGCTCGGCAGTGTGACGCCCCTCTGCAAGCCTCCCACATCATCCCTCATCGTTGCTGCCTCAGCAGAGGGTTTCTGTCACCTCATTACATCACTCAGCACCAGCACACCTGAGTTATGTCCCCCATGGAGCTCCTGCCCACCTTTCCATGCTGCTGACCAGGCTCTGCTGCGAGCAGCAATAATGCAAACCCTTGCAGGGAGAACAGCTCCTGTGCTCTTTGCTTCCCCAAGTCCTCGGGCACAGGCAGGTAGGCCTGGCACGAGGGATGGCTCTGCCTTTATCTGTGGGATATGTGCTGCATTCAGAGCAGGCTGGTTTGGAACAGAAGCCTCTGTGTGTGTGTTTGCCTCTGGATCTTTCCACCCTCTGCGTTTTACGGGCGCGTTCGTGACTTTGCGTGTGGCCTCCCTCGGAATTTATTCCCCCGGCTTTTTTTGATCACAGTAATAATCCCACTGTTAAAAAGGAGCCTTCCCCTTTAAATTCCCCAGTGCCAAGGAATGAACTTTGAAACATGAAGGTTAGCAAAGACTTTGGGAACAACTTTGAAAGCAGCTAAGCTGTGAGCCATCTCCTCCTCATTTAATCAGATGCTCGGCTTTGCAGCTCCAGCCATCTTCACGGATTAACTCCCATGAACTTCCTGAACTGCTTTTATGGAAAAGCACATCAAACAGATGACTCTGCTAAGAAGGAATTAATCAATTAAGTAGAAGCAGGGATGCCTACCCTCTGCTGAGAAGCTGGTCCACAGACACCTTCCCCCTGCCCACCTCCTTCCTTCCGCCTTGCTCCGAAACTTGTTTTATTTATATTAGATGGAGATTGAAATTTAGATGTAGGTTCACCACACACACACACAGAGCTTCCCTTCCTGCCATATTTTTCTGAGATAAATGTGTTTTTTTCTAATGTGTAACTGTGAAATTTTAGGGGTCCAGCAGCCTTCAGCTGTTGGAATATTCCCGGTGTGCATTTCCCAGTAAGCCAGACTGAACCATCTTGCACTGTCCTGTGTGATGAGTGTTGTGGTGAAGGGTTTTAGCTTTCCAGTCTGCATCTCCAAGAGAAGAAATTTGTGATCTGGCGTTTCCAGAGCTATCCCAGGGGCTGGCTGAGTGCCCCAGTTAATCAGGTCTTTGCTTCTGCCTGGTCTTGGGTGAGTTGTGCAGGCTTGGATTCCATGTCCAGTTTTAGCCACGTAATAGGGGTCTGGCCCAAGGTGGTTTTCCAAGGGCTTTCTAGTGTCCATGGAGAGAGAGAGAGAGAGAGAGAGAGAGAGGAGTTTCCAAGGAGAAAACTACTCTTTCCTGAAATTGGTGAATCAGGTATCATGGAGTGGCCGTGGAGGTGTGAAGGAAGAAACCTGAGTGTCTTGGGGCCAAGACATGTCATGATGTCATCATAAATATCTGTACTTATTCAGGGCACCCATCAGTCTCCTAAGTTTGGATTCACAGTGCTTATCTCCTCTTTGTGTGCCAGTGCAGGGAAACAAGGAATGCAGGTTCAGATGTCCTTTTTTCTCCCCTAGATCAGGCTTCTTTTGACTGAAAAAGGGATCTTCCATGACAGTAAGAGCTGTGAAACTATGGTGGTGCTGCAGATGGCATTTAAGGGAGGTTCCTCCCATCTGCTCACTCTCGAGAGTGGAAGATTCCTGATGTTAAAGATTTTTGTAAAGGGCAAAGGATCTGAATTTTTTATTTCTGAGAACATGAATTCTGAGCTGCCATGTCAGCCTTCACAGCCACGTGGACACCAAGCATGGAGATGCTCTGAAGAAAGCTGGGTTTATGGCCTCTGTAAAAGCAGTTCAGCATTTCTCCTGCTTTTTGCAGCAACCCTCTCCCAGAAAAAAAAAATCTATCCCCAGCTTCAGGAGTACTTGGAGCCCAAGTCACAGCTTTTATTAACAGGAGAGCTGGAGTTTCTCTTGCAGAAGTGAGATGATTTCTGCATTTCCTCTCAGAAGCAATCCTTGTCACCGTGCCTAGGATAGATTGTGGTATAAGGTCATTCTTTCCCATGTCACATTCACTCCATCAGATAAGTGAGGAGGAGGCAAATTAGCACTTCTGTTTCTGGTCCTGAAGGGAGCCTCATCTACAGCAGAGGGTGAGTTTTAAATCTAATTCCCACCCTAAACCAATTCCTGGGCTATTTATCCTCCATTTCACTGATGTTAGCACTGTCATTTTTATTAAGTACCTCTTCATCCTCCCTGGTGCTTACTCCAGGTTTATTTAGGAAAGTGCTTTAATATGTGGAAAACATCTGCTATTTTTCAGCTTATTTCCAGCTGGGAAGGTGCTTGAAGTGTGGCTGTGCAGGGTTCAGGTGATAGGGAGACAGAAATGTGTCAAAAGAACCAGTTAACATCAAAACTCCTTCACACAGAGATCCTTCCATTTTCCAGAGGCTATTTCATCAGGTTCTGTGGGATACCTCTTATTTCTGGGTAGCACAAGGTGGTCTAATAATTCCTGCACGTCTCCTTTCCTGCTGTCACCCATCTGGCTCCATGGATGATTCATGCTTTTGGTTATAGATTGGAATAAAACTCCAGTTTTTCACAGAAACATTAAATCACAGATTGGTTTGGGTGGGAAGGGACATTAAAGATCATCCAGTTCCAACTCCTTGCCATGGGCAGGGACACCTTCCACTATTCCAGGTTGCTCCATGCCCTGTTCAACCTGGACATAGCCTCTCAGAATAACTTGCTCCAGTGCTCAACCACCTTCACCAAAGAAAAAAAAAATTATTTTTCCATTCCTTTAAACATATTTTCTTTATTTTTATTTATATGTCCAGTATGTCCATGTCTCACTTCCACTGGGAAGCACTCCACATGTGGCCTCAGCAGAGGGGAAGGATCATCCCCCTCAACCAAGCTGTCAATCCTGTTCCTTAAAAAAAGAAGTCCTTCTGCTCTGAAAAAAACCCAAGACCCAAAAGCAAATCTGTGCTGTCTGTTTGAGAGCTGCAGCACACAGCTGAGCACTTTCAGTGCCCAGCACACTCAGTCCTCAGCTAAGATATTTTTGTAACAGGGAATTCCAATAAAGTCAGAGGATCTGCCGCATTTTTAAAGTTTATCAAGATCACTTTTGCAGCAGTAAGCAGCGTTGAAATGGCTTGGGAAGAAATAAAAGGGAGAGGAAAAGGCGTTTTTATTTTGGGACTGAAAATTAAGACCTTTCAGATTGTACCATTTCCTGACTTTAATGAGCAGGGTATCTTGATCCAATCTTTTTCACTGCATTTTTGTCCCCCAGTCACAGGATTTGTTATTTTAAAGGACACAAACCTGCGAAGATTTTACCCAGCTCTGCTTGAGCCTTCTGGAAAATGATAGACCACTTTTAGAGAGGATTGCAGGGAGTAACCGGCAAAAAGACTGGGCCTGTGGTTTGTATTTGCATGTTCATTTAGATAAAAAAGAGAAAGTGGCTGATCACAGAGAGGCAGCTCTGCAGGTTCAGTGCCCCTTCATTTCCTGACCCTCAAAATCTTGTTAACAGGATACACTCTGTCTGTAGGAAAAAAACCCCCCTCTTATTGTTGGCTTAATTACAGTATTAACAGTTGGATCAAAATCTAATACTCATTATTAGTCTGGTTATACTAACACTGAGAGCAAAGCAGCACAGAAAAGCAGCATTAATGATGAAATCAAAAGCATTATGTGCAATACCTGGCTCTGCAGCCTTCACCACCCTGTTTCTACAGGTGCTGGTGGTGTCAGGATGCTCTGCTGCCTAAAATTGATCCCATCACTGCCAGCAAATCACTGTGTTCTGTGCTGAGCCAGTTGTGGCACTAAAATTGAACCCAGAAGTGTCTCAAAAGCTACATGTGTTCTCCTGGAGGAACCCTTTCCTCTTTGAGCAGTTCCTCTGCACCATCACCATTCCTTCCACGCTCCTCACTGTGTTAGGGGGAAGCTCAGCTTTCCCATCAATGGGGCTGACAGTGGGTAAAGGCTTCCATGAGGCATCCAGCTGCACTTTGTGGTGGCTGGAATCCCCTGAGTGGGATCCAGCTGCCAACACAGCCAGCAAATGCCATTGGAGATGTCCCAGCGTGTCCTGCCTGGTCTCCACTTCCACCCCAGGAGGGCACAGCTCCCCAGCTGGTCCTGTGCCATGTCCCTCATCCTCAGGGCATCTCAGGTGGCACCTGGTGATGCATTTAGAAAAGTGCTTCACCACTCCTCTGACCTCCAGGCCAGGTGAGCTGTCTAATGTCCACTGTTTTTCTAAATATAGATATTTTCTAAATACAGGCATGAAACAGAGGAGATGTCTGGGGCTGTTGTTGTTGCCAAGCTGTTCCAAAGTCAGAAATCTAAAAAAGAAAGAATATTTCTTGGTAACTGCTGGGCTCAGGGACCTGTTTGTCTCGGTTTCATGAGAACATAATTGAAAGCCAGGCTGTTTTCCACTTCATTCTGTGCTTAGGTTCATCCCCTCAGCCATAAATTCCCACAGCCCCTTTTCATGGTGAGCACAAAAGCCTGCTTTTCACAGAGCATCTTTTCCTGTGGTTTTGGTTCCTGCTCCTACAGGGAGAAGCCCCAGAGTTGTACAAAACAAACACATCGGGTTTTGCCACATGGGCACAGCCTCCTCCTGATCTCTTCCTTAGTTTAAGAATTTCTCAAGCCTCTTTTCACTCTCAGGTGTGTTATAGTGGAGGATCAGCGTTTCTTCCCTGCTCTAGAGCCCAGAGGATGCCCTGTGGAGGTCCATAACCAACGAGGTGTCTCCCCTAGAACGTGCAGTTGAGGGCTGCTGTCAAAGCACAACCTGCAGATATTTATCTGTGGAGATTTTACCTCTTAATGATACCCCCCAGCATTCTTTTCTGAGCTGGTGGATGCTCTGATGCTTTCCATGCCATCCCTTTCCTGATCCAGGAGATTGCTACCACTCTTACTTGATCTCTTACTTGATGTTTTTAAGCAGTTTGACTTCTCCAAAAAGTTTTCTCCAAAAAGTTCCAAGGCTGTTCTCATTTTCAGATGTTGTTTTTTTTTTTGGTCCTGATCTTGCCCCTGACGGAGTCACAGCTTCCCTCCAGCCAGCAAAACAGGAAAGTCCACTCTGTTCCAAGTGTCTGGGACAAACTTTGTGTTGGAAATAAAACTACACGAAGAGCCCTTTGTAAAACTACACAGTCACAGCCTTTCTGTGTCTGTCCCTGGAGTGAAATACGGCTTTTCTGAGTCCACCAATCTTCCTGTGCCTTGCAAATAAACTTGACATTGAGCCCTCCTTCATGTCTTAAATCTCATGGCAGGTGCTGGTTTCTGCTGGAACACTCACCTGGCCTCTCCACCACAGCCTATTTAAAGCTGAGATGAGGAATCCTCCCTAAATTTGCAAGGCTTAGATTTTATCTGGATGAGAGAAGTCTAATTTTAGCATCTTTTCCAAATCCAAGCCTGGGGAAGATGTTGGTGATGGTTTTACTGGCCAGCACTTGCACACACAGTGGAGAAGTCGAGAACTGGGGAGAAGTGGAGATAAAATCCCACCAAATCTTATTTTCAGGTGGATCTTCTGCCCTGCTGCTTTCTCCAGTCCAGGTGTGGAGGTGTTGGGACATTTGGTCTGCAGCAGGCAGGGAAGGGCCCTGGTGGGTGTGGGAAGGATTGGGACACCCTGGTGAGACCTTTCTTAAAGGAGGTCCAGGGAAGGAGCCTGCAGTGCAAAATATTAGAAGGAATTTGGTGCTGAGGGTGGGGATTGTGGGACCTCAGCTCTCTCCCTGACCTGAGGTGACTGCAGCTTGATGAGGCGTTGTTTTAGGGACAAAAATCACCACTTTAACACCTTTTTTTTTTTTTTTAATCCCATATTGAAACTTAGAGAATTTTTTTCTGGTTTTCAGCTCCAAGGTATGGCTTCTGAGCAATGTACCTCTGCCTGCCTTATCTGCCTGCTGATTCAGAGGCCTCTTCCAGATCCACATCACTTTCCTGCCTCTTTATATCCAAAATTTCACCTTAACAGTGGTGGTGTCTACCAGGCAGATTGGATGTGGATGGATTAGGGACTGATGGACTTTATTCCATGATGAATGAACACCTCTCTGCCTTTGACTCTCAGGGTAAATGTGACCCAGACACAGCTCTGGAGAAAGGACTGGTGCATTTGGTTAATTTTTGCTTTCTCCCTTGCTTGTTCCTTATTCTGACAAGAGAAAAAGAAGGGAACAGCAGAGGGGCTGCTCAATTCCTCATCTGACAGTACCCCTGGAAGGTCAAAGGAACACCAAATTGTGATGAGACTGGCACATTTTTAATTCTCTGTCATTACAGCCTCTGTTAAACTACATTACAATAATTGCTTTAGTTCTGCTATGGTATTTTCAGGTCTCTTAATGCAGCTGTCAGCTCAGTGTGCCGGGAACTAGCAGTAGCAAAAAAAAACCCACAAAAAACAAAAATATCCACCAAAAAAGTAGAATTTAAAAAAAAAAAAAATGGAAAAGAGAAGAAACACAGAAATGAAAGCCTGGTAGATTGGCAGGGAGGGGCCAGGACTGGGCCAAATTTGGGATGAGAGCAGGAGATAGTGAAGTCCAGCTTTGCCAGGGGTGCTGCTCAGATCCTGCTGCTGAGGGACCTCTCTGAGCTGGAGACAAGGTTTGGTTCTCACATCTCACCACAGGGTTTGCACAAACCTTGGTCATAGAAATGGTGGAGTTTTGCACTCTGCGAGGTCTGGCATGATGGGAAGAGGATGCTGAAGAGGCATTTTGTATTTTGGATTTGCTTGAGAGGTTTTGAAGCACCCCTCCATATGGGGCACTCATTCTGACAGCCTTGGGGCACGAATTTGGGACTAGCTCAGCTCTGTGGATTCACTGCAGGACTGACATTTACTCACATGGACCATGGAAAGGGAGGATTCATCATTCTCACTGAGGTGTTTGCTCAGCTCAGGAGCCCTCCCAGGTGTTGTGCTCTCTGTGATTTCAGCTTTCACAGAATGATTGATCCATGGGAGTCGAGAGGGACACAGAAGGATCATTGAGTCCAACTCCTGGCCCTGCAAAACCCCCCCAAAAATCCCACCATGTGCCTGAGAGCGTTGTTCAAACACTTCTTGAACTCTGTCAGGCTTGGGGCTGTGACCATTTCCTGGTGAAGAACCTTTTCCTGATACCCTGGGACAGCTCCATGCCATGGTCCTTTTTTGCAGCCACTCCTGGGTTATTTGTTGCCATTCTCAGACAAGTGAACCAGCTGTGCCTGAGCTCTCCAGGTTTGCACAGCCTTGGTCATCCCACAGCCAGCTTTGCATCCCAAATCCTGGTGTTCCTCCACATCTACAGCACCATCTGCACCCCAGCCCCACAGATCAGCAGCTCCTCATGCAAACCCTCAAGAGACCTCCCCACTCTCAGAAGTGCTGCCCTAAACCACTGCCTGCTTCAGAAAACCATAAACACACACCCTTTTAAAGAACAGACACTCCTTCTCTCCCCACATGTGCACTCCAGAACAATCCCACCACAAAAACATCCCTTTTCTCAGCCCCACACCCTCCCACACACGCTGTCACACTTTCTCCATTCCCACAGCCATCCCACATTCATTAATGCCTCCACAGGAGTTTTCAACTGTGTGAAGAATTGTTCGTAATTAGTTAACAAGAAAGAAAAATAAAGTCTCCTAAGCTGTCAGCAGTCCTCCAGAAAACCAGCAACAGATCTGAGCACCATTTGGTCTAATTAGTCTTGATATTTCACACAACATATTTCTCAATTTTTGGTGGAGAAGAGGATAAAAAAAAAATCCCTCTGAGGAGAACAACAGGGGTATTTTTGTAGAGGGATTCAGTGGCAAAGCCAAAGGGAACTCTTAATCAACAAATGTGCATTTATATTCCTTTACTGAATCTTTCACAACAGTTGCTTCATCTTCTGCTTCTATGGGCATGTGCAGGCCTGGGGTGGGACCAGTCTGCAGCAGACATGGATCAAAATAGTTCTTTTGTCAGTATATCCTTAATTTCTCTGCAGTGGTGAGGTTGAAAGCCATTGGTACTGCAGGAGGGTGGGGTCTGTTGGTGGAAGGATGCTGAAATTTACAGCATGGGATCCAAGTGCATCATTCCCACCTCAGCACCTTCATGGATATCCACATGAATATCTGTGAATATTTCCATCTCATGCCTTCAGGGCTGCAGTGCAAGTTGGGCTCTGCTGTCCCATCCCTCCAAGTGTCCAAGGCCAAGTTGGACAGAGCTTGGAGAAAAACCTGGTCTAGTGGAAGGTGTCCCTGCCCATGGGTTTGGAACAAGATGATCTTTAATGCCCCTTCTGCCTCACACCTTTCTATAATTCCGTGACTTTGTGTCTCAGAACAAAATTACACAGAGTAAGTGAAACCTGCCTCCACTGAGAGGTGTTTTTCAATCCACACATGGTGTCTCCAGGGTTCCTCACGTTCTGGGGTGGACAACCAGATTCTGAGGTGACTCCCTCAAGCTGACCATGGTGATGGTGGTGGTGTCCCATGGCTTGGAGTGAATTACAGATTGTGCATGAGGGTGATGCCTTGGGAAGGCTGACCTGAAACAGAGACTGGACAGAGCTAGACAATAAAGTAGATATTTACCAAAAGGCCTTTAAGGGTACACCTTGGGCAGCACAAGAGCCTGGCCAGGGCTACACCCAAGATGGGCTTAGAATGGTCACAGAATGGACGGCCAGTCACAAGGTCTCACGCTTTTATAAGTTTTGCTCATTTGTATATTGGGGTTTAATTGTCCAATTACAGCTTCAGGTTGTGAAGTCCCATCCTTCTTCTTTTCTCTCTTCAGTCCACTGTTGTTTGTGCTTTTGGGCCTGAAACCTGTACTCGTTGTCCTTGGTGTTCAGCAGGAAAAGGATTTGTTTTGTCTACCTCCTCTGTGAAGAGAGCTGAGTGACACTGAATGTGAGGCTCAGAACTGCACCCCTGGGCAGCACAGAATCTGAAAAACATGAAAGCTCAAACTTAAGGCATCAATGTGTGCAGGAGAGGAGTGTCCGTGTCCCCTCCGCAGGTGGGAGGAAGAAGATGGTTGTTGTCACCATGTGAGGCATCCAAGAGGGAGGCAGGAATGCAGGTGCCAATCTCAGCAGTGATGAGGGAAGGAGTCTGGACAATCACCCAGGGATACAACAGAGGATCTGCCTCTGATCATGTCACCCTCAGTGATCTCTATCAGGAGAGACAGCCGGTGTGGGCACTGGAATTGTGTGTGGTTCATCTCTCCCGGAGACGGCATCGGCCTCTCATCGCTCCAACGACAGCTTTGACTGCACTGATGATCTCAGCTCGACCCTGCAGGGAGCCAGGACACTCAGCTCAGGTGCAGATTTGTAGGTTAAAGATATTCCAGAGGGGAGGGGAGTTTAGCTGTGTAGACAAAGGTGTTGGATGGCATTTGTCGTTAAGGATGGGTTTACAAACAGGCCTACACAGGTCTGTGGGCCCAAACAGGCCCACATGTGAGTTCATGAAGATCTCAGCATCAATGTGAATGATCAACCCAGGGCTCACAAAATCCTCTGCTTTAGGGTGAGATAAAGCACTTTTTGGTGGCTTTAGGATTTTGTTGGTTTTGGCAGGAGGATGGATGCCCAAATCCCATGGAGACCCGTTCCTCACAGACCCCAAAACTCAGGTGTTTCTATGGTCTGGTTGACAAGGTGGTGTTAGGTCATAGGTTGGACTCGATGACCTCAAAGGTCTTTTCCAACCTGGTTGATTCTGTGATTCTGTGATAGGAGATGCTAAATTTTAGGGTGGAAATATTCATCTGAGATGATGCCAGGACTCTCTGTGCAAGGCAGAGCACAGTGGAAGGTTAGAGCCCAGTGAGCTGCAGATCCCGGGTTCTACAAACCTTGGCCATAGGAATGTGATGGATAGCATGTGAAATTAATTCCCAGAAATATGTGGGGCATGCCACGTGTCCTGCTGATAAACATCCTTGGATAAATGGCATTTCTGATGAATTCTCAGATAACAAACTGTAAAAATTTCACCCCCTCCCCAAAAAAACCTCTGCAGGAAGTCCAACAGCACCTATTCTAAGGGCTTTAAACATATTTACATTATATTACTACTATTTTAATTGCTCTTGTCAGCATTTTTTTTTTTTTAAATCAACTCTGCTGTTAATTGTTCCCATGGCAGCTCCAGAAAAACTCTGGCATTGTTTATGCAGAATATTGTCAGCTTTGGGAGAAAATCAGTCCTGGGATGAGCTACAGCTTTTACCTCTGCAGTGTTAGGACTGAAAGAAGCAATAGTCACTAAGTAAAGGATGGACACCTTTGAGACAAATACTGAAAAATAAAGCTTTTCTACCCGAGAGGGATGGGAGGGCACAAAGGACTTTGAAAACAGAAGTAATATGAATTTCTTTCTCCAGACAGAGCAACTGAGGCCCAGAGATGAGAGGCCAGGAGGACATTTCCCTGCACTGGAGAGCAATTGAGGTGTTGTCTCATCTCCTGGGACATCTCCCATGTCCAGGATTTAACATGATGGATTTTGGAATCAGTCTGGCCTCCAGCCTGGGAATATTCATTTTCCAAAATGTTTTCAAGACTGGTTTTGAGCTTATTTCAATAGTTAGGGGTAAAGGTGATCAGTTGCAGGTATTTTCGAGGTGTTTACTTTTAAAAAATCTCTGCTTTAAGCTCTTAAGAGTCATTACAACCTCAGGAATCCAGTCTCCTGGTAGACTAATAACCATTAGTTCAAGAAGCAGGGTCACAGAGCACATGGTGGGGACAAATTTAAATATTTCCCCATTCAGCCATGAATACAGGAGAGCAAAAGCTGATTTTGTTCATTTATTTTACATGGCACCGAGGAAGGAGGAGAGGGGTTTTGTGGAAGCAGGAAGAGACATGAAGGGGAAGATATTTAGCATCTGGATTGGAACCTGTCTGCAAGTTTAACAGCTGTTTTTACCAAATGGGAGCAAACCTCTCCCAAAACAAACGAGCCGTGGTGTGTACAGTGCTAAATCTTCAAGGAAAAAAACGGAAAAGGAGGTAGGTGAGATTTAAACTGGCCTGCTGCCTCCATCAGCGATCCTGCAGGGAATTTTGCAGTTGTTGAGAGGTTAATGTGGGTCTTGACTGTCCACCTGACTCAGCCTCCCTGCTCCTCTGTGCTGGATATGGAAATCTTTTCCATTTGCTGTCTTCAAGTGGGGAACAGCTCAGCCAGGGAGCGGTAATGGAGCCCAGCAGGGAGCAGCTGTGTTCATCTGTTGCTTTCTGGATGAAAAATGTTGCCTGAAATACACAGGAGAAACCAAATCTCTGCTCACTGCAAACCCTTCGTGAACTCCAGTGTTTGGTAACTGTGAGGAAACTTTTCATGCTCCAGAGGGGAAGAGCCTGAGGCTGTGAGAGGAGAGGTGGAGCAGTAAAAAATACAAAATTCTTATCCCTGGCTGGAGATATCACCCAGAAATCCATCCCCATGGGTCTGCTCTGCCACAAAACCCCAAGGATGTCCCTAAACATCATCTGGTCTTGATGTCCAGTACCACAACTGCAGATGACACTAGGAGGGACAAGGGTTTGGGATTCTCTCAGGGTAGGTTTTGGCCTTGCTGCATTTGGTCCTGTATGGTCCAGGGCCATGAAAGAAGTGATGAACTAAAACCAGGTAGTGGTGCCTCATTTTGCACACAATTTTGGAGCAGTCCTCTCCTCATAAAACCCAAACTGCTTTCAAGGGTTTCATGCAGCTTCAAAGCAGCTTCCCTCATCATCAGCTCTGCCTGTGCTGCACTGAGGCCTTCCCAGCACATGCTCCTTCATGAAATGGGGTTGGGCCATCACAGTACCTCAGCTGCACCTCCTTGGAATTCCTTCCTGGAATTCCTCCTTTGCAGCCTGACAGGCAACAGGTGCTTGGGAAGATCCTCAGAGGCTTTGATCTGTCCATGTGGGATCTTCTGTGCACAGTTTTGGGTGTGAACGGAGTCTGACCAGAAAAAGAAAAGCTCTTCACTCTATTTCATGCCTACTTCTAGGATTCAGATTCCTTCCTTCAGTCTTTCCTTGCTTCTTTCTTAATTTACTTCCAAATTCTTCTTGCTTGCTCACCTTCCTTCCTTCCTTCCTTCCTTCCTTCCTTCCTTCCTTCCTTCCTTCCTTCCTTCCTTCCTTCCTTCCTTCCTTCCTTCCTTCCTTCCTTCCTTCCTTCCTTCCTTCCTTCCTTCCTTCCTTCCTTCCTTCCTTCCTTCCTTCCTTCCTTCCTTCCTTCCTTCCTTCCTTCCTTCCTTCCTTCCTTCCTTCCTTCCTTCCTTCCTTCCTTCCTTCCTTCCTTCCTTCCTTCCTTCCTTCCTTCCTTCCTTCCTTCCTTCCTTCCTTCCTTCCTTCCTTCCTTCCTTCCTTCCTTCCTTCCTTCCTTCCTTCCTTCCTTCCTTCCTTCCTTCCTTCCTTCCTTCCTTCCTTCCTTCCTTCCTTCCTTCCTTCCTTCCTTCCTTCCTTCCTTCCTTCCTTCCTTCCTTCCTTCCTTCCTTCCTTCCTTCCTTCCTTCCTTCCTTCCTTCCTTCCTTCCTTCCTTCCTTCCTTCCTTCCTTCCTTCCTTCCTTCCTTCCTTCCTTCCTTCCTTCCTTCCTTCCTTCCTTCCTTCCTTCCTTCCTTCCTTCCTTCCTTCCTTCCTTCCTTCCTTCCTTCCTTCCTTCCTTCCTTCCTTCCTCTTTATCCCAAATCACAGAAGATGCCAAGTTGAAAGGAACCCTATGGGATCATCAAGCCCAACTCCTGGCCCTGCACAGGACCATCCCCACCTTGTGCCTGAGGAGGTTGTGTTTTGTTTTATCTTTTTTCCAATCACCAATTCCCACTTTTCCCTGTCCCTCTTACACCCCTCATGAAGTGCTGCCTGCCAGAGGATGTGCAGACACTCAGGACACACCAGCCTTGTTCCCATACAAGGATTTATCTGTTGCCAGAGCTCTCTGCCTCCAGGACCTTCTCACATCCCTGCCACCTCCTTCCCATGTAGTGCTTTATGTGCCCTTGTCACCAGCAGATTAATGAAAGCTGAGAGGACAGAGGGGGGGGTCACAGCACGTGAACCATGACCAGAGCCCAGCACCACCCACCCCTGGGGCACAGTGATGATTTCTGCCTCAATCTCTCACCCTGACAAGGTGCAGGACAAATGGTGAGCACTGGTGATAAAAGGGACCCTGAGCATTGAACACAGGGCTGTGATAAGCTGGATCACATCCCTGGGCTTTTCCCTGTGATGATGCTGCAGTAGGGAGAAGGCTGGATATGATTTTTGGGCTTTCCACACCTCATTGTTTCGTCTAGCACAGCCTGGCTTTGTTTTCCAGCTCCCTTTGACATAATCTTCGAAAATACATCTGAATTTCCTTTCCCAGACAAGTGTCATACATTTCCTTTCCTTGTGCCATCTGAGATGCTCCAGGCTAGCAGATGTGACACAGACTGAGACTCCCAAACCCTTTGGAAATTGTGCTGGGGCCAGGTAGGGAATGGGATGTCTAAAATGACACCTATTTGCAGACAACCCAAGGGCCTGGCTTCTCCCAGGCTCAGCAGCAGCCAAATAAATTCTTCCTCATGCTGGAAACATTCCCCCCATTTGATTTGCACAATATTCCTTCAAATTTCACAGTTCCTGGCAGGAGGGAGGTCTGAAGTCACCCCCCAAAGTCATGACAGGTTTATTCACTGAAAGAGTGCCACCACCATGGGTTTATTTAAGATTTTCTTGCAGTAGGGAAATAAAAATGTCAGAGAGCAAGAAGTTATTTTAAATAGCTGAGGTTGTTAGCGAGATGAAAATTGATATTATTAATATGGAATGAAGTCACATTTGTCCAGGATCCCAACTCTCATGTCTGTGGCATTGCCTGCACCTTGTCATGGAATTTTTAGACTTAAAATTTACCAAAAAAAATTTTTTAAAAAAATCTCTGCTGTGACTTAGTGGAAAAGCGGAGAGGAAGGAGGAAAAAACTTTAACATTTGGGGATTTGTTTTGGTCAAATTATGCAAGTTTGAGTTTCCCTTGGACATGTGCAGTTTATTATCTCTGTCCCAGCTGTTGTCTGTCTGGAAACCTGAGAAGGAATTTGGATGTCTTGCACCTGGGGAGCAGGTGGATTTTGGGAAGGACATTGATTGGACTGAGGTGCTCCTGGGATCCAGCCCAGTCTCCCAGGAGCAGCTGATCACACACTCCAAGACTGAATTTTCACCGGAGATGGAAGCAGGAGAGGGACTGAAGAATGAGGAATTGCAAGAGAGATAAGAAGAGGAGGAGGGTAAAAGACAATCCCCAAAGATGTTTCCAAAATGAACATCTGTTAGGAGGGAGTGTGGGAAATAAAATAATAATAACAACAGCAGCAGCAGCATAAACAACTCAACTCTCCTACCTGCTTCTGAATCCCTCTTTTCTCCCTCTTTCAGGAATAACTTGGCTGATGATCTGCTCCCTGCCACATCCCAAGCTCTCTGTCAGGAAGGGAAAGATTCCTGGTGGCTCAGAGGTTTGCAGAGCACATCCCAGGTCTCAGATGCAAGAGGAAATTCAAAAGAGAGAAAAAAAATTTTGTTCAGCAGAGCATCAAAAGCAAATATTCCTTTGGCACTGTCATTGATTCCACACCTTCCCCAGAAGTTCCTCGCCGTTATTTAAATCACTTTATCCTGTTAATCCACAAAAGGCAGGTGAGATTAGGCTGGGTTAGCACAGAATTGCAAATATATTATTGGGATCCTTTCTGTGAAGACAAATAGGCCTTAAAGCGCCTCAATGCCTGATGCCAGGACGCCGTGCTTAATTAAGCAGCTACAGGGGCCATTTACAAATGTGATTTCTGCATTGATTATCTATAACTCTCTCTGCAGCCCCTATTAACAGCCTCCTGTGGAGAGGATTGTTTCCCATAAGTGGCTCATCCAGGGAGATGGGGTGGCTGCCTTTGCCAGGCATCCTATTCCCAACGATCAACCTGAAAATATTGACTGCTCAGCAACAAATGTTGATAGGGGCAGAGGAGGAGGGATAAATCTCCTCGGGGCCTCGTGGGGGGAGGACAACAGTGATGAATCTGCAGATTAAAAGGCTGTTGCATTATCATTAGGAAAGGATAGAATGTGTAAAATGGTTTTAGGCCAGATCCCAAAGCTTGTGCTCTGTGTTTGTGCAGAAGGTTGTGTAGAAGGTGAAAACCTTGCCCAAGGTAAGAGGGAGAGATTTGGGTGCCCTGTTGAAATGGTCACTCAATAAAAACTGTCAAGAGTCAGGACAGGCTGGTTGTAAAACCTTTCCCAGGAGGATCTCAGAACAATATGCAACATTTTCTAGCATAACTTCCCATTGATTTCTGTGGAGCTGTTCTGCTGTAAATCACCTGTTTTCTGCCCTTAAATAACCAAGTTTCACAGCCTCCCTGCCAAGAGGGGTAGCCAGGAACAGAGCTGGCTCTTTGTCTTCCCATCAGGAGCTGCTGGCTGCCTTATGTGCAATTTGAAAAAGCAAGATTTGGGTAAAACTGGGGAAAATCACAAGAGAATCCCCCCAAATGGAGAATCCAGCAGGAAGGGCACACAAACATCCATCCAAAGGACACTTCCACTGGTGTGAGGCATCCACAAGTTCTCTTGGCAGGAGAGAGGGATAGCCAGCATTTCTGGCAATGAAAAATAACATGATCCTGTGCAGAGAAAAGCCTCCAGATTTCCAAAAATAGGGTGTTTTATGGGGATTTTTTTTTTTTTTTTTTTTTTTTTTTTTTTAAAAAAGGGGGCTTTTTTTTCTTTGGG
>VXBB01012802.1:32733-46945 GCA_013399915.1 Illadopsis cleaveri
TTTTTTTTTTTTTTTTTTTTTTTTTCAAAAAAGGGGCTTATTCTGCTCTGGAGAGAACAGCCTTGTGCCCACTTGGCTCAGTGAAGCAAAGGCATCATCTCTCAGCTGATGGATGGAGCCTATCTCTTGGATTTTTCCTCAGAGGACCGCGGAGCTGCCTGGGGATGAAATCTGCCTCTTCCCAACTCCCTGTGTGCCCTTGAGAGGAGAGGGAAAAGCAGCACACACAGAAGAAGAACAAGGGAAAAAAGGAAAGGAAAGGAAAGGAAAGGAAAGGAAAGGAAAGGAAAGGAAAGNAGAAAAGAAAAGAAAAGAAAAGAAAAGAAAAGAAAAGAAAAGAAAAGAAAAGAAAAGAAAAGAAAAGAAAAGAAAAGAAAAGAAAAGAAAAGAAAAGAAAAGAAAAGAAAAGAAAAGAAAAGAAAAGAAAAGAAAAGAAAAGAAAAGAAAAGAAAAGAAAAGAAAAGAAAAGAAAAGAAAAGAAAAGAAAAGAAAAGAAAAGTAAAATATGTCAATAATTTAAGAGACAAAGCTCCTGCCATGGAACCCAATCCGTTCCAGGCGCCGGCAGCAGCTTTTGGACACCTTGATTAATCATAACTGGCTACATATTATTTCCCTATAAGCAAACTACAATGTTACTCATACAAACAGCTTAATCTTGACAGCTGCAAAATGCCAGGATTTAATGTGGGATGGAGGGAGTTTTGCCATATGGTGCCACTCCAGGCCTGAGACGTTCTAATCCACAGCATATTGCCTGCCGGAAACAGCCATTTCAGGGAATGCCTCCCTTCCCTTTTAATTGCATTTGTTGTCTCCAGTTCACATTGTCTCCTCTTTTTCCTGCCAGCACAGAATAAATCAGTCTCTCAGGGGGGAAGCTTAGGTTGGGTTGTTTTCTTTTCTCAGTTTCTGTTCTTGAGGAAAAGGGGGTTGAAAAGGCACTGAGAGTTCTTGCAGGCTCGGGGGTCACACACCCATCCTGGCAGATCTCACTCCCAGCCCACCATCCCACAGGTCAGGAAAGGGTTCCTGATTATGTCTGCATTCACTGGAATTGCCAGATGGCTCATGCAGGGGAGACTTTTCATCTCTGCTTGCCAATCTCCCCTTTTCTTTGATAAAACAACCAGGCATGGCAATGTTAGCTTCAGCTTTTTTCCTGCTCTCTGTCTGAAATTTGAGGATGTTCAAATTGATCAAATTGATCAAGTTCTCCACTCTTGTTTGGAGATGTGAGGGGAGATGTGAGCACAAGGGTGGCCAGAAGGCAGTGCCAGGGCGAAAGAGGAATGCCTTGGGCTCAGGAGAGGATAAATTGGTTTATGTGTGTCCCCAGCTTTTTCTCTCTCTCAAGACCTATCCCTGTCAGTGGAATGTGTGGAAAATGCACCAGTGCTGCATGGTCCTGGGCAGGAATGAGGTGGTATGGACACCATCTGTGTGATGGTGGGCTGTTACAGAATTCCTCAGGGAAGGAGGACATGATGTATACCTAGGCCTTGAACTACCCGAGCTGAGGCCTTGCCGAGGCCTGACCTGAGGCCTCAAGCCTGTGACACAGTTAAAATTACTTAGAGAAGTTGTGGCGCAGTTAGAAATTCGATGTTAAGGTGTCTGGGAAAAATAATGGGGTTGTGAAGGTCACTGTATAAAGTTGTTAGTAAGCATGTGTTAGCTACCTTAAAAGTAAGTTCAGCAATGTGTGTTTGCATTCTTCTCTCTGCTGTGTGCCAATGAAAGAGCTATCCATTCTGTAAACTATATAGAAATGTATATAAGCTGCCATTTTAGATGAAATAAAGGAGAAACGTAGTGGTGACCAAACTGGTTGGATCTGCGTTTGCTCGGACCCAACCCTCTTTTATAAATAGGGAAACCCTGGCTTTAGTGCACAACAAATAAGGGAAATCCTCTGTATCCTTCATTTTCCAGCACCAGCTAAGACAAGTCTGGAATTTTGCACCAGCTGTGATTGAAGCAGAACCCTGGGAACACAGAACTGTACCAAAATGACCCAGGATAATCAGCCAGGTCACCACCTTCCATGCAAGGTCTCTGCTGTGCTTCTAACACAGAATCATTTAGGTTGGGGAGGACCTGTAAGATCATCAACTCCAGCTGTTAACCCAGCACTGCCAAACCCAACACTGCTCCATGTCCTAAACATGCACATCCTCCTGCCTGCACATCTGTATTTGCTGTCCCTTGGTTTTCTGCAGGTCTAAGATGGCCATCCTTTCTGACCAAGGAAGGGAAATTTTTTGCAGTCTTCCATTTTTTTTTTTTTACAAAGGTTTGGTTTGTTTGGACCTGTGATTCTCCTTTGCAGCTGCTGAAAAAGGAGAAAGTTTTGGCAACTAAGCTATTACAGCTCCTGCAGGCTCTCAGAAGGCTTGGATGCAGTTTCCAGCTCTGTTGCAGAATTCCTCTGTGACCCAGCTCATGCAATTTTTATAGGTTTCATTTTTTTTCCCTTATGAAAAAGGAAAATAAACAAGATTTTTTTCCCCTGTTTTTTTCTCCCTGTTCCACTGCTCTTCCTGCTGGTTCCTACCAATTGTTCTATTACATCCTTATGGGGTGGATAAGCCCTCAGATTTAAGTCCCTTTCTCTGACAGTGGTGTCCACCTTTCAGTCCTGCTTTATGCCATAAAGGCAGGATTCTCCATGGACATTGGAGGCAGGACAGAAAGACATGGGGTTAAATTGCAGCAGAAAGATTAACCTTAGTATTAGGGAAACAGTGAAAAGCGAGGGAAAATGGAGAAGATCCTTCTGACCCATGGAGTGATCCTGGTCATTGTTTTGTCAGGGGGCAAAACCATTGTCCAGTTTCTTCCTGGATCTCTGGTGATCAAGGGGCCTTTCCCTGTTCCAGCACCCTGATGCTCTTGTTCTTTGTCTTTCCTCATGGGCTGAATCTCCCTGCCACGGTAAAATCCCAGACTTTGCTCCCTTATGCTCAGCCTCCATGAAAAGAGCCCCTATTTCTCCCAGGAAGGTGCCTGAGGGCAGACTGATACATGATGCATTTTGTTAATCAGATCTGTGGCGTGACTCAAATGATGGAAAGGCACATGGTAATTCTTTGGGCTAAATAATTCACGTTGAAGCACTTCTTTGTTGCCCCTTTACCACATAAATCCATAACTCAGTGTGGAAAGGGGAAAGAAAGGTTAATTGCCCACTTGCCCGAGTGGAATCGTGATGGGATTCATCTTCCCCCATCTCAGATGTCTGATGACAGTACCTACAACTCAAATTCATGTCTTGTATGCAAAGCAGGCACTGCACAGCTCTTGTTAGGAACACAACATGCACAGAAAGAACTGGAAAATCACTGCAACAGTTTTCCTGGCTAAAAGGCACTGAAATCTTGTGATCCTCCTTCCTCTAGATGTGGTGCAGGGGCTTCACCTGTGCCCAGTGTGGGAGCTGATGGGGTGATGTTGGATACTTTTTTATGATTTAGAGATGGGGTAACTTTGGGGTTTTTTTGATAAGTTGGATAAATTAGTTGAGTTGTTTGCCTCATCAATTTTGTTGGATTATTCCTTTTTCTGACCCAGAGACGGGGGCTTCTGAGAGGCGTTTTAAAAACTTTTATTCCATTTTCAGTCTCATGTGAAGGGTGAGACACTATAGATGTTACAATTCACACCATCACAATCAGAAGCCAAACTATTCCCTAATTACAATACATTATAAGGGTTTCTTGGCCTATCAGCTTTTACCACACGATGCTGTTAACGCCTTAAAGCCAATCATCTAAAATTACCCCCCATGGGTCCTACTACAACGCACCTTTCATAGTTCTATTTCTCCAAAATATCCAGTCTATTTGCAAGGCCATCATTTGAAACTTGTTTCCAGTTTCATTTCTCTCTCAACAATGTCTGTTCTATTCCATGGCATTTTTAAGTCAGCATTTTCTATCTCAAAGTTTACATACAGATACATACTATGTGAGCCTTCTGTCAGGCTTTGAGAATTCTCTACAAATCCATTTCCCACAGCGGGGGGAGCAGGGTTAAATTATGGCTGCTTATAATGAACTATCTAATTGTGGAATATTGGAATGATTTGGGTGGGAATGGACCTTAAGGATCATCTTGTTCTAGTTCCTGCCATGTAGGGACAACTTCCACCATCCCAGGCTGCTCCAAGCCTCATCCAACCTGGCCTTGGACATTTCCAGGGATCCAGGGGCAGCCACAGCTTCTCTGGGCAACCTGTGTCAGGGCCTCCCCACCCTCACAGCCAGGAATTCCTTCCCAATATCCCATTTGACCCTGCCCTCTGGCAGTTTTAAGCCATTCCCCCATTGCTCTGTCCCTCCATCCCATGTCCAAAGTCCTTCTCCAGCTCTCTCATAGCTCCTTTAGGTACTGGAAGGTTCTGTAAAATTTCCCTGGAGCTTTTTCTTCTCCAGGCTGCTGAGCTGCTTGGGGAGCTTCCATCAGTCCTGATTTCAAGGACCCTTAAAAGAAAATCAGCTCCTGCCTGGTTACTTGGACAAACCTTGTGAGCAGTGGGAGAAAGGAGCACTTCCAGACACCTCACACCTCACCCTGCAGCTGTGGCCCCCAGGAGAAAATTACGGATTGTGCCTTGGATACGGGGATGATTTGGGGCTGACTGGCTCAGACACAAACTCTGCTCGGTGGGCAGGGGATGTCTAAGGTTAAACCAAAGGAATTCCAGCTGGAATGGAGCTGAGCTCCATCCAGCCCTAGCTGCACTCAACACCAGACCAAACAGGTCATGGATAACTGTCCAGGACTCTTTTCCTGCTCTTTCCTCTCTTCCTAGCAGTAGATGAAGTTGTTATTTTAAGCATAACACATTTGCACACGAGTGGGGGGTCCATGTCATGAGCAACAAATCATGTCTGGACTTAGCAAGAGTGAATATCCACACACCTTGTGACTGCTGTCCCAGCTGTCCCCAAATCCACGAAGGAAAGGGTCTGGATGGGAGCACACTCTGGGAAAAATGCTGCCTAGGACACTCATGAGGCAATTTTTGTTAAAAGCATCAAAAAATGTTCAGTGAAGTTCATCCTCAACTCTTCCCAAGAAATGTATTTTGCTATTACTGAGACTATTAAGAACTACACAAGCACACAACCTGTTAAACCTTAATTAAAACTAAAAAAAAAAAAAAATAACTTCACTTTTAGATCCGTAAGCGGTGAGTGTATAACCCACAGAAGCTGTAAATTACACAAAATATTTTGTATCTCTGTATGTATATTTAATGGTATCATTATTATCCCCGATTACATCGCAAATCCTTGAAAATTTCATGAAACAGGTAAACTATTTATACTTTTAATGCAAAATATGACAGTAATTCAGCACCAGCTCAGCCCTGCACACACACACCTCCGGGTTTGCTCCCATTTGCATATTGCTGAATTAATTTTTATCTGGAAGCCTCCAAAGCAGTGCCGTGTTTTCCCTCCTCCAAGGATGACTGGTGTGCTTGTCTCTTCCCAGGGAATGATTTAATAACAGAGAGGGACTTTTTCTGGAGAAGTTAATGGGCTTCATAAATTCAAAGTGAAGAGTCTTCTTTATGGCTTGGGTGGTTAAAACAACACAAAAGATGTCCTCTGGCCCTGACTTAAAACATCCCTGTGAAGAGCTTCTTGTGAAGAACAGGAGCTCACCTGATTTCAGAATCACCAGCACAAAGCCTGATTTTTTTTTTGGGGGGGGTGTTCAGAAGCAATATCAGCCCAAGCAGAGAAACTCTTTGAGTCCTTTTGTTGCGTCGGAAACTCTTCATGTGACCACAGACTCTCAAGGCTGAGGTGATTGTGTAATAACTTGTAGAGGTCAGAGTTGTAATCCTGTGGCTTTCAGCTTGCAAATCATCACAAAAAATGTGCAGGAAAAACTGCTCTGGCCGCCAAAAGAGTCCCCATTATTCTTTTCATAACCAGTTATAATGCAGTTATGCAAGCACCTTGCACTTTAATGTGAGTTTTTAATAGTAATTTCACCCCTTAAAACTTAGACTCATTTAGGTTGGAAATGACCTTTCAGATGGAGTCCAAAATCAGCTTCAGCAAAATCAGCTGAAACCCTTGTAAATCAGAGGAGTGCAGCTTTTGGAGAAGCTTTTTCCTCCCTTTATGATTGCAGCTAATTAACATAATGCTCTTTCTGCCTTCCAAAATGTTCTTTTCATCCACCCCCCTGAATTTTGCAACAATTCAGCAAAGATTAATCACTAAAAGTGGCATTTCTCTGTAAAACTAAATTACTCAGTGTCATTAGAATTTCCCACCATGATTGGTACCAATGTGAACTCGTGGGTCCTGAGCTGGGTCCAGCATGGGGTTGAATTCAGAGGTGTTTACATGGGATTAGTTTAAGTCAAGCCTCACTGCCAGGGCCTCCAGCTGTGCTGAACTCTCCTCTGACAGGCACTGGAGTAAAATCAGCACCTGCCTTAATCCTGACTGCATTTGGGTGAGCTGAATCCTTCCCTGGGAGTGCCAGGATCTCTCTAAAAGTTACAAATGGACTCCCATGTGATCACCTATTGCACAGATGTTGACATCCAGCCAAAGGAATCCCACTAAGGTCCTTAAAGGGGCTCATTCATCCTCATTTTTCTCGCTCTGAAATCATGGGAGGACTCACCAGTCTTACAAGGTTTTGTCTGAAGATGATGGGATGTCCTGGGAGTCAACATTTAAGCACCACGGTATTGCCCTGTTGATGACAGATGTGCAACCTCCAGGCACTCAGAGCTGAACTGAACAACTCAGAATAAAAAGGGAAACCTAAAGCTGACCTGTCCCAGTCCCTGATCCAGACAAAGCTGCCTCTGCCATGCTGAGCAGGATCAGGATGTGATTTATCAATGTTTTTAAGACCAATCTCTGCAGTTGTCAAGCAGCACAAGACAGACACCCTGATGCCTCCTCCTCCTCCTCCTCTTTCCCATGCTCCTGCCTCCAAACTTTGTTCTTTTCCATGCTTTTTGACAGGCATTCTTCCTTGGGTGATCCCTGGAGGGAATTTTGGATTGGAGCTTTTTTAACTACAGAGCACAGCAGTGAATGACCCATTTTGGACTGTGGGGAAACTGAGGAGAGGTGAAACCAGAACTGAAGCTGGCCCAGGAACTGGGAAGTAAAGGTTATTTCTTTAGATGTCAGCAAGGAGAATGAATCAGTCACAACTGCTTAAGGAACCTCGGGGAATAGTTCAGGCATATGTGATCCATGAAGGCAGATCTAATTGGGGTGATTTTTTTGGGAAGAGGTTCATTTAAAAAAAAAAAAGTGCATGTCTCCATGGTAACAGAACACATAGGAGTGCTCTTGGTCTGGCTGATCACCAGAGTCCTCAGCTTGTGACTGCCCATCTCTTAAATAAAACAAAATTCTTTGTTTCCCATCTTCTTAAGTAGGAGCCTGACTCTCTTCTCCCCATGTTACATGAGTAATTTTTATTGCCCTTAAAATACAAAAAGCTGAACAGATTCAGTCTGATGGAAGTGCAGGGTAGGGGGTAGTCCTGGGCATCCAACCCCTTGGTCTCCAAAGAAAACTTTATCTCATGTTTATTGTGCACTAAATCTGGCCCAGATGTGGCATATTGTCTGAAAACCATTGGGCCAGCACATGCAGGGGATGAATCAAGAAAAGCAATAGTGACCTCACGTCAAATCTGAGGGCTCTGTCCATGGTTTTCATTAGTTAATTGAATTAAATCCCCTTGTGGATCAGTCCTTATCAATCAGCAGGTCCAAACACACTCAGCCAGAATCCTCTGCTCCTTCCCAAAGAATGGGAATGGATCAAGAGGGAAAGCAAAAAGCCTTCTCCAGCACAAATATTAATATTGTCTCCGAGTTACTTGAGGTGGCCTGGTAAATGCAGGAAATATAAAAGATGATAAAATTAGTTCCATTGCAGCTCCTAAAAACAAAACTCTTGAAAGGATTTTGTTCTGAAGGAGGGACAGAGGTGCATTGTAGGGTTATTTTAGCTCTTTGTGTAGATCACTGGATTGGGGCAGTTAATTATTTTCCAGGATTAGCCCATGGATAAAATCATACAGATCTGGAGGACAATGCTTTGTGTACTGGCAACAATATATTAGCTCCTCTTTCAATTGATAAAATAATTAAGGGCTTGGTTGAAAGGGCATATTTCTCTCTGTGGCCACTGGTGCCTGAAAGCATGAAATTTCAGAATGTTTCCAATAGTTGTTCATTGAAAGAGGAATAATCCATTTTCTGCCTAATTATTTTCAAGAGAGCAATAAAAACTGAATTAGGAATATTTAAAAACTGTAAAAAGTGCTCTACATTCAAATGGCTTGAACTTTGGTGAGGTACCATTGTTTGCAGATGATAATGAAAATGTTAACCTTGGGAGAAACCATTTTGTCCACAATTTAATGACAAATAAGAGGAATATTAGCTCCAGATTAATTGCTAAGTTCACATACTGCAGAGTGTGCTATATTTAAGTTGTCATTTGGTTCTGCAGGTTATATAACTAACTTTTAATTCACTTTCCCTCATCTAGCAGAAGGTTTCAGAACGACAGAAGAGACTTAATAGCTTTCACTGTGGAATATATGAAAACACTGAGGAATGGCACCAGTAAATGGATGGCTGAATAACCTTAGTGAGTCTTAAGACATTTCCCAGTTATTAGAAATTAACTATTATGGCAGAAGAAAATTGATCAGCTACAATTTTCATATTCCTGAAGGATGATGGAAATGGAGATGATACTTTTAGGAACTCTAACTGATTTTTTTTTCTTTTCACAGAATGTTAAAAGCTGATCTGGGTTGTGGGGTTTCTTGATTTTCTTTTGCTTTTTCTTTTTTTTTTTTTTCTTTTTCCTTTTAATGGTACAGTCATAAAAGTAAAACAGTCTGATGTTGCATGAGAAGGAATTTATGATATAATGAGTTCGCTGAAGAGTGAAGTTAAAACAAAAAAATGATAAATCCTTTGGTCACACTGGTAACTCCTATCAGAAAACAAACCATGACAAAATAGAAAATAGAGAAAGGGATTTTAGTTCTCTAATGCTTGACTTCACAATTTGATTTCAGCAAGGAAAATCCCATTCATCAAGAACCTATCTCTGAAACACATTTACCGGGGGGCTGTTTTCAACCCTCAGTTCTCTTATTTTCTTAAAAACTCATGGAAATGAGTTGCTGATCAGTTTTTTCCTAAACACAGCATGGAAAGACTGTTTTCTGGGGGGAAAAAAAGAACAAACCCAAAACACTCTGGGCTTGCTGTGCCCTGAGCTGGGTGTCCCTGGAGTCACAAATGTCCTGAGGACAAGGGCACTGCCCAGAAAACATCAGCTCTGGGTGTGCCTGGGCTGGGCACTGGGAATCTGACACCAGCACTGGGGACCAGGGACAAGGAGATCAGGGTTTGGACAAGGAAATCAGCGTTTGGACAAGGAAATCAGGGTTTGGACAAGGAAATCAGGGTTTGGACAAGGAAATCAGTGTTTGGCTGTCTTTTCTTTATGGATTTGAAAGGGCTCTGGGTAAATTCCTGGGTGCGATGGGGTCTGCACGTTTGTCCTCCTGCTGCATTTCTCCTCTGCTCAAGTCTAATTCATGGTGAAGGCCAGGGAAATAATCTTCTCTTTCCTTATGGGATAAACAAATGGATTCCAAGTACAGACTGCAGAAAATGAGTACCCGAAATTATTGGAATTAATCTGCAGTCGATGATTGATTCAGGTACTGCAAGAAGAGCCACCAGCTGCTGGAATGGCTCCTGCTGGGATGTGAACTAAGCTGCATATAGGAACAAAGAGCAATTGTAGTCATTTATGTTGCCCATGGCAGCTGACCAAGCATCCCTTAGACTTCAGGAATGGATTCTCTGGTGCTAAATTGGCACTAACACCCCTTGCAGGGTTGGGCCACCAGTTGCTCCATCCTTCATATGGATTATTCTTGTTGAATGTTATGTTCTTGTTATCCTTCATATGGATTATTCTTGATTTCACCCATATCAAGCTGCAGTTACTGCTGTAACAAGGTCTCTCCTGCCTGTGCAGCAATGTGCTTCCACAAAATCATTCAAAATATAATTTCTGAATGTTTGACACCAGTATTCTCAGGGTGAGATGATGGTGAGAAGATTCATTGCTTCAGTTGATGGATAAAAGTTTGAATTTTGGTCATGGAATCCTTAACAGGTTTGGGATGGAACGGTTCTTAAAGTTCATCCAGTGCCACTCCTGCCTGTAAGCAGGGACATCTCTTCCTGTCCCAAGCTGCTCCAAGCCCTGTCCAGCCTGGCCTTGGACACTTCCAGGGATCCAGGAGCAGCCACAGCTTCTCTGGGAACCCTGTGCCAGGGCCTCACCACCCTCACAGGGAAAAAAATTCTTTTTTATATCCCATCAAGACCTGCCCGCTATCAGTTTCAAGCCATTACTTTCTATCACTTCACTCCCTTGCAAATAGTTCCTTTTCATAACATCCCCAAAAATGGATATGGGCTCCTCCAAGGAGTAAGGATTGTGTGGGAAGCCAGGGAAATGTCTGTCCTCTTGCTAGCTGAACCATTCAGAGAAAAAGATGGTTTTTCACATCATTTAAATTCTAGGTATATTTGTGGTTAGTTTGTTTCTTTGTTCTCTTGTTGGTTTTTTTTTCCCCTATTCATTCTTTTCCCAGCTGTACCTTCTAGTTCTGATTTCATAAATAAATAAAATAAATATTTTTATCTGTCTCCTGATGGTTAGTGTGATTTTCAGATAACATCCCATCACTTTCCCTTTTAAGAGGCATCATGATCCAAAAATTGGGTCCAAACTCTGAGGAGCCCAAAGCTTTAACATAAGCTATAAAACACTTCAGGGGATAATGGGATATGCATCCACTTTCTCTGCATGGATGAGCCGGCGCTGCAGAGGTCAGGAGAAGGAGAACTGCCTTGAACACCCAGCAATAAGCAGGAAAACTCGTGTTGCAGGGAAGGCAGGAGCACTCCTGTAGCCCTGGTTTCGTGCCTGAGATGTTTTGGTTTTCTGAAATTCTTTTCCCCTGGAATTTTCTGTAAACAAGAGAAATGTTTTTGTAAACTGCACCTATGTTTTCATTCCTTTCCCTAGGAGGGACTTCTTGATGTCCCTCTGCTCTGACCAATGTGATTGAAGAGGTTTGCCTTTGTTTCACCAATCAAATTGGTCTCTGTAAAATAGTATAAAAGGGAGACACATCCCAAAAATAAAGGAGTCATTTTCAGCCTTCTGAAGTCGGAGCGAAACAGCGTCACACTCCTGGCATGTTGAGGTGCTGGGGAAAGGCTTGGCAGGGAGCTGTGGGAGCTCTGGGAGCAGGGAAGGGCAGTGGGAATGGGGCTGTGTATGGGTTTTTCCAATACTTCTGAGGGTCCAGCCTTTCTGGAGAAGTGGCAAAAATCAATTAGCGAGATGGCATGATCGATCGTGTCTTGAAAAACCAAAAAGGTTTTAATAAGGAAAGAAAATAATACGAAATCAAAGGCAAAGCTGAGCACAGTATAGAAACAAGTCTCCTACTTGCTACAACACCTCAAAAAGCGTGGAGTTTCTTTGTTCTCTCTCTTTAGTACTCAATAGTTCAGGTGGTCTGTTTGGCTCTTGGCACAATGAGAGCAGCAACAGGCTTTGAGTTACACTCTTGGAGCCCAATCCATGCTCCTGTGCTGGCACTGAGCCAGTTACTGTCAGGAGAGTATGGAAAATTCCAGGTAAACTGCCTAAAGGTAAACTGAAACTCTTTCCCTATTTGGAAACACCTGCTGGGGGTGTGGGGGATGCTTTACTGCAGCTGTGGGCTGGGCTGGACCAGGAATCCAACGGCACAGCCAGAGAGGAGCTGGCTCAGAAAGTTAATTGATGGCTGCTCACTCTGGCACCTCACATTTTTCAGCCAGACCCCCTCGTGGAAAAAAAAAGGATCCATCCTCTCCTGGATGTTAAACGATGGGGAGATTAGTGGCCTAGTAATTATAAAGTCCTCCCTTTGACTCGCTCTGGCTGCCAGCATTAATCAGGGATTCTCTGGGATGTGAGGGACTTCCACCTGCTCCTTCCTCCCCAAGCCTCGGTGGTAAATCTTAGCCCTGCTTTGGGCTGCATTCAGCCAGGCTGGGCTTGGCTGCTGTGGAGTTTCTGGTGCCTTTATTGTGGCATTTCTGCATGGAAACAGGAGATGGGGTAAAGAGGAGTGTGTTTAGGGACACAAGACCCGATGAGATGCCTCAGTCCTCTGCTGTTGTGATACCTATGCTTAAAATCTTTTAAATAAAGGCATTAAAATCCATTTAAGCAGCTTGGTTTCTTACCCTATCTCCTCTGATAGCTCCTCTAAATCTTCAGGTTCTGATGATTTAACTGATTTTTCTTAATTATCAGCTCAAATTTATTAATGAGCTCTCTGATCTCCCTCTTTATATGTTCATGGTGTCAGTCCTGCCCTTCCTGTCACTTGTCTGAAGAGGTTTTGCCACCTTCCCTTGTTTTCACGCAGTCCAGTGGGATTTTTCTGAGTTATAATTTCCTTCAGGAAATGAAATGTGGTGAATCTCCTCTCCTAAAACTGAAATGTGGCCAATCTCCTCTCCTAAAACATGCCTTGCTGCCCCCTCCATCACCTGGTCAGCCCTTCCCCGTGCTTGTTCCCAGGAAAAGTTAACTTACAGAACACACATGTCCCAAATTGCACACTGCATTTACCTCCTCACCAACATGAGACCAGATTGTGCTGACCTGCAAAGAAACTCAATTTCACACCAGTTATAGAGGAAGAGTTATCAGGGAATAGATGGGAGTGGAAGACAGATGGGAGAGGCTGGATGTTATTCCCAAGATCGTGCCTGAGACAGGATCCATCACATCTCGTACCATGAGGAAGCAGTGCCAGCACAACTCGGGCTCTCGGGGGTTCCTTTTATGCATTTTTTAATCAGCATCAAAGCAACTGGCAATCATGGCTTGTACCAGAGCTTGGAGACAGCAGCCCCCTGAGAAGAGTGGAGGCAGCTGTGCCTCGGAGACACTGGGGGGTCCTGCCCTCTGCAGATGCTGCTGGCTCTGTTTTCATCTGCTGCACCACTGAGGGATTCCTCTGCAAACCCAGGACCTGTCTGGAATTTCTCTGGCTGGGTGTGGGCATAGAATCATGGAATCACAGAATCATGGAATGGTTTGAGTTGGAAGGAAGATCACCTGATTGCAACTCCCCTGCCATGAGCAGGGACACCTTCCACTATCCCAGGTTGCTCCAAGCCCTGTCCAAACTGGCCTTGGACACTTCCAGGGATCCAGGGGCAGCCACAACTTCTCTGGGCACCCTGTGCCAGGGCCTCCCCACCCTCACAGGGAACTATTTCTTCCTAAAACCCAACCTAAACTTACTTTATTTCAATTTAAAGCATAAGATGGACACCTTTCTTTGGGCTAATCACCTTCAGCTGCCTTTGCAGCCTGAGGAGTGCATAAGGCTTCTTGATTTAGGACCCAAAAGTTCTGACATTAAAGAGTGCCAAGGATGGGATGTCCTGGATCTGGCTAAAAACAGGTTGGATGAGCTTTGTGGATATTTTCCCCTTTGAATGAGAGCTAAGAGGGAGCTGACAGGCAGCAACATCCACAGAAAAGGAGACTCAGAGTATCAGGAACTGCTGGAGTCTTTCTGCTCCACGGCTGCCTCTCTCCACATCAGAATTTTATCCACAGAGTCCAGAAGTATTTTACATGCACATGACATTCCACACATTTCAGGCTTGCATGGCCACTGCAGTGTGGGGAGTAATTTTTCTCGTGGTTGCTGCTGAGATTTCATCTCTGACAGTGGGATACACCTTGCTGGATATAATACGAGAAGTGGGAAGAATTTTGAGTGACTTTTTGTCTGCCAGGCAGGGGTTGCAGCTCTGTAATGCTACACAAATAAGTTCATTGCTGATTTGTAAACAGGGTTGTACTTGAGGAGGAGGAGCTGAAGGGTTTTCCTTTGAAGGCTCTTGTCAGCACTGTCTGAATGCAGCTGGCAGAAAATGCAAAGTGAGATTTGATGGCATGAAGGGGAAGGTGGAAAATGAATGAAGGTGGAAAATTTAAAATGAAAATGTGAAACAAACTTGTCATGTTGGTTTTTTTTTTTTTTTTTTTTTTTTTTTTTTTTGTGTGTGTGTATT
>VXBB01012802.1:70892-86986 GCA_013399915.1 Illadopsis cleaveri
TTTTTTTTCTTTTTTTTTTTGACATTTTTTTACAAATTTTTTTTTTTTTTTTTTTGCTGTAAGCCTGTGTCCCTTTGGGTGCTTCTTCAAGTGTGGAGAACTGAGCCATCCCAAATAAAACACAGTTGACAAGCTCTATTTTCAAAGCATTCTCCACAAAATAGTTATTGTCAGTAAGACAACATGATTTTTTTTTTGCAGAAAGGGGCATTGCACAGTCACAGAGGTGAGGGAAAACTGCAGGATTCCATGGACCAAACACTACCCTGAAATGGGAGCTGCACCACGTGCAAAGCAGGAAAATTCAGGCTGGGACTGGGCAGGAGGTTGAGGTTCACGTGTTTCACCAGTTTCCTGCTCCACAGCACACCAGGTTTGGATGTCAAGAGTTGGGACATCCCAAAACCTCCACCTCCCCTGGAGGACAACTCTCACTACTTATCAAATGTACAGAGCAAATTGTCCTGGAATCACTGAGGCTGTGTGGTCACCCAGGGAAGCTGTGGCTGCTCCTGGATCCCTGGTAGTGTCCAAGGCCAGGTTGGACAGGGCTTGGAGCAGCCTGGGATAGTGGGAGGAGTCCCTGCTCATGGCAGGGAGGGTGAATGAGATGATCTTTAAGGTCCCTTCCAACCCAAACCGCTCTGTGATTCCATGATTCTGAGAGTCCTTTGTGCAGACACAAATGTATTTCCCACTTAGCCCAGCTCTGGGACTGAGTCCTTCCAGGTTTCCAATCTTCCTTTGGAAGAGTCTCCCACACAACAGTGTCTCTTCCCAAAGCAGTTTGTTAAAGCCTTGGGGAAGGACAGATCTACATTTCGTGTTTTGACTTAGTTCTGAACTATTTTCCTTCTAATATTGGCTGTTATGTGCTTGGGTTTTTACCTCACGGGCATCCCAGACTCCAGGAAATTCAGAGAGGACTCAACAAGAAGGCTGACCACTGACTGGACTCTTCAAATTTGATCTATCAGTTTGCAACAGCATTATTAAAAATAATGACAATTATCTGATTTGCTTGGTCTCGTTCCCTTCATGGCAAACATTTTCCTGTGGGTGAATGCACAAGATTGGGAAACTTTGGTGATCACCTCTCAATCTAAGCAATTACCCAATGAAATTCTGCTGATAAATCTTCCTCACGACTCAATAAATTTTATGGTCTTCAGTGTCAAAGGTGCAAGATAAGACAACTGCAGTGGTAACACAGCAGGGATGAAAATTGGCATAGCTCTCTTATCTAATGGAGCAAGGCTGGTGTGTGCTGGGTTGGACCAAACTTTGAGTATGTTCAGGGCAGGATGAAGAGTGAGAAGAGAAGAACTGGGGCATGTTTTAACATTCTGACTCTGTGATCTTGGAGGTCTTTTCCAACCCAAATGATTCTGTGGTTCTACACTAGGAGAGGAAGGTGACCTCAGGTGTCTGAATTTCCCCTCGATCGTTCTCCTGCGCTGTCTGTTGGGGGACAAACAATCTCCAGCACCTCGTTCCAGACACACAACCTAAAACTACTGTGGTGGGAGTGTAAATACTTTCACTTTGTCACAGATTTCCCCACACTAGTGTTCTCTGGGAGGCTCAGTCTGCACCAGCACATGACGTGATGGATCAGGTCTCATGTCACCGTCACTGACAGCTGAGTCCCCCCTCACAGGGAGGACATGAGGTGCTGTTTGCAGAGGGGCTGTTCACCCTTTGTTCCTCTAACCCAGTGGCAAAGCCCCAGAGCAAATCCTGCAGTGAAGAAATAATCTTGACTCTCTCCACAGAACCTCAGAAAGCCTTCATGAGTTCCCTTTCCCCTGTTTCTGATGGTGCCGCAGGTTTCAGCATTAATTATTTGATTGAAGCTGTTGGGAAATGCCCATAAAGATCAGCCAACAGTCTGGAATTTTCTGGATATTAGGAGCCTGTCCATGGGCTTCTAGGAACTTTGGCTCCAGTTCTCTCCATGGGGCTTGAAAAACAGTGTGGGATACTACCTATTTATCAGGAATTTTTGGTCAAGTGTGGAGAGGGAGGCGGGGGAAACGAAATCAAAGGAAAAGAAAGCATCCGTGTTGTAGTAGGGCTCATTCTTCTGCTTGTGTCTTTGTTTTTTAGTTGTATTTTACATGCACTTAAAAAATAGTTAGCTCAACTGGGAAGGCTGGGAAGAAAGATGCCAAGACTTCTCATAGACTGGGGGATTCTGGGATACTGGTTGGAAATGGGAAGGGCACTGAAGGGGACAGGGGAGGAAGCCCACGCATTTACATCACAATTCTGGCACATTTTCCAAGCAAAAAAGCAAATCCAGCTCAAACACCAAAATAAAGAGAAACAGAACGACAGAAAAAAAAAAAAAAAAAAAGAGGAGATGAAAGAGAAGCAAAACGCAGATTTTCTTTCAAATCCTGGGCATGGGGGAAAGAAGAGGATGGAGAGAAAGCAGAAATACCTAAATGGGAAGTTGGAAAGGATTAAGACACCAGTCACCTGGTGCTTCCCATTTCCCCTAAGTGTTTCATTCTCAGTGTCTCTGAGGTGTTCAAGTTTTTCTCGAAAAATATATATATATAATATACAGATGAAAAAACTCCGTACCAGCAAGAAGAAATAAAATACCAACCATGGAAAACAACCATAACAAACCAAAAACACAGCCCTGAAAACATCAAAAAAGAAACAGGGTGAGTCTCAGATTTCCCCTGCGGTGTTCCTCTGACTTCAGTAACAGTGCAGGATCACACCAGTTCATTTTGATACTTTTTTTTTCTTTTTTTTTCCTTTTTGTTTGTTAAACAGCTTCTTCTTCCTCTCATGTGCGCATGTCCAGGCAGGATCGCCCATCACTCATAACCACTTCCCTCCAAGCCAACTCTTTGTCCTTAGACTCCTACCATCCAGCTGTGAGTACAAGGCATGACAATAGGGTCCATATTTATCTTTTGTGGCACTTTGTTTGTCAAAACCTTTGGTTTCTTCCTTTTTTGTTTTTGTTTTTTTTTAAATTTTTTCCCCTTTTTTTTTTTTTTTTCTTTTTTTAAATTTACGTACTTATAAAAAATACTGTGTTTGTGTTGTTTGTTGTCATCTTCTTACCACTGGCTCTGGTGGGGCTCCCCACTTTCACAGCCATAATCAATGGATCTGGAACATGCGCCGACGTTACTAAAATGGATCAACAGAACCATGGCAGAACCAACCAAACCCAAACCATCCCCAATGCACAGGCCTCTTAAAACTGCTGAGATGTCCATAAGGTGCACGATGAGTCCATCAGCTCAGCAATCCAACAGAAAGCAAGCAGAACCAAAAAAAAAAGGAAAAAACAAAAAAAAAGGAAGGAACGCACACGCGCACACAGATACACACGCACACGCACAAAATAATCGGAATTGTGATCAAGAGAGAAATGTCTGGGGGGTTTAAAACCAAGACGTGTCCCTAAGTTTGCTGTTTCAACGTGAATCTGGTGGTTTTCTCCCACAGACACGTCCAGTTTTTGGACTGCTGTTCTTTGAGTGGTTTTGGACTCGCCTACGTGTGTATCTGCTTGGCTGAAGGAAACCCTCCCTGCTTGCAGCACGTCCCCCCTCACACACGCTCAGGATCTGTCACTCTGGTTTGGTAGCAAGAGACAGGAACAAACCCAAACCTGTAATCAATTTACACACCCTGCCTGCACCCCTCCCTCCCTCCAGGTACAAAGCAGATCCAGGCTGTGGCTCCAAGGACGGGGTGATGTGGATTTGGGCTGATTCTCCAGCCACTCCTCCATCTGCCAGGGAGCTCTGCTCGTGTCTGGGGAGATGAATGTTGACCCAGCTCTTGCCTCCCTGGTGTACAAGGAAGGTTCTCCACACCCCGAGGGTCTCTCATCACGGTGTTGTCTGGGCTGGCAGACGTGTGAATGGAACAGCTGAAGGCAAAAGAGATGCAGGAGCTCACTCCCCTTTGGTTGGCCATGGAACAAGTTGAGACGTTCTGGAGAAGCTGAGCAGAGGATGGGACAGGGACAGGGTGGTCCCCCACAATTGTCCCATGGTGACAGCGATCCCTGAAGGGATAAGAAGTGCAAAGAGAGATAAAATCCTTCTCAGGCAGCAACTGTGCCTTCAGCAAGGCCTGTTGGTTCCAGGAACGGAGAAGAGGAAAGGCCAGGAGTTGGCACCAAAAGGCAGATGGGTTCACAGCAGTTCAGAGACCTCCAGAAGACAGACAGTTCAGCTGGGGGGATCTAGGTAGAAGAATTTTTTGCAGTGTTTCATTTGGATTTCCTCCAAGATTTCCTTCCAAAATGTGTGGCGACATTTCCTCTTAGGAGTGGCTTGGAAGGAAGGCTTTGCCATCAGCCCCGTGCACCACCTCACTTCACAGCAAGCATTTCAGTAACCCTCCGATATTCCACTGTGGGAAAACAACAGCTGTGTGGTCCAGTCGAGGGAACAAAATGGAAAGAACAGCTTAAAAAAAACCCCAACAAATAAACAAACAATCCTTCTGGTTCTTCTTTTGAGGCTGAGCTCCTTGCCTGGAACAAACCAAGGCCTGTGGCTCCTGCTTTCCAAGCCGAGGTGGGAACGAGGGGGATGATGCTGTGCTGCCAGGAGGAGCAGAACCACCACCACTGAGGGGATGCCACCGAGCAGAGAGAGCGTTTGGCTGCAGTGCTACGACCAACAGGACACGACGGGAAAGACGGAGGGGGACACGCGGCTCTTGGGAAAAATAAGAAGAACCATATGGAACACGTGGGCAGGGGAGCGTCGGTCTCCTCGTCCCCTCTTGACCCTTTCCCTGCCCCAGAAGAGCAGCTGTTTGCCCAGGCAGGGTGAGCCACAGCTGTCCTGCTCTGGACGGAGCTGTGGCATTTTTCCAGGAGCCTCCTCTCCCAGCAGTGGGTCGCTATCAAGAGATGGAATTGCAGTGGCTGTGCAGGAGAGGAGCTGGATGGGTTCTGCCCTCCAGGAGCCCTGCAGGCAGGCTGCCCTTCCCCTTGGGGACACTTGAATAATACTGAGTTCATTTCCATGTCCACTCCAGAGGCTACAACCCTTGGAGGGCAGTTAAAGCAGCATGACAGAAGTTACACCTCCCAGTTTCACCTCTGCAGAGTTGAGGATGCGATGTCAGGGGAGGGTTGGTGGGGTCTTTGTGTGTGTTCAATAGTTTCTCTCTAGGGCAAAAGGCAGAGGAGAAGCTGTGAAAAGGAGAGCTCCACCCGAATGTCTTCAGGGCCCCAGAGCCAAGATTCTTCAGCAGTCTTTCCTTTTAACCCCTGGGGCTCTGTCTCTTTGTCCACAGATTTGGAAAGAGAAGGAAAAGAGAGAAAGAGAGAGGGGAGAGAGAGAGAAAGAGAGAGAGAAAGAGAGAGAGAGGAGCGCTGTTCGGGTGACTCTGCTTACAGCCCATCAAAACTTGCACTTGGTAAAGATGATGATCTTGAGTGAGGCACGACTTGGTTTATCCCTCCCAGGGTGTCCCTGGCAGGACAGTTCTCAGCTGTCTATGCTCATGAGGGTTATGACTTGTTCAAGTTTGTAGGCAAGTTTCTGTTTCCCAGCCTGGTCATCTTGATCGAGGGCTCCAAGAATCTGGAAAAGGAGAGAGGAAGGAGTGATAGGGATTTTGGTTTCTTTCCCCAAAATGACTGAGTCCAGCATCCTAGAGCAGCAGAGTAGGGTTAGTTTTCTCTAAGGCAGGTCCCAGACTTAGCTTAGATCATGCAAGGCAGGTCAGTCAGCCAGGAGGGAACTAAGGTTTGGGTTTGATCTGACTCAGTGCAGACCTCTGGATTTCAACCAATCAAATGGATTCTTGGAGATCAGTTATTTATTTATGAGCTTTATCCCTCACCTGGCCATGCCATTTGAGATGCCCTAAGGGGTCTCACATGGCCTTCAATACATAGAACCATGCTGGACACCTTGAAGTCTGTGTTGTTGGACCATTTTGGGGTGTTTTGGGGTATCTGGAATTACGCTGGGGACAGTCCTTAAGCAACTTTTGGTCACTTTGGATGTAAAGCTCAGGTAGGGCTCCTCTGCAGGATCTGACCATCAACTACTTCAAAACAGCTGAGCCTGATTGACCAACAGAGACAAAACCAACAGGAATCCAGAGAGGAGTACTGAGGAGACCCAAAATCCCAGACCTTCCCTTTGCAAATCCCAAGCCTTGTTTCTCATTCCTTAAATCCTTCACCCTCCTGGCCAGGATGCAGACAGATTCCAGTGACACACCCTGGGGATGGGTCGGCTGTCCCCTGGCCCCCAGAAGTGCCACCAGGTGTGATGGTTCTGGCTTCTTTTTCTGCCAAGGTTGGGACTAATACACAGGAGTCATAGTTTCGTGTTTGGACTTGGTGTTTATAATTTCTTATCTATATTACAGTTCCATGAGCCGTGAGCTCTAACTAGCAAGTCAGAGACATGAGGTAAAATGGAGCATTTCTCTATCTCTACAAGGTCTTTTCAAGGACAATCTGTGCAATTGTAAAATGCCACCTAAATTATTTTTACTTTAAACCCAGTAACTAACCACCTGAAGTTCATAATGCAGACTTTACTAACCAATTACAGAAAACCACCAGCTCTTTACACAGCAAGAGGAGGAAGAAGGTGGTGAGAAAAAAAAGAACAACTAACCTCCACCCTAAAGTCTCCATCTTGCCCCACATAAATTACTATATACCTGTCCTAGGGTGACTTTATGATGATTGTATCCTCAACTGTCTCTTCTGTGTGTGCTGTATGTTGTGTTCTGTACCTTTGAGACTGATTCTGAGAGTGAAAGGGGGGGAAAGAAGGAGCGCAGAGTTGGTTTAGAGAAAACTGCCTGACTCCTACACATTCTTTTCTCCCAACCCTGTGTGTTTGTCAGAGGAACAGATAGCAATGGGACAGAGATCTCCTGTGCTTTTAGTTAGTTTTGGCTAGCTGAGGCAATCCAGTTCCCTGGACTGTTTTTTTTACCTTTTTCTTGGGACTGTTCAAACCTGGTCTGGACTGAAAAACCCAGAGGAGCACCAAGGGCTGGCACCTGTGGCCCACTGGGGCCTGGAGCTCCGGAGGGACTGGGACTGTTGGGAGACTGAGTGAGCTCACACCCACGGCAAGGACTTCCTCAATTTGCCATCTCACTTCGGAGCGGTGAGAGGTTTTATTGTTTCATATTATTCATTCTTTATACTTGTGGGCATTTTGTTTGTTTAAATAAATACTTTTCTCCACTTTTCTCCGGGGAAGTTCTTTTCCCAGACCGGTTGGGGGGAGGGGCCGTTTGGGTTTGCTCCCCAGAGGAACCCCATTTGGAGGTTTCCTCCCAAATTTGCCATAAACCAGGATATGGGTTTTACCCATACCTCTGAGGGGCCAGCCTGGCAGAGACATGGCAAAAATCAATTAGCCAGACGGCATGATCGATTGTGTCTTGAAGAATCAAGAAGGTTTTAATAAAGAAGGAAAATAATACAAAAAACAAAAACAAAGCCGAGCACAGTGTAGAGACAAGTCTCCTACTTGCTACAACACCTCGAAAAGCGTGGAGTTTCTTTGTCCTCTCCCTTTAGTACTTAACAGTTTAGGTGGGCTTTTTGGCCCTTGGCCCAATGAGATGAACAACAAGCTTTGAGCTACACTCTCAGAGCCCAATCCATGCTTAGCACTGATCCAATTACAATGAGAAACCCACAGAACTTTCCAGCTAAACTTCCAAACATGTCTAAAAGCAAACTGAAACCCTTTCCCTATTTGGAAGCACCCGTTGGAGGCGTAGGGTGCATCACTACACCAGGACAATACCAAAACCTTTAAAATGTGTTAAAAAAATCTTCCAGGATTGCAGCAGCCAGGCTCTCACCTCCTCACTGTACTTGCCCACGTAGGAGTAGATCTCGGAGAGCGCGCTCATGGTGTTGAACTCGTTCATGTGCATGCGGGACTGCTCGGCCAGGTAGGCGTTCATGTCCTGGTCACTGATTGCCGGCATCTTGGCGATGTCCGAGTAGTACCTGAGGGGCAAAAACACAGCTTTCACTCCTTGAGGGGCAGGGCAGGAGATCAAGAAGTGCAATCTGTTGGAATCCCTTGAATCTCATGGGAATTCCCAGGGTGTTGGCCTGGAAAGGTCTGCCACGGAGTTTTCCACCCAAGCTGGAAGGAAAGACTTCCCCCAAGGATGGGATGCACAGATCTGAGTTTCAAGAGTCAGAGTTTCAGAGCTCTGGCCATGACAAACCCCCAGGATGTGATCTCAGTGCTCTGGGGTCACAGGCCATCACTCACCAAAGTATCCTGGTGTCCTCCAGACTCAATTCCCTGGCATCACACACCTAAACAGTCATTTCCCATCAAACCAAGGTATTTTGTGGCAAAAAAAAAAAAAAAAAAGAAGGGGAAATAAACATGTACCAATACCCCAATCTTGCCTTGTGACACTGTGTAATCTACCCCAGTCTCCTTCTCTCCCAATGCCCATAATTCTCGTGGTTTCTCCTTTCCCTGTTTCCCCATTGGCTGTGGTATCCCTGGTGGCCTGCCCCGTGTCCCCTACGGGTCACTGACCTTTGTCCTGCCCTTTGTACCACCCATGTGCCCTCAGACCATTGGTTCCTGACCTCTATTTAGGCCTGTGCCCACCACAGGCCTGTCCCTGATTTGTCCCTGATCCCCTTTGGCATGCTGGAATAAACTTTTGCTGGAACTTATCATACAAAAGACCCTTCTTGCCTCTCTTTGGTGAGCTGGCCATGGTGTGTGTGGTGTGTGGACTTGACTGCTTTGTCTGAATCCTCCCCAAGTGGCTTTTCCACAGGAGATGCTTGTTGGGAAATAGGGAGCAGCTCCACCATCTGAAAATCACACTGCTACAGAAATCCACAAGCAAAAAGGAGAAAAATATACACCTAGTGTTGGGCTTTTCTGGTTATACACCTGCTCATGCTCTTCTTTTACAGCAAGAAAGGTGACCTAGCCAGAGTGGAAATAGCTGAGCACCAATCCTGAGCACCAGACATGTGTTGTGTTCACCCCAATCTGAGAATGAAGGCCCAAAAGGTATCCTGTAAACTTTCCCTGTGCCATCAATAGGAGCTGGATTGAAGCTGGACCACTTTGTCAGACATTCAAGGGCTTTTAGCCCTGCCTCTCTTCCCAGCGAGACCTTGCTGCCCACTGAGTGCTCAGGATTTCACTGCCATGCACAGAAAAACCCCAAATATTTTTTTATTTTTCCTTGCACCATTCTCACCACTACATCTGCCCCCACTGCTAACATCACCCATCTTCCCCACTCAATCCAGTCTATTCCAACAACTCTCCTGCCCAGCATCTCCCATATTTTAAGCTGGCCTGATATTTGTGGCAACAGCCTTCAGCTCCAGTCTGACTGGGGAAAATCTGCTTTTCCTAGGAGTCAACAGCATTCCCCTGGAGCTCAGGAGGACTGGGGGTTTATCCATAGGATCTGGATCCCCCAGAACCATTGCCCAGCAGGCTTCATCTGCAGAGTGATGTCTCTTTAAGGAAGTTGCTATTTTTGATGTCCTTCCTCCCCTGGGTAAGGCAGGTCTTGGAGGACAAGGTTTGCAGAAGGTAATCAGTCACTGTCACTCGCAGCTGTGCTCTGCTGTCAACTGGTTAATTAGACGCCATCATTTACATTTTTAATTTCTGCAATTTGACATTTTGTGTACAAGGAAAAAAAAAATAAAAGAAGGAGAAGGGAAAAAAAAAAAAAGCCTATAGCTGCAGCANCTGCAATTTGACATTTTGTGAAAAAAAAAAAAAAAAAAAAAAAAAGGAAAAGGAAAAAAAAAAAAAAGCCTATAGCTGCAGCAATCCACAATTTTATAATTAGGAGGCAGAGGGGACGGGGAGCCAAAAGAGCTGACAGGTGTCCTGTAAACAGCGTGGAGACACCTGCTGAGATGGAGGCTGTTTGCCACTGCAGAGAAATTGGACATTGAAGTGCTGTGTGATGAGGATCCTTGAGGTGGATGAGTGGGAAAACACTCCGTGACAGAGCAGGACGAGCAGCTGCTGGAGTGTCCTGGGGAAGACAGAGCAGTGCAAGAGCATGGGGGGAAACCCTTCCACACCAGGAGCCTCCAGTTGTGCTCAGTCTGGGTTTGTGCTCTTCAATCCCACCCTGATTCACCACAATGGGCCAATCTCATGTTGATATCCTGGTTTTGGTGGTGGGATGTTGATGTAATCCTTGGGAGAGGGAGGCACAGGAGGCAGAGGTCTCTCTTGCTTGACATTTTCCAAAGCTAAACTCTGTTTCACCATAAAAACTTGTGCAAAGCTCATTAATTTTACTGCAACTTCCAGCAGACACAAAAACATCACCCTCCCTGGAGTCCTGGCATTTTGTCTTCTGAGCTTAGGACCAGCCAGAAATCTTAGTCTAACTCAGTCTCATGGTCTAAATATTTCTCATTCCCAGTGCTCCAGTGAAAAGTGGTGTGGGTTTGGTTTTTTTTTACCCTCTGCCTGACCCTCCATCCCCAGGTGGACCTGGACAGGTGTCTGTGAGTAAGGTGAGCACCTGGAAATCCCAGGAGGCCATGTCCTGCAGAGCTGCCCCCAGGAGAAGATGCTGAGCAGGAAGAACAAATATTTCTTAGACCTTTGCCACTCCCAGAAAAACTCAGGTCTTGGCATCACCTGCTGGAGAAGATCAGATCTGTGCTGCACAAGGGAAAGCATCAGGGATTGGTGGCATCCATAACATGGCTGAGAACACAAGGAATCTGGGGGTCAAGGAGCAAGGAATCTTATGGTCAAAAAGCAAAGTGTGTCTTGGCACTGGAAAAAAAAAGATCCATGTGCCACCAGCACATTTCACAGACTTGTGGGGAAAGCAGGCTGCAAAGCAGTGAAATACATTGATTTATGGTGCCTGAAAGGAGAACAGCTCCTCAGGAATGCTGGATAGGCACCCTCCTGATGGGTGAAATGAGAAGAGAAGGGGGCTCATCACAGCAAAAATAAATGGGGTCAGTGGAGGAAATCAGAGGTGCCAGTCTGGCTCTGACAAGCAGTTAAAATTCTCCTTTTCCTCTCTGGCTGAGCTGTCACCAAGTGGTGGCAGGATAGTGGGTGTAGGGACAGGGTGCTCCCAAAAACTGGAGCACAGACACACTTATCAACCCCTTCTCCAAGTTTGTCCTGTTTCTTCTCCACCTGGTAGCAACAGACTCTTGAGTCTGTGACTCAGAAGGGTTTGAAATCTCCGCATCCCTTTCCAGCCCTGCAGAGATCATTCCCCAGCAGCACAAAACTCCCGTGACTCATCCAGACAAGGAAAAGCAGCAGGAAATGTTCCCTGGAGCCAAGGGTGGGATGCACAGATCTGAGTTTCAAGAGTCACAGTTTCAGGGCTCTGGCCATGACAGACTCCCAGGATGTGATCTCAGTGCTCTGGGGTCACAGGCCATCACTCACCAAAGTATCCTGGTCTCCTCCAGACTCAATTCCCTGGCATCACACACCTAAACAGTCATTTCCCATCAAACCAAGGTATTTTGTGGCAAAAAAAGAAAAAAGAAGGGGAAATAAACATGTACCAACACCTCAATCTAGATGAGCCAGAAGACATAATATCCTTCCATCCAAATTCTGCCATGGCCCAGTGACTTATTTATGCAGAAGAGTTTCTAATGAAGCCATCAGAGTGCTCTCTAAAGAAATGATGAATGTGTGTATTAAAGCATCCTAGCAGGGAGATGACAACATCCCTGCTGAGTCTTTATTTACCTTCGATTCCAGCCCAGATCCTCAGAGGTACTTAGAGCCTCTCTGCCATTTGCATACCCCTAATGCAAAAAAACCACTGAGAAGCTGTCACCAAACCCCAGAGGCCTTTACATTTCCGCTGCTGGAATTTGCAAGGCTGCCTGCGCTGCTTCCATCACCCCTGCAGCTGACAGCTCCCACACCAGAGCTGGGCTGGGAGGGAGTGCCAGGGGCAGTGAGGTGCTCTGTCACCTGTGGAGGGTCACCAGGTCTCACCTGAGACAGGGACAGGTCTTTGACTCACACTTTCACAGCCAGCAGGAGGTTGAGAACACAAGGCTGAGCCAGATTCCCTCTGAATGAGACAGAAGGGCAGCAAAGCAGCAAATTCAGCTTAATCTGCCTCCAAGGGGTCAAGAGTGAGAATGCTGAGCAGACTTGCTGCTGCTTCTGTACTCCAGTTTTGCTCATCTCCAGTGGACCCTTCCCCAGCTGTTTCCAGAAGATCCTCAGATGAAAATCAAAAATCCAGCCTTATGTGTCTGAGTTTCCCTGTACTCACAGGAACAGCCTCCATTTTCTTACCTCAAGGCCCTCCATCCTCTGAAGTGGCCACAGGAAATCTGTTCATTGAAATTAAAATGGTCAGGCATTGGGGTAAACCCCTCATTCCAGCACTGCAGCTCAGATGGAGGATGTGAGGATAACTGGGCCATGGGATGTATCCTCACAGGTATCATGAGCACAGCAACTCACCCCAGCCTGCCTTAAACTGGAGAGAGAGCCCAGGAGACCCTCTATGGCCACCGATGGATGGAGAAGGATTTGGGATGTAGCAGGATGCAGTTGGTTCTCTTACACTGAAAAATTAATTATTCTTGTTCCTTCCAACCTCATCTATCCCTGGGTTACCTTTTGTTTCGTTTCGTTTTGTTTTGTTTTGTTCCGTTTTGTTTTCCCCAGGAAATCGACACAACAGCGACCTGAGCATACATCACAGTGACCTGGGAATACATTTTGTCCCCTTGTTTATCCAGGGATAAATGTTCTTCCCCTCGGTACTCACAAAGGCTCCTTAGGGGAGCTGTTTCCCAAGAATGACTGTGCCTGCTGCCGCTCAGTAACTCATTAACTCATCAAAAGAGAAGAGAAAAACCACCTTGCCAGTGCTTCCTCCCCAGCCCGAAATTTCCCAGCACAGCCCATGGTTTAGGCAGCTTAGCATGGAGCTAATTGCCTTCCAAAAGATCTCTTTGTCATGGCTGTTGTTTGTCGCTGGGATGGGACGGCACTCATTAATAATCATTTTAGCATATGAAAAGCTTGTAACGAATCCATGTGCTGCAGACGGCAGACACAATTACAGCAATAACATAATTAGGGTTATGCAATAGCCGGCTGTATCCAGACCACTGGAGGAGGGAGAGGTGTGTGAAAGGGATATGGGGGACTGTTCCAGCAGCGAAGGGCTGGTGGAAAGCTTGGGAACAACCAGCTCTTTTATGGGATGCAGCGAAGCAGTGCAAGGACAAAGCTGTCAGTTCTTGCACAGACACAGAATGGCAGTTCGGGTTTCCGGGGAAGCATCTGAGCTGCTGGTGAGGCACTGGAATAGATTGCCCAGGGAAATCGGGGATGCCCCATCCCTGGAAGTGTCCAAGGCCAGGTTGGATGGGGTTTGGGAGCAACTTGGGATAGTGGAAGGTGTCCCTGCCCATGGCAGGGGATGGAATGAGATGAGCTTCAAGGTCCCTTCCAACCCAAGCTGTTGAAGGGAACATTTCTGTCTGTGTGGACAAGCCCTAGAAAGGGAAATGCTTTTATTTCGCCTGTTCGTGGCTTTTCCTGCTGCTCCTGCCCTCAGAATAAACAGTGGAGGGTTGAAGGACAGCACTGACTGAATGGCTGAAGTGTGAATTGGGGCACAGGCAGCTCCTCTGGGAGAGGAGAGAGATCCTCCAGCACCACCCCAGAGCAGAGGATGTGTGGGGCTGCATCCTCCACATATGGACACATTTGCATCTCACCAGCTGAAAACTGCACTGTGTAAGAACAGCTTTTTGACATGCTGAGAAAAAATTGGGTTTTGGTTTTTTAGGGTGTTTTTTTTCTTTTTTTTTTTTTGAGATGAAAAATGAAGAAAGACAAGTGAGCAGTCTTCAGATACGCCAAAAGCTGCCCCAGAGAGGCAGGGAATGAGCTGTACCCCCTGCCCTGGAGATGCCTGAGCTTTAATTACAGCCAGGGAGATTTTGGCTGCCCAGCAGGGAAAACACTGCGATGGGAAGGACAGGGAAGCACAGGAATGAATCGCCTGAGGAGAGCAGAGGCTCTGTTGTTGGAGGCCTTTAAGAAAGGGGTAGAGACAAGCATCTGCCAGGAAGGCTTTAGACAGAGCTGATCCTGCCCTGAGGCAGGAGATGGTCGGGTTGACCTTCCGAGGCCCCTTCCAGCACTGTTTTTTATTATCTCCGCTGACAACACCCCCTGCCTTGACCTTTGGTATGCTACTTCTTGAGCTTTCTTTCCAGCTGAGAGAGAGGGGGCACAGAAAACTCGTTTTTTTTAAAGCAGAGCCAGGATTTGCACCTGTCATGTGATGCTCTTTTTTAAAGACCTCAGAGTTTCACCTTAAAACCTCAGTAACTCGCAGTGTTAGGGTTAGATGCAGCTTTTTATTGTTTTAAACTGGTCCAGTTTGTCTTTTTTTCTAAATTTAGCTGCAAAGTGGCCAAAAGATCACAAGAACTGCACAGGTGGAGATTTCCTAGTGACTTGAGAGCCCTGAAAGCCCAAGCTGACACACTGGGTGGGTGAAATCCCAAACGGGTGTAGGGATTTGTCTGCTTTGTGTTCTCCACACACGCTCTCAAAGCTCTTCCTAACAAGATCCAGACCTTGCTAGACCTTGACACCTAAAGGCTAATGGGATGCAAATCACTGTTGCTTCATGAATCATCAAATCAGAAATGTTTTGGGTTGGAAGGGACCTTAAAGATCATCCAGTTCCAACCCCTGCCATGGGCAGGGACACCTTCCACTGTCCCAGGGTGCTCCAAGCCCTGTCCAACCTGGCCTTGGACACTTCCAGGGATCCAGGGGCAGCCACAGCTTCTCTGGGCACCCTGTGCCAGGGTCTTCCTACCCTGTGAGTAAAGAATGTCTTCCAAACATCTCACTTAAATCTCTCCCTTTTAGTTTAAAATGGTTGCCCCTTATCCTAAAAGTATCTGTACTTGTAAGGGAAAAAAGTAGATGAGATCATGGCCTTAGGAGCTGGGTAGCACCAGCTGTGTCAGGCACTGTTTGCACCCAGGTTAACACAAAAAAAAAAATGAAAATGTTATAATTCTGAATCCCACATATCAGATCACTTTAAGCTTCTTTTGATCCTGAACCTGGCAAGCCTATTTTGAACGGTCTTCATTGGATGACTCTTTAAGTTAAGAACACTTGTGATGTCCCCATTGACTTTAAGTTTTTCTTAGAGGGGCTCTTTTCAATGCACAATAAGCAGCCAAAAGAGACTGAGTCCCTGCAGGGATGAGGAAAAAAAAGAGCACCAGATCCTCTCCTTGCAGCCCAGCAGGTGTTTTGGGCACCAGTGTGAAATGGAAAAAGTCTTTGGCTTCTGCTTTTTGTGCTCGGCCCCTTTTCAGTCTCCCACATCCTTGCCTCCGTGCCAGGCTTCAGTAGGGAAACATCATATTGATTGTGATGCAGGCAATTAAATGGTGTTAATGAAGTTCAAACAAGTGTTATCATAAGCTTGGCAGCATGGAGAGAAATGAAAGGTCAGCCACAGCCCTTTGTCATTGTTCAGTGTGGTGTTGAATGCTAATGAGACAGTCCCAATTAGAACAGGCTCCCCTTTGTATTGCTTGGGGATTGCATCAAATGCTCCCAAGTTCTCCAGATTTCCAGGCTCAAAGGGGACATTTGAAGTAAACTTGAAAAGATGCAGATCTGAAGCTGCTCTAATGTAAATTCAGCAGAGCCTATGGAGTTTTACTAACTGAAGTCAAATGAGATTCTGCTCCACCGTTACCATTCTTTTCCTCTTCTTCTTTTTTTTTTCTTTTTTTTTTTCCAATGGACTCGTATAATGATAATTGAAAAGCCTCCACTTTGTTTTAGAACTACAGCCTGACTCTTCCTGGCTTCAACAAAAGCCAAATAGCCTGTCCTGATTTCCTGGGTTAATTGTCCTGCCTCATCAGGCCTCGTGTTCTGCAGCAGGAAATCCAAGATGTGGCTGCACCGGGACACTTTTTAACCACGTGTTTCCAGCTCTGGGTGTCTCATTTGAACAGTGAGCCTGGGTTGTTTTGGTTTTTGGTTTTTGTTTTTGTGGTTTGTTTT
>VXBB01012802.1:87046-103645 GCA_013399915.1 Illadopsis cleaveri
GGGTTTTTTTTTTTTTTTTTTTTTTTTTTTTTTGTTTTTTTTTTTTTTTTTTTTTTTTTTTTTTTTTTTTTTTTTTTTTTTCCCCCCAAAAGCCAGAATTTCTCATCTGGATTGTTTCAGCAGGCAGAGTCCACCTCTGCTTCCAATAATGTTATAAAAGGATTATCATAAAATCACAGAATAGTTTGGGTTGGAAGGGACATTGAGGTCATCTAGTCCAAGCCTCCTGCAACGAGCAGGGAACATCTTCAACTAAATTTAAGTGATGCACAATAATTTTTTTGTTGCTGTTGTCAGCAAATTCCATTATCTTGAATAATTACAGAAATGGGCACTAAAACAACCACCCTCTTAAAATGTCATGGAAGATGTCAATTTCTTACATTGTTTTCCATTAAGTCGACAGGAAATTGCAGAAATTGGTAAATTTTAAAATTTTTTAATTAGTCATTGTCATGCATCCCAATTCTGAAGGCAACACTTGACTCATCACAAACAAGTAACTGAAAACATGAGAAAATCCTACGCTAAAACATGAGCCAAACAAACAAATAAAAACAGTGAAGATTCCTGACAGTCCTGCTGTTGAAATCTTTTGCAATCACATTTCCAGTTGACCACCCTGTGGAGGTGGAACACTGCTGAGGCCAGAAGCTGTAACTATTCCCTTCCCAGTGCACATTCCTCGGTGGAAAACAAGTATTTGAAGGATTGGAGGGAAGTCCTTTCATCCCTGCCTCCTTCTCATGCCAAGGTCTCATTCCCTGCTCTGAGTTTTGTGAGCCCTAAAGGCTCCACACCAAGAAACCAGAGGTTTCAAAGGGATGGCTTGGAGTAACCCAGCTCAGCTCCATTTCCAGACCTCTAAATCCAGGCATGTTTTAACCCAGAGTGCCTCGAGTTGGGTACAATCTACCACTGACTAATTGCCCTCTTAGAGTTTCCTCTTTGTCAAAGCAGTTCGTTTGATTTCAGGTTCTTCTGCTTTACTCAACCACTCCTTAAACTCCCCAACTTTTTATCTCCTGATTCACTCTTTGAAGAAGTTTAGTGGTCTTGAAGGATGCCATCTCCAGCTGATGCTGCCTACAGAAATAGCTCCAACCAGCACTGGAAGCCTTTGGATTTGGAAAAACTCCCTCAAAGCACAATCGCAGAGCCGAGAGAAGGAATTCGTTAGCTCGGGGTAGAACTCAAATTATATTTTATTCATCCCTGATAGGTTTTTTCTTTCATCTCCCACAGCATCCAGGTGCCACTGCCTTGAGTCAGTGGAGCTGACACACAAAAATAAAAGCAGGGAAGAAGCTCTAACCATATTCCAAAACCTGGAGTCTCCCCTTGGGCTTCAGTTCAAGCTGTCAGACATCAGTGCAGATAACAACCCAGCACATGCTGGGGACAGGAATCCAGGGCTGTTTACAAGCAGCAGGAGGTGTTATGTACCTCGTTTGCAAACCCAGTTGTTTGGGAAAACTTCCAAGGAAATGCAGCACCTATTGCTGAAGATCACTGGGCACCAGGATTTAGCTCCAAAAAGCTGTAAAGTGAAATCAATACTGGAAAAAAACCAAAATGGAAACCGCAGCTTTTGTTTATCCAGAGGGAAAAGAGAGGGAAAAAAAAAAAAAGTGTTTGTTGCACAAAGAAATATCCTATTCTCTACTTAAATACCTCAGTTTGTCACTCAAATGTAGCATCTCCCAGGATAAAATCAACCAGTTTGAGATTCTGTCCACAGAAACCACTCGACCACACAGATTGTTGCTAAAGCATCGCCAGAGAATGACACCTTTGGGTCACTGTTGGTACAAACTCGATTTCCCAATGGGACCTCCAACACTTGCTTCCCATTATCCAGGTCAACCCAGCAATCAGCCTCAATACGTACTAAGAAACTTGGACACGGTACCAAAAGTAGGTCATAATTAAGCAAGGTAGCTCATAAGAGCCTTGCAGGTTGCCTAGAAACGACATTTGCTGAAGTGTTTAACCACGTCTAAAAATAATTGTCCAGACAAATCACAGACCAACGGGAGGATTGTTGGAAAAAAAACGCTGCCTCGTGCCGAGCAGGGGACGGAGCTCTTTGATCAGCCACACTCCTCTCACAAAATGAGAGAAAACCATCCCCAGCAATGGCAATACAGGGAATCAGAGCACAGTGTGAGGTGTCTGCAGCAGCAGAGGCCTTGTACAACCTGCAGGACATGGTATCAATTTTGGGCCGTGCCTGGGAAGTCATCCAGAGGAATCATTGCTGAAAGCTGGATGCAGTGCACAGGAATGATCTGTAGGATAAACCCGCCTTTGTATTTACAGAGCAGCAACTGTTCCCCATCTGTGCAGTTCCCAAACCTGTCAATAACGCCAGGCAAGTGCAGAATATTGGAAAGCAAAGCACAGCTTCTGCTGGGTGAAGAGCAGGATGTGCTGTTTGCTTGTCCTGGGGGAAACCCTATGGAAACTGAAGCCCCAACACAACTGCAGGAATAGATGTTTTGGTTGTATTGCCTGTGGAGCAGCTTTGCTCAGTACAGCAGGCTCAAGTACAGCCACAGGTCATGGAAGTGTGGAAAAAATGCTTGGAAAGACCTCTGACCTGACATAAAATACCTGCAGAGCTTCAGTGAGCAGCCTGTCAATCGTCTGGCCTCTCATTCAAGGCACACAAGAGCTTCCAAGGGAAGTTGCTGGGGGATAATTATAAATATAATTATAAATCCCTTGGGATCCAGGCAGTGTGGGGAGTGTCACAATGATGTTGAGAGCAGCAAACCACTTCAAGTCTGTGTGGAAAGACTGAGAAGCTCATGTGCTTCCCAGGGCTCACACACATCACCTCCCCTTCCTCCCTCTGCCACTTTCCAAGAGTTTCTCCTCAAAAGAAACAATGATGGCAAACACCTTCAGCCCCCACCATTAATTAAATTTCCATCTCTGCAGCAAGGCATGAAGGAATAAAAGGCTAACGTGGAGATTTCCACTTAGCAAAAGCCAAAGACCAAAAAGCCCCAGGGGCAGTTTCCAAAAGCAACAGCCTTTGGAAAAAGAAGCCTTTCCTTCCTCCTACCTCCACCCACACAGCAGGGCCTGGCTGTGTCACTTCATACCATCCCACAGCTAAAACTCACCTTTCCACCCAGTTCTTGTAGCTGGGGATGTCCTTGGCGTAGAGCAGCTTGTTGGAGGGGGAGTCCTTGCCCAGGCGGTGCTCGGAGGTGGAGCAGGAATCCATGAAGGTCTGGGCCACCACGGACAGGCAGGCGTCTGTGATGCTGTTCTTGTGGATGTCGAAGACAAACTGAGGGTTCTTGATCATGTTAACCCAGAAGCGCAAGGGGAGGCTGCAGGAGGGGTGGCAGAGGGGACAAGAGGGGACACAGTCAGTGCACAGCTCATAGGTCTGGCTGTGTGACATCACACAGAGGTGTGGGAGTTAAAGATCATATGAATCTGAAGGTTCTGGGATAAACTTTGCTTAAACTTTTCGTGGGAAAGGGATTTGTGATGCTGTTTTACACCACAACAACACAGACTCTGAGAGTCAGAAGGCTGAAAATGACTCCTTTATTTTTGGGATGTGTCTCCCTTTTATACTATTTTACACAGACCAATCTGATTGGTGACACAAAGACAAACCTCTTCAATCACATTGGTCAGACCAGAGAGACATCAAGAAGAAGTAGTCCCTCCTAGGAAAACAAATTAATAACGTAGGTACAGTTACAAAAACACTTCTGTTTACAGAAAATTCTCTGGGAAAAGAATTTCAGAAAACCAAAACACCCCAGGTGTGGAACCAGGGCTACAGGTTTGTAGAGAATTCCTAAAGTTTGCACACAAATGTGTACTATGTGAGCCTTCTATCAAATTTCAATCAAATCAGGAAACAGTTTGGCTTCTGATTGTGATGGTGTGAATTGTATCATCTGTACTGTCTCACCCTTCACATTAAACTGAAAATGGAATAAAATCTTTTAAAACACCTCTCAGGAGCCCCCGTCTCTAGGTCAGAAAAAGGGTTTGGTGACAAAAGCTACACAATGAATTCCTCCCCTACAAAGTCTACGGATGGTAGAGACGTCACCTTTTGTCCCTGTTATCCTGACAAGGCAGATTTTGTGAGCCTTAAAGTCAATACAATCTTGTTGAAGGTGCCCCTAAATTAACGGCAGTATAATTTAGGTGATGAGAAACTCTCTGACTCTCTCTGTGTCAAGTTGCAATGGAAAGTTGACCCTGTTGGTTGTTCTATCAGATGAAGACACGCATTGAACCTGCAAAAATTATTATGGTATGGGTCATAAAGCACTGGAACAGGGTGCCCAGAGAAGCTGTGGCTGCCTCTGGATCCCTGGAAGTGTTCAAGAACAGCTTGGACACGGCTTGGAGTGACTTGGGATAGTGGAAGTTGTCCCTGTCCGTGGCACGGGTGGCACTGGATGAGTTTAAGGTCCCTTCCAACCCAAACCATTCTGTGATTCTACACATTTGTCATTGAGGGACTTGCCTTTCAGCCCTCACAGCAATCCCATGGGAAGAGAGGTAGGTGGAGCTCCCAGGTGGGGACTGGGAATGCTCATGGCACACCCTGTGTGTCATGTCCTGTCACTCTCTGCTCCAGCCCAAGCCTGCATGTGATCCCAGTACCCTGAGCAGGAAGAAATTGCTACATGACAGGGAAAGCCCCGTTGCCTCAAGGAATAAAAAAAAAAAAAAAATAAAGGAACTGGGAAACAAGTATCACAGCCTTTGATATGAAAATATATCTGCCCTAACCAAGGAAATGCTATTCCAGTTGCAATCCAAAGCCCTTTTCCCCCTTTTTCTCCAGAGTGCAGCTCATTTGTATGAGATGCCTCGAGGTAGCTTGTATGAGATACCTCCAGCCTTTGCCTGGAGCCTTTTTGTCAGGGCAGATGCACTGCAGTGATCACGGCCCAGGAGCTGGGATGTGTCACTGAGCACAGAGCCCAGCTCCTGTCTCTCTCTCAGGCAGAGTGTTAAGCCTACCTTCACTCTCTGCATCTTTCCACTTAGCAAATTCTCCTGATATTCAGGATAAACTCCCCAGTTCCTCCCATTTTCTCACTGTGCTCACAACACTGTAAAAAATTCATCTCCAAGTCTGATAGATTTTGGTTAACAACCTTCCTTGACAGAGGGCTGACACCGTGTTTTCCTAAACCTCTGTGCACTCTCCTGAGCCAGCAGAATCACAGAACAAATGTAAGGAAAGCCTCACACAGAGAATCCTGTCAGCCAAGTTCAGGAGAAGAGGGAGATGCTGGAAAACACAGAATTATAGAGTGCTTTGGGAGGGGAAGAGACCTCACAGATCATCCAGTTCTACACCTTTGGTGTAGGGACACCTTCCACTATCCCAGGTTGCTCCAAGCCCCATCCAACCTGGACTTGAAGGGGATGGGGCAGCCACAGCTTCCCCGGACAGCCTGTCCCAGGGCCTCAGGGAGAAATAGGTAAAAAAATGGCAATGAGACATGATGGAGTTGTGAGAATTTTGGGTGGGAATGAAGAATCATCACTGGGGGTAAGAGGTTGGGAGTGTGGTTGTGGGAAAAGATGGAAGACGGTAAGGGAGAAGGAGGGTTGGGAATGGGTGTGGAGTTGAGTTGGGAGTTTCTTGGAAAAGTACTGAGAAAAAAATGGGAATGCTGGAATTAAGTGGGAATCTAAACCCTGAAAAGATGGGAATAGGAGATTAGTTGAGAGTGTGGTTATGAGAAATGATGGAAGAGGGTGAGGGCGAAGGTTGGGAATGGGCGTGGAGTTGGGTTGGGAAGAAGGTTGGGAGATTCTCGGATTTTCTGGGGAAAAAAAGTGGGAATGTTGGGGTTAGGTGGGAATCTAAGCCTTGAAAAAATGGGAATGTGGGATTGGGTGGGAATCTAAACCCTGAAAAGATGGGAATAAAGGACTAGGTGTTGGTAGTGCAGTTGTGGGAAAAGATGGAAGAGGGCGAGGGAGAAAGTTGGGAATGGGTGTGGGGCTGGGTTGGGAGTTTCTGGGAAAGGCACTGGGAAAAAAAATGGGAATGTGGGATTAGGTGGGAATATAAACCCTGAAAAAAATGGGAATGCGGGATTGGGTGTTGGGGGTGTGGCTGTGGAAAAAAAAACCTTGGGAAGAAGGTTGGGAGATTCTTGGAGAGGCACTGGGAAGCAGTGAACCTTGCAGAAGTCCTTGTACAGGTGTTTGGGTGACAGACACAGCCAGGGTGAGGAGCAGAGTGTGTGTTTGTGTGCCTGGGTGTGGGGAGGGGACGGGGGACGATGTCCCTGGCTGGCAATAATGAAGCCCTGTGATGTGACTTTGAGTTAATTTGATCTGACTGAACAGATTTCTTCACACTGCCCCTTTTTCCCCACAAACACACACACACTCTGCCTTCCCCCCTCCCCCCTTAAATAAACCTCCTGCTCATTTAGGCTGAGTGGCTGCAATCAGCCTTAGATTAGTGCCGCAGATAATGTTAATAATATGCTAATGTTTCATTAGTTGAAAGCCTCTTTGGTGCATGGGGTTTCTTTTTTTATGTCACCGGGCGCTGTGACGATCTGCCAACAGCATGGCTGGGATAAGGGAAAAATAAAAAAAAATGCATGAGCTGGGAGCCCCATGGCTCTCCTCTGCTGCTCCTTTTATAGTCCCTGTGTTTGCACAGGGGAAGGGGAGGGAGCCATTCCCCAGGGAGCTCTTTCCAACTTGGCAGAGAGATTTTTCTCCCCTGGTCCTGGTTTTTCCTGCTGTCCCATTGCAGGGATGAGGAGGAGCTGGTAGCTGGAGCAGGGGGCTGATGTCACACTTTGCCACTGATGTCACCCTTCACCACTGATGTCACCCTTCACCACTGATGTCACCCTTTGTTACTCACTCCAGAGAAGACTCACAACCAGCTCCGGACCCTTTAAATGCTTTGTACCATTGGAGATGCTCTCCCGGCCTCCAGCTGCCACCCAGGAGGGTACAAGTCTCCTGTGGGTGCTCCACATCCTCTGAGGATGTCATGGATACCTTAAAATTCTCAGCTGGCATGAGATGCCTCTGTGTGGGCAAACAAATGGAGCCGAGAACTAAAACATCCAGTGCAGGTGAAGCCAGTGGTGTTGAATCCTCTCCCATGCCTCCCTAGATATTCCTGTGTGATCCTGGGCACTGCAGCAATTAAGAACTTCATTATTCCTCATCTAATCCCTCACAAATCCTGCCATTTCCATGCAACACAGGGCAAACTGGGACCAGTTCAGCAAAACTGCTCAATCCCTGACAAAATCTTTTAGATTTTGGGATCTCCTGACTTCTCCATTGACTTGGCAAGACCAGGCCTCATCCTTTGAGCCCCACACTGGGGTCCACATCTCCCTCAGCAGCCAGACCCCAAATACACTTCCCTCCACTCTCCTTCCAGCCCAGGGGCTGATGCTGGGTTGTCCCCCTCACTCACCAGTTGCTCTTCCAGGTGTGCCGCACGTGGGGGTCGTGGATGTTGTGCTTGTCTGCCTGCTCATCCAGGAAATCAAACATGTACTTGATGGCCAGGGGGAGGGCACTGCCACGGTGGGCAGTGCTGAAGATGGTCTCAAAGAGGTCGTCCACGAATTTCTGGAGGGTGCCCTGGTGGGAGAAGGAAGGAGGGGAGGAAAGAACAAATGAGGTAGCAAGTGGGTAGAGATGTTGAAGTTTGGTGCCCCACTGAAAACAGGGCATGTCTGTGGATCAGACCAACGTGTGATAGGAAAGTGGGGGCCATCTAATATCCACTTTTTATCCATGTTAAATGTGACATGACCNACCCCACTGAAAACAGGGTATGTCTGTGGATCCATGTTAAATGTGACATGACCTGGGAATTTTAATACAGGTGTCTCTAAGCAGGAATGGTTATCATCACAAAAAACATCACACCTCATTTCCACACAGATTTTCTCTCTCTGCATCCCATCCTCAATGCTTTAGTGCACCCATGAACAAAACCCAGCCATTTTCCAGGCTAGCTTTCACCCAGGATCATCTTTTAAGCTGGGAGGAAAAGTCAGCTGGCTGCAGAGCACAGCAGAAGATGTCATGGAGACAAAAAGGACAAGAGAACTTAGAGAGGTGGGTGGTTAATGTAAGTAACACAAACTTCATTCTCAAGAGGCCTCCTCATCTTTAATTCCCCACTGGCAGGAGAATCCCAGATCCAGGGCTTGGAGAGTCACCCTTGTGAGGACTTTTAGTAGGAAGGAGAGGAGCTGGAATATCTGGGGGTGACCAGGCTTGGAGAAAGGGACAGCTGAGGAGTTCTAGGCTGGGTTTGGGGTGGAACCAGGCAGGGCACATTTTCTCTGTCACCACTGCTTCACAGGCATTTGTGTGTGGACAACACAGCTGCTAAAATAACCAAAAATCAACTGAATCTCCAACAAACACTCCCTGATACGAAAAATTTCCTTTCCTTCAAGACAAAATTCTGCTCTTTCTCCAAACACCTGGGAGAGAAATGTCTCCTTTCTAGAAACAAAGCCCTGGGTTCCACCAGAGTGGCTCAAGTTTACCTAGAGCTAACAAACACTTAATTGGAAAGCTGGTGTCTCTGGCTGATTCATCACTTGATTTATTCTTTAGGAAACAAACAAGAGGCACTTTTTGCTTGTGTGAGCTCCTGCGGAGTGAACAAAGCCCTGCAGCACATGTCTGACTCAGAAAGGGCTCCAGAGGGGAAATCCTCCTGGGCTGACATGGAAGAGCTGCCCTCAGGTTCAGTTTCTGGAGGGAATTAGTTCTCTACATGCTCACCCTCACAAACGTCACAAAAAACCTCTGAGGCTTTTAGAGAAGAGGCTCTTAGGTATCAGAGGTCAGGGATTTACCAGAATAAAAATCATTGTCAGTTTAACAAAGTATTCCTGGGGATTGTATTACAGCAACTGCTCTCTCTCTTTCCCTACGTCAAACAGTCACAAAAATTGCACAGCCCAAGAGGGGAAACAATAAAACCCCTACCTTCCTACTCTTTCTGTTGCTGTGCAGGTTTTGCAGCTGCTTTTCTGTCATTTCCACAAAAAAAAAATTACAAAAAACAAAAAACAAAAAAAACACCCCACAACAACAAACCAACAAAAAAACCCCAACCCAAGCGTTGAATTTGTGACCCAGAACAGAAAGCAATAGCAGTTCAGTGGTGGGGTAGGGGCCATATCCCCAGACAACATAAATCAGCACCAATCCAATGCTTGCTGGTCTACACCAGCTGGGGCCTGAGCCCTGGGGAGCAACACTTTCCTTTTTCAACATTTTTCACACGTTATGTGATCCATAAAAGCCTCCTGATGCCAGGGAATGGGCCAGGAACCAGGGGTTAAAGACAAAGCCACCTTTCCTCCAAATCCCTCTGCAGCTCAGGCAGCCTGAGTGAGGCTGCAGGGAGAATCAGACATCAGAGGCAAAACCATCTGAAGAATAAATGAGCAGGTAAATCTGAAAAGTAGGACGTGAACCAGTGATGGAAATGGGGCAAACTCAGGCAGCATTTGTGTGAACACATGGATTTGTGTTTGTGCTTATTAATACTCTGACAAAAAATGAAAAAAATCTTAAGTTATAGATGTGTTTGGATACTCAGGTCAGGATGTCTCTGCTCTGCCCCTGCTTGATTTAATCTGTGTTTTCTCTCTGTGCATGCCGAGTTTCCACGTCTCACTGTAAGGTCAGTGTAACCCTCTCCAAGTCATCAGCACAAGAGTGTTTATTGGGGAAAGGTGGAGAAGGATTTGTACCACAAAACTCAGGATTTTGTGGTACAGGAGCCGTTTCAGACTGTGAGGCCTGACACATCTTTGGAACCTGCTCTGAGCACCTGCCCTGGCTCTTCACTTGCTCAGTTTTGGTACAAATTACAGACCAGTATAATTGACAACTCCAGCACCTCCTGCTGTGTTTTTCCCACCAATCTCACGGCCCTGGATTGTTACTCCTCATTGCTTTTCCAGTGTCTCTTTATTGACTTTCTCAAAGCCCAAGCTCTTTCCCTACATGCTCATTCCTCTCACTCTATTTTCCTTCTGTTCTTCTATTTTTATTCAACTTCGCCATCCTTTGAGTGGCCTCTCACTTCTTGCTGGAAGAAATTCCACCACACCCCCAAACCCCCTATCCCTGTGCCCCCACCACATACCTTGGTGGCCAGCAACCTGGTCAGGTAGATCTCAGAAACCATCTTGCTGCCTCGGTCACCCTCTTTTTGGTCTCCATGCTCGTGGTTCTTGACCAGGTGCCACATCTTGACGCCGCTCTCCAGGTCGGGGGTGATCATGGGCGTGCGCGAGCGGAGGCTGTCGGGGCTGCCCGTGTAGCGGATCATGTTTTCTGCAGAGAGACACAGATTCCAGGGGTTCCCCACGTGCCCCAGCACCTCTCAGGATTGGGGTTTTCAGGGATCATGCTGGTGGAGTGCCACCAAGTGTGTTTTTCGAAGCATTGTCTGCATAGCTAACTCAGCAAAGGCAAGTGATGCCGCCAAGCCAGGTGTGATGTCAATGTCTACACTGTTAAATCAAATGTGGTTCAAACACTGTGTCGCTGTAGGACACGAAAGAAAGACTCCAAATATTTCAGAAGGCAAAGAGCATAGAAAAGAAAAGGCTTTATTTTCTAATTCTTACTACCTTTTATATGGTGTTCCCATACAAACTTAACATGGTTGATGAATAGGAATAACACCTCTCTAACTCCACTGGTAAAACCAGAGAAACAGCAAAACACCCCCTGGAGAAAGATTGTCTTGAGAAAGGAGAGTTGTTTGCCAACATTGTTATGAGAAGAAGCTTTCTTGAGAAATTTTTCCTTGGAAAAAAAGTCAGCAGCTGCTAGCAGGCTGAAATCTCTCAGACCCAGAAATATCAGGCCCACAACACTTGATTTCCACATTGTCCATAATCTTTGCCCCTTATCACGTTCTCTGGCAAGTGGCACTGTCAGTGTCAGACACTTCCCAGGACTGGTCCAAGGGGTAGCACCAGTTCTTTTGGTAACCAGCTCCTTATGTGACTGATTTTCCTGTATTTTTATCCATGGCATGCCATGCTGCTTGACATAAAAATATTGATGTCTCTAATATGATCTCTTATTTAACTCCTCATCTCTGCATTTAGAAGGAGCTGCCTCCCCTCTCTCCCTTGGCATCAAAGCAAACAAACAATTCCTGCCCAGCCATCCTCCTCGCTCCCTGCTCCAAAATTTTGTTTTGACAGAAATCAGCCAGAACCCCAGGTGGACACCTGCAAATTTCCTCTCCAAGATTTCCTTTTAACCTCCAAATTTTACCTCTCTTTGCCTCTGAGTGATGGCACAAGGCATTCCCCTCTCCCTGACCTTCCAGCAATGTTGCCTTTTCCAACCATAATTGTCAGAAGTGTTGCACCTTTCTGTAGCAAGATCTGAATCAGCCTCATTAATGCATTACCAATCTCTACATATTAATTATCAGATGGAATATCCTTTTTCTCTCTGGATGCTGTTTTCTTAATTGCAATTAACAATCACTTTTTGACCCACCACATCTTCTCCTCCCCCTGCCCCCTTCCCTATTCCCTCCTCCTGAAAAAATCAAATGGCAAAAGAATTAAAGAAATCCAACAGAAATTAACCCCCCTCAAGTCTTCCTTTCCAAAGGTCACTGTGTCTTTCAGTAATTGCAACAACATGGCAAAGAGGATGAATATTAATAAGGCCTCATGGATCATTTATGTCCTTGGAGAAAGTGGAAGGGGGCACCTCTGGACATTGAGTAACTGCACTTTCCCTTAAGATAAAGGGAGTAAGAAGGATCGCAGATGCTTTCACAAATTAAAAATATGAATAAAGTGATATGACAGCAGGCTGGAGGGGGGTTTGCAGCACTCTGGTTGTACTTTAGGGATGTTTTGCTTTGCTGTCCAGCATCACCTGAGTGAGACACGGACTGGATGCAGCTCCAGTGCAGGGGAAGAAGGTGTGGGAGGGGGTGGGGGACACTCAGGAGGTCCCACCTGGTGTCCCTTTCACAGCTGTGTCACCCTCAGCTGTCTTGTGGGGACAGTGGGAACAACAGCCCACTGCTTTGAGATCTGCTGATAAAGACCTCAAACTCTGAGAGTGACATTTGGTGATCTAAGAGGGAGGCAGTTAATTACACAAACTCCTCCTTTCACTAATGAGGGAGGAGAACTTCCCAAGAGCAACCCAACCACTCGGATCACCAGTCTGAACAAGACACCAGAGTTTTTAGAGAGCTAAATCCTCCCCTCCTGCCTCATTTCACCAACTGATCATCTGCCCATCAGTCTCCCTGCTGGTGCTCAGGGTCTGGTGACCACTGTGACGTTCAGGATCTCTTCCCAGTGCTCTCCCAGTCCATCCCAGCACACAAACCCTTACCATACTTGCTGGCTGACGTCCGGGACACCGTGGAGTTGTTGACAGCATTGTAGGCAGTGACTTGCTTGGAGACCAAAGCTACCACAGATCCATCTGGGACCTGCAGGAAAAAAAAAAAAAGGACTTGGTCAATAAACTTCTGAAAAGTGGCTGAGGACCATGCCCAGGGCACCATGAGATGCAAATCAGTGTCTCTGTAGGCAGGCCACAGTTTGCCTTCAAAGCTTCAATTGTTTTCCTCGTTGAGTTGGTCTAGTAATAAAAAAGGAACAAAATCTGCTGTTACACAGCCAGAATCCTGCACGTGACCAAAGGGACAACTGGTGACAAACAGACTCTGCTCCATTCAGGCCCTGGTTCAAAGCCCAGTGAGTCACTGAGTCACTTAGGTTGGAAAAAGCCTTTAGGATCATGGAGTTCAACCATTAACTCAGCACCACCATGTTCACCCCTAAGCCACATCCCCAAGGGCCACATCCAGAGGCCTTTTGAACACTTCCAGGGGTGGTTTTTGCATTAACCTCAGTAAATCTGACAATAGGTTCATCCCAGGGAAGCTCTTAGGCAGAGCAGGAGCATGAGAATAATAAAATCATCTGAGCTACTTCAAACAGGCCTGGCTGTCCCATTGGGATGATAAAACCGATGTGAAATGTTCCATTCCTTCCTCCTGGATTGCAGGTGATAGCTGGGAGCCTGGTTCAAAAATCCCTGTCTCCGTTTTCCACTGTGATCCTGTCAAACCTCTCACCCTTCCCTGTGACAAACGCACTGCTGGACTGAAGGGACTGCCACAACTTCCTTCTTTTTGTGGGGCCAGAGGGTCTCAGATGTGGAAAAGCAGCAGGTTTGGAGGGGCTGACATCCAGGATGTCACAGGACAATGTTTTGAGGGACCCACAGGACTTTTTTAAAGGAGGCAGACTTTCCATTTCTATCACAAAGCCGATCATGTGGGTCCCATATCAGAAATGTTAACAAGCCCGTGGCTCAAAAGAGCCATATCAGGAACATCTGTGATAAATAAGACATCATAAAGAGGAGATGGATTAAAAAAAAAAAAAAAAAATCCCTTCTAACGACATCTAACTCTTGTCTGTATAATAATACTAATAATAATAATTAGCACTTGCATGGAGTTTTTCATCTTCAAAGCACTGCAGAGGCTAATTAAATAGCCCCTCAGCTATCACGGAAGGCAATTATTGGCTCTTTGTAGTTTTAGCCCCACACCAGAGCTGGGGAAACTGAGGCAAAGGCAATCTCAGTGTCTGTCCCAGCATGCTCCATGTCAGCCTTCAGGACAGCCAGGAAAATTATAATTCCTGAGGACCTGGCCCAGCTCATCATACAGCTGGGAGCTCGTTGCCTGAAGCAAAGAAAACATGAAAAAAAGCACAGAGAGGGAGGAAAATTATGCCTGGTTTGTTGATGAAAAAAAGGAGGAAACGTCCTTGCTCTGTCTGGGAAAAGAAAAAAAAAATCAAAATCAGCCAGCAATGCTTCAGTCAATCTGAAGTAAAAGTTTTGTTTCCTTTTCAAATTATTGCTTGCTGCCTCCTCAGCTCAGCTCTTAAGTGACAAGAGAAAATAATCTTGTTATGAAACAGAGATTACTGAGGTGTGATGCAGGAAATGACAAAATCATCAGCATCGGATTAAATTTAATGAGGTCTTTTTTGTTGGCGTTTCTTTTTCAAGGGAGAAGACTGACCAAAACTCCACTTTTTTCATTAAATCTGCTGCTTGTGTGAGACATTTTCAGACATCTCTAACCCTCTCTTACGGATTTACAGGTCATGCAGGGATGAAGGGAAGCAGAGCAGGTCACCAGGGCCAGGTTAAGGATCAAAAAGAAAAGTTCCTTGTAATAACAACTCCACTGCTCCATGGCCTCCAGCAATGCTGTTCTCCACCTCCTTGTTTCCAGTCACCAAGCCTCCCTCTTTCCATTTTTCTCTCTTCCATCCTTCTGAACTCTTCCTGCATTAAAAGGCCATGGATACATTGGGAAAAGGGGCATGGTAGGCCTCGGGTTTGTTTGTCTAGATGAGAAATGTCAGCTTGTGTTGTCCTCATCTCCTCTTCACCACCTCCACTCACCAGGAGAGAGAAAGAACATTTTTTTCCTACCCTGGCTTCCTCTCTGGCATTGTTCAGGATAACTGGGACAGGAGGGATGTGCTCAACATGGGGGTTCTGCCCAGTTATTGCCCACTCAACCACTCTTTACCTCTGCACGTCAGAACAATAAAAATCACAGAAGTATTAAGATTGGAAAAGGTCTTTAAAATCATTGAGCCCAACTGTTCACCCAGCACTGCCAAAGCCACTAACCCATGTCCCCAAGTGCCACATCTACAACAACTTTTGAACACTTCCCTGGGAAGGAAAGAGAATAATATTTTGCTTTCTATTCTGTCAGAAAGAAGATCTAACTCCCACCCAACGCTCTCCCACAGGTACCTGGTAGTGTGCCAGAGTGTTGAGCCTCTTCCAGTCGTTCTCTATCTTGGTGGTGATGTCCTCATCCTGCAGGATCATCCTGGCCCCGCTGGCCTGCCGCCACTCTGCAAGGAGAACAGGGACAATTGAGACACTGTTGCCTTTTTTGTTGCCAACAAAGGTGTCGCCTTTTCCCCAAGCGGGAAATGACGCTCCAGGTAATTTTAGTAATTAGGAGGTGATATAAGAGCAGATCTTTATTTCAAGGCCCTCAGGGGCAGTTATGGAAAGACGTCCGCAAAAGTCCACCCCTCCCATGGGAGAGTACATTTTTATAGGTTTTAGGAAATTAGCATAATTGATAAAAAGCGCCAATTAGGAGGACAAGTGGTGATGCAATTCCCTCCCCCGGGGTCAAGCCCCTTCTCTGGAGTCCCCTCCTCAGCACTAATTGTATTTTGTCCATGCAAATGTATCTCAAAGTGCTGTTCTCAACCTTAAATCCAAGGAAGAACCAAGATAGTATTGAGGCCCTGCACCTCCTGATGCTGGGGGCTCTGGAATTTGTTTTGTCTTTCTGCCTAGGGAAAGGCCATGGAAAATTACTGGGAAAACCAGCCACTAATACAACAGGCTACAGAGCTACCAATATATGTGTGAAGAATACAAGGAACATAGGAAAAAAAAAAAGCAAAAACCAAATGGCATCACAGGGACAGAGCCCTGGCACTCCCCGTGCCCAGAATCACAGAATCACTGAATTTCTAGGTTGGAAAAGACCTTCAAGATCATCGAGGCCAACCCATGCTCCAACACCTCAACTAGATTACGCCACCAAGTGCCACATCCAGTCTTTGTTTAAACACATCCAGGGATGGTGACTCGACCACCTCCCCGGGCAAACCATTCCAGTACTTTACCACTCTTTCTGTGAAAAACTTCTTCCTAATATCCAGCCTATATTTCCCTTGAGGCAGCCTGAGACTGTGTCCTCTTGTTCTGTCCGTTGCTGCCTGGAGAAAGAGACCATCACCCACCTGAGCACAGCCACCCTTCAGGAAGTTACAGAGAGTGGATCCACATGGACACACCTGTGTGGGCACACCAAACATCACCTCTACACCCTGATTATTCACACTGCTTAGCTTTTCATTTACTGACAGCTCTGCTTGTGCTCCAGCACGGCTGTTCCCAAGACCAGCCTGTCCTTGCCTGTGTTTGTCACCCCCATGGGACAGGAGCAAATGCCACTTGTCCCAGGGACTGAAATCCTGGTCCTGCTCCTTTGGCAGCACAGACAGAGCCTTCAGCAGTGCCTGGCATCCCTGTCCCTGCCAGGACCCAGCCCAGAGAGGGCACAGCAGTGTCCCTGGTTGGGCACAGAACCTGTGTTGGGCTCAGCTCAGGCCCATTGGTGCTCCTCAAATGCTTTTTTCATCTCAAATCCACAGATGGGCACCAAGAAGCCCTTAGGTACTGGCATAGCCATGCCCACAGATTTTTTGCTTTTTATATATCTTTCATATATATGTTCATAGCTCTGTAGATTACTATTGCATAGTTACATAGCTCCTAGGATTTTTCCTGCCCTTCCTCTTAGATTTTTAGAATAGCTAAGCTTCTAACACATTCCTGAAATACTGTTTAGTCTCATTTTCAAGAAGAGGACCTACAAGAGGAACATTTTGTTTTCCAGTCAGAATCTGAGAAGACACAACAAGAAATGGGGCAAAG
>VXBB01012802.1:103891-119590 GCA_013399915.1 Illadopsis cleaveri
CTTTTGATATTAGGCAACAATAGCAGAGGCACAATGGTGGTGAAAAGCCAGATCCAACCTCTGCTCCGTGGAAGATATAAATTTTACAAGCCTTCAGCACCTGCCTGTGGGCAGAAGGGCTCCTGCTTCTGCCACTTCTCCAGCCTCCACCCTGGAATGATGAATTCCTGCAACACTGGAGCAGCCCCTCACTTCCCAGGGTGCTATTTCTTTCCCTTTTTTTTTTTTTTTTTTTTCCTCAAACCTTGGAGAACACTCCATAAAATGACAGAATCAATAAAGTTAAAAAAAGACTTCTAAGATCGTGGAGTCCTGAGGAGGGAAAGCCACAGCTTCGCCCACAGAGGACTCACAGACTTGCCTAAAGCAAGGAAAACATAAACATGACCAAAAAAGGAGAGAAATTCTCTGTCAGGGAAAGTTGTGCCTTCATCACGGGCAACATGGACCATTCAAAGCTCTCCTCTTGGCTGTCACATTTCAGTCACAGTCCCCCAAACAAATACAGCTCAGCCAGAGCCACAGCAAGAAGTCCATTCATTGGCAGGAGTTAATTAAAATGAACTCTTGGATATGGAGACATCACCTGCCACCCTTGCTTGTTTTTCGTAATACAAAAAGTGCAAGGACCGTTGCAAATTTCTTTTGGTTTCAGCACTTTTCTTATCACATAATTAAAATGCAATGGGAAAGCTGCACTTGCCTTTATTATTCATTTAAATTAGCAGGGGGAGGTCAGCAACTGTGTTTATTGCTGGGTGTTACTTTGGCTGGAGATACTCAGGGTGAGCAAAGGTTGTGTTGGCTGAGCACTGATCCTGAACTGCCCTTCAGCTCCTCAGATCCTCACCTACATCACCCTGGGGGTGTCTGAGGATGATGCTCTGCTAATTCCCACCTGGACCAGGTTCCTGTGATCTAACAGGTCCCAAACACTGCTTAGAAGAGCAAAAAGTGCTGGAGTTTGGGCTGGGCTGGGAAATGGTGCTCTTAGAAAGTGCCCCACTCAAGGCCAAAGGCAATTCTGCTGTCACAGAGTGTTTCTTGTGTGCCTTCCTCACAGGATCATGGGGACAGTGTCACTTTGACCTCTGTCCTTCATGGCTCTGCATGTTCCTGTGGTCCTTTTCTCCCCTGGCTCACCTTTGGAGAGACACACACTCATGTTTTAGGAGGGATGCAAAAGTTCTTGGTGTTGCACTGGGCTCTGATTTGAGGGTGAGCACAGCTTTCCTCATTCTGGGCTTTATTTGTGTTCCAGGGCTGGGCAAGGTGCTCAGAGCAGATTTCCCTCTGATCCTGGGACATCCTGAGATGTTCCCTCAAGCCCTTTGTGCAGAGACTCAGGGAATTCCTGAGGTGTTTCCTCAAGCCCTTTGTGCAGAGACTCAGGGGATTCCTGAGGTGTTTCCTCAAGCCCTTTGTGCAGAGACTCAGGGAATTCCTGAGGTGTTTCCTCAAGCCCTTTGTGCAGAGACTCAGGGAATTCCTGAGGTGTTTCCTCAAGCCCTTTGTGCAGAGGCTCAGGGAATTCCTGAGGTGTTTCCTCAAGCCCTTTGTGCAGAGACTCAGGGGATTTCCTGAGCCTTTTCCTTGGCCTTCCTGCAGGGAGGGGCCATGTGAGGAAGAGTCAGGACCAGTCTGACTGCACAAGACAAGGAGGAAAACCTTCAGGGCAAGGCTCAGAGTTTCCAGTTTCAGTTTTGCAGCCTGATCTCCCTGCCCAAACACAAATCACTTCACCTCTGACACTTCACTGAGCACCTGAGCAATGACAAAGGACCCCTAGTTGTCCCCAACTCTTCCTGGCCTCACTGCTCCCCTTCTCCACCAGCTCAGGGGGTCACAAGCAGATCTGCAAGGAAATGCCAAGGGAATGGGAAGGGAAAAGGTGACCCTGCCATGCATCTCCACAGCATGAAGTGAACCCTGTCAGCTCTGTCCTCACTCACAGCACCCTCTCCCCTCTCTGCTGGGATCTGAGCACTCCTCTGAGCTGGCACAAAGGACAGACACACTCCAATCCAATTTGTTACACTTCCACCTTCCAGAGAGAGGGAGGAGAGGGGGAGGGAGGTAAAAATCCCATTAACTTTATCAAGCCTTCCAATCAGGAGCAGTGGTAAATGCAAACTCAGGAGACAGCTGCTGTGAAGCCTTTATATTTCATTCAGCAGATAGTGTATCTTTTTCTTGCACGCAGGAATTACTTCTTCTTTGCTTTTTTTTTCCCCTCTTTTTTTTTCTTTTTTTAAGAAACAACCTTTCTGTTCAACTTGACTGGGAAAAAGGAAATTCCAGGGGCCTTTGACAATGTCGTGCTTTGAGCTGCAGCAATGTCTGGCTAAGGAATGACTCTGAGGGGAGAGGGAAGATGGGGAGATGTCACCCTGAACCTCAAATCCTATAGAAAATGTTACACTTCCCTCGTGCCTTCCCTCTGACCCAGGTCTAGGAAGAGAGGAGAAACTCAGCTCTGTTTCTGGGGTGGAGAAAGGGCCATGGCTGGGAATAAAAGTTTTTACCATGATCTAGTTGAGGTGTTAGGGCTGGGTTGGACTCGATGATCTTGAAGGTCTCTTCTAACCTACACATTCTGTGATTCTGTGATCACAGAACACGGAGCTGAAATACGCCAGAGAAATAATTCATCCTGTATGGAGTGAATTATAGAATCACAGAAGGGTTTGGGTTGGAAGGGATCTGAAAGATCATCCAGTGCCACCCCAGCCATGGGCAGGGACACCTTCCACTATCCCAGGTTGCTTCAAGCCCATCCAACCTGGCCTTGGACATTTCCAGGGATCCAGAGGCAGCCACAGCTTCTCTGGGAATCTGAACCAGGGCCTCATCATCCTCAAAGTAAAGAATTTCTTTCTTAAAATCTATTCTAAAACTCCCCTTCTTTTAGTTTAAAACCATTTTCCCTAGTCCTGACATTCCAGGCCTTTGCCCAAAGTCCCTCTCCAGCTCTCTTGGAGCCCCTTTAGGCACTGGAAGAGGCTCTAAAATCTCTCCAGAGTCTCCTCTTCTCCAGGCTGGGCACTCCCAGCTCTCCCAGCCTTTCTTCAGGAGACAGAAATGCAAACTGTCTGTCCTACTCTATATATACTAAAGCCAGACCCAGTTTAAATGTTTAAATGTTTAAATGAGCCCCACATCCCAGCACTGCAGGGCTGGGGAGGAGGTGAAATCCCACCTGACACCGTCCACAATGAACCTGAGACAGCATCCCTGAGAGCAACCCAAGCCACCACCTCAGCCCTCGCTTCCAAAAAAAGCATCCAAAAGCCAGGGAAGAACAAACACCTCAGCGTGAAGCCACATTCCTGTTTTGCGACCCTCACACCCGAATGTTTTCCCAGAGATGGGCTGTTTCATGGGTGGAAGAGATCTTTTAAAAATGATAACAACAAAAATTGCCACAGTGGAAAGAAGCTTTTAATCAGAGGGGTGCAGTTTGGGGGGGGGGATTGGACTAAAAACATAACCTCAGGATGTCCAAAATAAAGGTTTTCAGCTGACAACCCCCTCCAGGAGTTGCCTGGGCAACTGCCAAACATTGTGACATTTGCCACACGCACAAGTCCCTCTGCCTGCAGCTACCCTGCGTTTAACAGCTCAAAACAACTCATTAGCTTGTTTGCTTTCTGCCGTGTGAGCAATCCGGCCCCAGCGTGGACAGAAAGCCCAGAAAATGGTGATGGGAGCAGGAAACGATGCTGCTGTTTGAAAGCCACGGGTTTCAGGGCCAGATTGCAGCCATCTGCTCTGCCCTGCTCTGCTCCAGCCTCTCTGCAGCCCTCCCTGAGCATCCAGCTCCTGCTGCTGAGGGCTCTGTGATGATTCCTGAGGGCCAGCAGTGCTTTCTGCTGTCCCCTTGCTGCCTTCAGCGTCTCTGAAGGATGCCAGCTGCCCACGAGCATCATTTCCTTGTGGAAGAGCTGGGATGGAGCCGTGGCTGGGTGTGTGGATCCTCTTGTTCCTGTTTTTCACATTAGGCAAGCCCTGCTCCTCCCACCTTGTTATCTGCATTGCTGCTGGCGAGCCTCTTCTATTGGATAAGGGGGTTTTATTTGTATTTTAATTGTTTTTTACCCCAACTGCCCCATAACTACTCCTGGCCAGAGCTGCTCATTAGTCAGCCTGTTCTCTGAGGGGTGCACATGCTCATGCCAACTTTCTGGAACTTTCTGCTCCTCAGCACCAGTCAGGAGGTCACAGAATCACAGACTGGGTTGGGTGGGAAGGGATCTGAAAGTTCCAACCCCTTTCTATGGACAGCTTCCAGCAAGCCAGGTTGCCCCAAGCCCCTGTGCAGTCTGGTCTTGAAGAGGTCAATATTTCTTAAATCCTGGATGCAGAATTGTCAGGATCCAGCTGGGACCCTGCACACACACACTTCTGATTCTTAGAACTGCAGAGGAATCCAATTAATCCCTGTATTTACAATATGCAGGTAAAATTCCTGCATCTCATTATGAATCAGAATCAGAGTCAGAATCATTAGGTTGGAAGAGACCTCCAGGATCATCAAGTCCAACCCAGCGCTAACCCCTCAACTAAACCCTGGCACCGAGTGCCACATCCAGTCTTTCCTTAAACACATCCAGGGATGGTGACTCCTCCACCTCCCTGGGCAAACCATTCCAGTACTTTATCACCCTTTCTGTAAAAACCCTTTTCCTGATATCCAGCCTGTATTTCCCTTGGTGCAGCTTGAGACTGTGTCCTCTGGTTCTGTCAGTTGCTGCCTGGAGAAAGAGACCAACCCCACCTGAGCACAGCCACCTTTCAGGGAGTTGTAGGGAGTGATAAGGTCACCCCTGAGTCTTCTTTTCTCCAGGCTAAACAACCCCAGCTGGACTTAGGGACTCATCCTTCACCTTCACAGCAGAACAAACACTTCCCAGTAACACCCAGGCTGAGATCTGAAGGGATTGGGCTCTGTGGGGCCCCAGGCAGGTCAGGAAGAGGTGGGTGTGAACCCCATTCCTCTGGTCTGCTGTGCACTGGCACCCTGCCCTGCCTTCCCTCACTCTGACCCCACCTCTCACCACTCTCCTTCCCACTCACAGCAGCTCCAGAGCCGTGGTGGGTCTTTTCTGGATGATGTACGTGCTCTGCTCTTTACTGCTGCTGGTTTTGGCAGCTTGTTTCGTTATTCTAACTGCCTTTGATGAGCAATTTCTGTCAGGAACTCCTCCCTCCCCTGCACACACACACACACACACACTCAGACACTTAACTTTAATCCCTGACCTCTCATTCCTGCCTTCATTACTGCTGTGAATTGTTTCTTGGCCTCCGTCCATTCCTTCTCCTTTTGGTTCCTCTACAGCTCAGCTGGTTTTATAGACTCCATCATTTTCCAGCCCAGGCTCTTTCACTGAAGGTCACTGAGGGCAAATTCTGGCAGATTCAGCCACAGTGGAGTCCCCAGCCCTCCACCAGACACCTCAGCAATGCCCTGAGCAGATTTTTCTGCATTTTTTTCTCCAGGTGTGGTACCACACCTGCCTGCGGACCCCAAATTCAGACACCCACTCCTCCCAGCATCCTCACTCCAGGTATCCTTTTCCCAGGGGTCGTTGGCAAGAGAAAAAAGAACAGTCCCACTCAATCCTTTTCCAGACCCTTGCCCAAGTTGAATTCTGTGGGCAGAAAAGCAGGGTACTGGCCTTCTTAAGTCCTCTGGCCTCTAAGCCAGGAAATCTGTTTTCTTTGGCTGCATTACTGAAACTTTTAAGTATTTTCAGAGTAAGCTTGAATATTAACATAACTAGCAAATTATGAGTATTTGCATTTGTCAAGGTGTTAGACAATTTGAGTCTTCAGCTTTCCAGGCTAAACATGAATTTGCTCAGCAGTGCGTGGTGTTCAGAGTTTTGTCCTGTAACAGTTAAAGCACGGAATTTAAAGTTCTTGTGCTGCTCAGGAGTATGGGGAGGCATTTTTTGTGTCTGACAGTACAGTGTACTCACTGTCTGTCCTGCAAGCTCTAAATATCATGTGTTGGTATTGTTCCATGGGGTTTTCATACAATGAGGTTTGGTGGAGAAAAAAGGAGAAAGACCCCAAAAAAGCCGTTATTATCACCATAATGTACCCTCTGCCCTGTCACTGTGTGTGGATAGAGCCATAGTTGGCCTGTCATTTCTTTCTAGTGCAGCTAACAAGCAATTTACAAGTTCCCACATGAAGCTGTTNTATAGGATTGTATGTCTTGTACTGGTTAGTTGGTGTAAATTAGAATATTCAACACAAAAGGAGATATAATGTATTGTAACAGGGGCCTTGTGCTCTTACCCCTGCACTCTGACCCCTGCTATTACCCCTGCACTCTTACCCCTGCTATCTCTCTCTGGCTCTCTTGCTCCCTTCTCTCTTGCCCTCTTGTTCTCTCTCTCCCTCTCTCTTTGGGACTTCCCTTCAGCCAAGGCTGGTGGCTGAAGGCAAGGCCCTTTTTACCCACGACCCTTGCAATAAACCCACGTGTTCTCTAGAATATCTCTGTCTGCAGAGTTCCCTCTCCCTGCCGTCCACAGATGCTCCTACACCCAGCAAAGTGTCTGGATGGGGTTTGGCCATCTCCCACCTCCCCTCTCCCCTCCTGGCCAGGAGGAATCCCCTACCCAGGTCCATGTCAGCAGCTTTGGGGCGGTGGGAGCAGGGCACGTTCTTGAAGATGGCATCCAGGATCTTCTCCTTGACCTGCGTGATGGTGTCGCAGTTGAGGATCTTCACGGGGATCTCGGGGCTGTTCACGTTGTCGGGGTTCACACAGCTCAGCACCTGAGAGAGAAGGCACCACACGTTTCACCTCTGGCTGTCCCTCCCTGTGGTGTCTGCACCCTGCAAGAGGGATCTAGTGCAGCAATGTGTCTGAATAACTTAGGCCACAATGCACTCCAGCCTAAACTTCTTGTAGTTATTCTTATCAAACCCTCAGGAATTCATCAAGGTTACTGAGATATAAACAGCACTTAAATTAAGAAAGAAGGGCCTGTGTAGTCCTGGTTTCATGCCTGAAATGTTTTAGTTTTCTGAAATTCTTTTCTCAAGGAATTTTCTGTAAACAGGAGGAATGTTTTTGTAAACTGTACCTATGTTTTGGTTTCTTTTCCTAAGAGGGACTTCTTCTTGATGTCCCCCTGGTCTGACCAATGTTATTGAAGAGGTTTGTCTTTGTTTCATCAATCAAATTGGTCTGTGTAAAATAGTATAAAAGGGAGACACATCCCAAAAATAGAAGAGTCATTTTCAGCCTTCTAAAATCAAACTCTTTGTCATTGTAGTGTAAAACAGCATCAGGCCTGAGAAACAGAACACCGAGAATGCAAGAACCAGATAAAGGAGGATAAAGGTGATGATGGACTGTGACCAGTCATGTGTCCTGAAGGATGTGTGCTAAACACGTGGACAATATAGAGCCTCCAATCAAATAATGTGTGACTGTGTGAACAGTTGACTTAAAATGTGTAAAAATAGCTTAATATTAACAATAAAGGGCTTCTGCTCAGTCATATTGGTTGGTCGTATAGAGATCCTGAACTCCTGCAATCTAGGGCACAAAAAATAGTATTCCAAGGGTATTCCCTCCCTCACATGGGCACAGAGGTGTGGTTTTACATGAGAGTATCTTCATTGTGTTTAATCATGGAGTCACAGAAGGGTTTGGGTTGGAAGGAGCCTCAATGATCATCTCATTCCAACCCCATTTCCATGGGCAGGGACACCTTCCACTATCCCAGACTGCTCCAAGCCCCATCCAGCCTGGCCTTGGACACTTCCAGGGATGGGGCAGCCACAGCTTCTCTGGGCACCCTGTGCTAGGGCCTCCCCACCTGTAGGAGTGCACCCCACAGTAGCAGGTGTTCCCATATTAGGAAAGGATTTGGGTTTCACCCCTTGTCTTACTTATAAGGCAAAACCACCAAAAATTTCGATGCTCTTCTCACCATAATTGCCCAGGTTCCAGCACAAAGACACTTGTTGGATAGTTAGAGATACCTCAAGACCTGTAGCTCTTTCTCTTGGGCAAGATGCCAAGAACCTCTCCTTGATCCTTACATACTTAAAGGAGAGCACAGAGATTCTCGGAGCATTTTTGAGGTGTTGTGGCAGGTGGAAGAATTCTCCTTGCCCCTGGCATGGCTTATCTCTCTTTTGTTCTGATAGTTTGTTATTTTCAGCTTAATTAAAACATTTTTTTTGCTTTTCAAACACCTCTGATCATGCCATCTTGCTATTTTTTACAAGCCATTTCTGAGGCTGCTGGTTGCCCTCAGAGGGGATGCACCTCTGGCCCCAAGCAGATTCCATCACCCACCCTCTCACAGGGAAGAATTTCTTTCTTAACAACAGAAAACCCATGAACACCAGCTGAGGTTCTGGTGCTTTCAGTAAAAAAAATGTTAATTGAGATGTCAAGGTGACCTAATTCAGGAGTGGCCTCCTTGCATTGCCACCTGGTTTTGATAATCCCAGTGAAAAGCTTTACATTTATCCATCTGCACAGCAGACCCTTCTCAAAAGAACGTTATTAATCTGAAATGCAGGGCTGCTTAAAAAACGAAACACAAACCAGCACCAGCAACCTTTGCTTTCACATACAGAAGGAGAAAATCAACCCAACTGGAGAGGCCTCGCTTTTCTCAGAAGGAAAATTTAATTTTCTCTGCCCTGTCCAAGAGTAAATGCAAAGCATGTGGGGAGGGGGGATACCTTAAACACAGAGTGTTTAACAGCAATCTCCCTGCTAACCCTTGGCTGTGTCTCTGCTCATTTGGCTGTGTCCATTCTGCTCATTTCTGGTTGCACAAGTGTGAAGTCTATAAAGGTTAATAAACTTAGCACACCTTTGCACTTGAAAGGGGTGTTCAGTGATGCTCCAGGCTGTACATGGCCATTAAATGTTCCTGTGGCACTTTTACAAGTGCAGGTGTGTTGTTTTTTTCTGCCTTAGACAAGTTTTAACTCGACTTAAATTCCCTTCTGTAGCATGCAAGAGGTGCTGGACTGTCCATCACTTTCCATCTTCACCTCCTACAATGCAGTGGGAACTCAAAAATGGGGTGAAACCCTATCAGTCTAATTACACACTGCCTCACCAGGCTCCCTTTGGTGATGTTATGCTCAGCTGAGAGGGACTTGTGAAGATTTCGCTTACAAACAGCTCTGTGATCTCGCTGGATGAAAGGGGAGATGTAAACAGGAGATATTGATTAGATCATAATGCTATTATTTGTATGTCACTTCCAGAAGTATTGAAAAAGCATCAATTCAGATCGTAACAACAGCACAGATTTACAGTTCTGGGGCATCTTTCATCTCAAAGGATCACAGAATTGCACATGAAAGGTGCTGTTGAGATGAATCCAGTGTTGAAGGTCATTAGTTGGTGTTGGCCTCTGCAGCTCTCCTGGGTTATGCCCATTCTCAGCCCACAGAAACCTCTCCCTCTGCAAACTTCTTGGGCACATCCAGAAAATCCCACCTGATTGCTGAGAGCCTGCACTGGTGTTTAGTTTATGGCTGGACTTAATGATCATAAAGGTGTTTTCCAGCCAAAATTATTCTATCACACCCCTGCAGGACAATGGAGGCAGCGTGGGACAGTTCATGGGGGTGACACCTGGTTTTCTGGGGACCAAGGTACTCCTCAGTTCCTCTCTCAGTAGTCTGAGCTCAGCTAAAATGAGCTGGTGCCAGTCAGGGGAAGCTCTGTGATGTGATAAATCTCCGATACAAACAGCTGGATTTTGGGTCAGTTCCCCACAGAAGGCACTTGGGGTTCCTAAAAATGATCTGAGCTGCCCTGCCAGGCCAACCTCTGGTGCAGAAGACCCAACATCTCCTGCAGGTGCTGACCAGTGTCCCCCACACCAGTGCCCAGCTGGAATGGGACAGTGGTGATTTGCTCTTGGTTACCCTCGAATTTCACAGGGTGCCAACTTTAGAAGGTGTCAGGAAAACTCTGCCTGAGTGAATCACATTAATTCACACCCTGACTACTGTATTCCTTGCTTTCCTCTTTTCCAGCTCAGCTGGAAGAAGAAGGAGCAGGGAAGGCAATTCTTCAAAGGGCTGTTCTTGTGTTTCAAGCACAGGTGAGGCAGATGGTCACCCCTGAAAATCCTTAAATTCCTCTATGTTCATATGAACGACTGTCCAGGGTCTCCCTCCAACATTTTAGGGAATTCAAACACCCATTATGGAAGCCAACCCCATTCCCAGAGCACAGTGGCTTGGGCACATTTTCCCCAGGCTTTACATCATCTTTCCAGTGGAGTTTTCCAGCTGTTCTAGATGTTTTCATGAAATTTTTCTCCATACTCATAACAACCAGGCCAGAAACAAATCCCACTGCTCCAGCAGTGCTGCCAGAGGCTTCAACAAAATCAAAACAAAACAAAATCTTGGATGTCAGCTGCTGAGGAAGAGACCCCATGATGGCCTGGGTTGTGTTCCTACAGGACTGGTCACTCTGAGGGAAGTTTTGTGATGTGGATCTCTTAAATTGCAGTGTTGCTGCTCCATCACCCACCACCTTCGTTTGGGCTTCAGGGTGACTCAAGGATGGGACTATTTGGGCACTGAGAGGACACCAGCACTTGGCACTGTTGATTTGTCACTTGTAGCCCTGGTTCGTGCCTGAGATGTTTTAGTTTTCTGAAATTCTTTTCTCAAGGAATTTTCTGTAAACAGGAGGAATGCTTCTGTAAACTGTACCTATGTTTTGATTTCTTTTCCTAAGAGGGACTTCTTCTTGATGTCCCTCTGGTCTGACCAATGTGATTGAAGAGGTTTGACTTTGTTTCACCAATCAAATTGGTCTGTGTAGAATAGTATAAAAGGGAGACACATCCCAAAAATAGAGGAGTCATTTTCAGCCTTCTGAAGTTCAGAGTCTTGTGTTGTTGTGGTGTATAACAGTGTCAGTCACTCACTGGGGTTTGTGTCCCATCAGGATGTGGGGTCAACATGGATGGGAATGGGAGTGGGAGCACATGGAGAAGTTATCTCCGAGCCCTGCTCTTCCCCACTGACTCTGTGTGACCTTGGGACATCTCATTTCTCTGGATTTGTGTTTACTGACCTTTTATTCCATCCTTGGGCAGTTTTTTTAATCTGCCAGCTCTCCCAGCCTCTGAGCTGTCTCTGAGTGTCTGTACACATGCAAAGCTTGGCTCAGCTAAGCCCTGATTTCCACTAGGGATTAGTGGCATTTAAATAATAAAGGAACAGTTTGTGATTACTCCCATGGTGATCTTGGTTCTGAGTTTGAGTGGTTTTTCCTGAGACCAGGACATCTCTGCAGTTCCTGTCCCAGGGACAGAAATCCTCCTCTCGTTTCTGTATTAGGCTGGAATGTTCCATGGGGTACATACAGTGAGCTTTGGTGGAGAAAAAGGAGAAAGACACCAAAAAAAGCCAGGCAAGCAAAGGAAAGCATTCTCTGAGAATTATAGAATTGTGGAATGGTTTGGGTTGAAAGGAACCTTAAAAATCATCTCATTCCAACTCCCTGCCATGGAGTTGGCACTTTCCACTATCCCAGGCTGCTCCAAGCCCCGTCCAGCCTGGCCTGGGACACTTCCAGGGAGCCAGGGGCAGCCACTGCTGCTCTGGGAAACCTGTGCCAGGGCCTCCCCACCCTCACAGGGAAGAATTTTTTTTTCTAATTTCCAATCTAAACCTACTCTCTTTCAGTTTGAAGTCATTCCCTCTTGTCTTGTCACTCCAGGCCTCTGTAAATGGTCTCTCTTCCATTTTTCTGTTGGAATTCCCATATTACAACCACTGAATCAGTTCTGGCTTTGTTTCATTACTCTATATTTTTAATAAAATATGTCAGGCGGCTCAAGGAAGGCAGAAGAAGGACAAAATAAAACAGAAATGAAGAGAAACAGAAACGAAGAACAATCCTATTCATATTCTGCTCCTTCTTAATCTCCTTCACCAGAGCTGATCTCTGTAAATCTGCTGAGATTCCTATCGGGATATATTTGTCTGCTCTTGAGATGTAAGAGGGAGAGCTGATTATCATCAAACAGCACAAAGCCAGCAGAGGAGAGCTTTGTTCAGCCTGATGTATAATTACTACCCTTTGCTGGCTGCTTTAGATCAAGCCTAAAAGGATCGGGGGGGATTTCCTTCAGTGAAAGTGATCACTCTGTGGCTGCATTTTTTTCTCTTTTCTGCTCGTTTTCTCCATGTGTGATCAGCCCTCTGAAATTTTAGACAGACGCACATAACAGCAGAGAAGCAGCACTCTGCCAATTTAGTAGGGAAGTCGTGTTTTTAATATGCAAAATAAAATTGTGGCCTTATTTAAGAATTAAATCCACCCCCTCATCAGACTTGGATTCAATCAAAGCTCAGCTCTAGCCCGGAGTTAAACACAAAAGGGCATTTCTGGCATCAGCCCACCTGAGCTAAAGCCCAAGACAGGTCTAAGACAGGTCAAGGTCTAAGACTTGGAACTAAATGAACTTTAGGGCCCCCTCCAACCCAAACCATCCCATGATTCTGTGACTGGATGCAGCCCTCAGAGGTATCTGGAGCTAAGTGAGATGCATGTCCCTCATTTGAAAGTGCAAATAAAATAATCTGATCAGTTTAGAGCATCTACTGACTGTCCTAAAACTTGGGATTTGCTGAGAATAAAGATGGGAAATAGAAAAATTACAAGGATCACTGAAGGCTTAGAAAGTGTTCCTCATCCAGCAGAGACTTAGAAGCTCAGTGGATTTAATGCATCCAGGGAAGAATGAAGGCCCACAAACACACTGAGAAGAGATATCTAATGCTCTTTAATTGATGCCCTTTAATCAAGTGGGAAGAGGGTGTAATCTCAGAGCAGAAGCTAAAGCTGCACATGTGCAACGTGTACCTTGCACCATGCAGACAATTCCATTTTGAGGGAAATGGCTCAGTGACAGGGATTAGTTTTCTTTCCCTTGAAATCTTTAAATCAAGTTCCTTTTCCTTTGACTTGTGCTTTCTCAAGAAGGAGGGCCTGCACCAGCTCTAGAGCTGACCTGACAGGTCCCTGCACTGTGTACCTCTGACTTTCTCCATGCTGAATTCCTCGTTGGAGAAACACACCTTTTAAATTTTAATAGTCAGCCTTAAGGCAGCATCACCCCTACTAAAATACAAGAATAAACCATCCCAGAGGGTCAGCCACTGGTTTCTGCTCTCTGAATGTCCTTTAGCCAGAAGATTCTGGACGAGCCCAGGGGAAGGTGTGGACAGAGCTGTTGGAGAGGATGGAAGTTTAACTGGAAAGCTTTACAGAAATGAATGCTTAGCAGAAGGCTCTTTAGAAATGAAAGCTAGTTTTGACACAGAAAAATAAAAGAAGTTCCGAGCTAGAAACTGGTGAAGTAACAGTCACTGGATAACCCAAGAAAACAAAGGTTAAGTCAAACTGAAGGGAGGTTTTTCGGCTACAGCAAAGGTATCTTTGACCACAAACAAAGATGTTTTTACCAAGTAAAGACAATTCCCAAGAAAAGCAGGGGATACCATAGGTAAACAGACATGAGTAGCAAGCAGAGAAAAGATAAGGAACTTTCCACTGCAAGACAACAGCAAAACAACTTTAAGCTTAAACTGGAACATACTAACTTTTGTAATTGGATAGTACTAACCATAATATGGTGATGATAGTAGTTGTGATAGGCTATAGGTAAATGGTAAAGGTATTGTGTGTGATGCTGATTGGCTGTACGTATTAAGATGCTCTGTAAAGAAAAATATATAATGCATTGTAACAAGAACTAAAGTGGCTTCAGGTGTCGCCTATAAGCTGATGCTGACAGCTATAGGGCTTGGCTCTGGCACCCACGACACAGGACTGCTGTTACACCATCTATGTTGTATCCCTCTAGGGGGAATGGGTTTGCCCAGAACCCCTGTAACAGATAGCCACGTGGTCCTTTACCCCCATAGTCCTTCCCCCTAAACCTTGCATTGGCCCGGAGCCAATCTTATCTATCTCAGAGGGGATAAAACCCCCATGCACTTCCTGCCTCAGTCTCTTACCCTCTTACTGCTCTTGCCTCTGGCCTCTTGCCTCTTGCCTCCTGCCCTGGCCACTCACTCCTGCCTCCTGCGCCTGTCACCCCCCAAGGAGGCCTGAATAAACCATCTCTGCAAAGCACCATCTGTGGTAAGAGCCTGTTCTAATATCCTTTGTCCTGTTACCTATGATTTAGTTTTCCCCCCAAGATCTCCCTAATACCTGAGCTAGTCAAGGATCCCTGGGGGGTCTGTGGGGGGAGATATATCACATCTATGCAATAAACAGCATCTGAAAGAGCCACCTGATGGCCCAACATCCTCCTGAGACCATCTTGGTTTTCTACACAGAGCACTCACCAGGGTCTTGTAGTCGATCTGCTGCCGGATGAGCTTGTCCTCGCTCAGGGAGTACCTGGCCTCCCCAGTGATGGAGTCGATGGGGCCCTTCTCCATCTGCTGCTTGATGGCACAGAAAAGGGAGAAGAGAGGCTCCCCAGCACACTCCTGCAGGGATGGAAGGTAACCAGGTAACTATTGAGTGCTTACACTGCACCAGGTAGATGTTTTCTATATAAGGGAAAGGGTTCCAGTTTCACCTTAGGACTTTTAAGGGGAAAACCACCAGAAGTTTCTTTGCTCTCCTGGCAGTGATTGGCTCAATGCCTAAACAAAACCACTGACAGGTCTCTTTACCTGTTCCTCAGAAGGGAAACAGCTATTCTCTATGGGGCTGTTTGTCAAACAACCCCACCCAAATCGTTCAATACTTAAGGGAGAGCACGAGGCTTCTCAGTGCATTTTTGGGGCGTTGTAGCAGCTGTGTGGGACCTGTCCCTACACTGTGCTCAGCTTTGTTCTTTTGATTTTGTATTATTTTCTTCTTTAATTAAAACCTTTTTGCTTTTTCAAGGCACACTCGACCATGCCGTCTTGCAAAATTATTTAAGCCATTTTCTGTGAGGTGCTGGACACCCTCACAGAGCTAATTACACCTGTCTATTTGAGAAATTCAATACATGAGATGAAACTACAGGCTAGAATTGAGAATCCAACCTGGGCCCCCCAGTGACTGCCTCAGTTTGCCATCCCAAACTGCTCATGATGGGTACACCAGTGGGAACCAGTCTGTTCCAACAGCACAGGATCAGAGGTGACCCTCCACTTCCACAGAGTGCAGCCAGCCTTGGGCACATGGTGGGACCCTTGGAGATGGTCCTGTGGAGTGCCAGGAGTTGGATTTGATGTAAAAGGGCACGTGGTGGGACCCTTGGGGATGGTCCTGTGGAGTGCCAGGCGTTGGATTTGATGGTACAAAGGCACATGGTGGGACCCTTGGGGATGGTCCTGGGCAGTGCCAGGAGTTGGATTTGATGGGTCCCTTCCAGCTCAGTTTATCCTGTGACTCTGTGAGTGTCCTGTCGTGGGACAAAGGTGTCAGTGTTCCCTGGCAATACTGGGGCTGTTCAAGCGATTGCCACCAGGCCAGAGCTTTGCACTGGTGGAGCAGGTAGTGGGATGGGTCCCAGATGACCTGGAGGCAGGTTTTAAAAGGAGATGTGTACCCCTGGTTTGTGCCTGAGATGTTCTGGTTTTGTGAAATTCTTTTCCCAGGGAATTTTCTGTAAACAAGAGACATGTTTTTGTAACTGTGCTATGTTTGCATTC
>VXBB01012802.1:119901-139975 GCA_013399915.1 Illadopsis cleaveri
TGAAATTCTTTTCCCAGGGAATTTTCTGTAAACAAGAGAAGTGTTTTTGTAACTGTACTATGTTTGCATTCTTTCCCTAGGAGGGACTTCTTGATGTCCCTCTGGTCTGACCAATGTAATTGAAGAAGATTGTTTTTGTTTCACCAATCAAATTGGTCTGTGTAGAATAGTATAAGAAGGGAGACACATCCCAAAAATAGAGGAGTAATTTTCAGACTTCTGGAGCCGGAGTCTTATATCGTTGTGGTGTACAACAGTGTCAGAGATGGATGGGTGTTGCCCCATCCTGGGTGTCTGGGTAGAGTCCACAGACCCCCTGAGCACTCTCAAACAGGCAAACAGGAATGCTCAGGCCCAGATGTGCCCCTGGACCTGAGTGGAGGTGACGGAAGTGTGGGACCCAGCACAGGACAGCCCCAGGCAGGCACAGCAAAGCTCATGTCTCCCCAGCTTCTCCTCACCATTCCCACTCCCTGCACTCCTCTTCCCACTCTTTTCCTCCCTTGCTGCCCTCCCTCAGTGCCATGCACCCCAAGCTTTCTTCTCCTGCCTCCCTTCCCCTTCATCCCTCCCTTCTTCCTCCCCTCCTCTCCCTCTCCTCTTGTGTCCCAACTCAACGAGCCGAGGTAATTTTCCTCTGGTGTAAATCCTAACGAAAACAAGTTAATAATCAGAAGCAAAGTGGCCCCTTTTTCAGTCCTTACACCTGTCTCCCACTTAATTAGCTTATCTGCCAGCAGCATATTGCTTCTGTGTGCCTGTCTCCTGCCCTTATCAGGCCTCTGTTCAGGCTAAGGCAAGAAGACAAGTAGCTGAGTGGGGTGAAAAAAGCCTATTATAAAAGCAGCTCTTTGGAGAGTCACCTCCTTATATCCTTTCCTTTCAGCTGAAAGCAGGGATCTGATACTGAAGTCACTGAAATTACCTTCCAGGGACCTTCAAAATTTTCCCATGTGCTCGTCCTTGAACTGGCCGTGCCTGGGGAAGGCTCAGGGGGATTGGGGTTTATTTGTAAAGCCTCAAATTGCCTGGCAGAGGTGGTTATTCTGTCCAAATGAGGATGTGAGGTGGGAGGATATTTAGCAGCTGCAGTGGGAGTGGGAGAGAGGTGCAGAGCTCAGCTCCTTGCAAAAAGGCTGGCTCTGAGCTTGGAATTGTGATCCTTGAGGCTCAGCGTGGGTCCCCCAGGGGAAATTGGATCCCCCAGCAGTCAGTGGCAGGGCTCAAAGACTGAAAGGCTTTTTTAACTACACAAACCCCAAGGAGATCTTCCAGGAGGAATGAGAGAGCTCAGGGGGTGCCTCACATCCTTCCACTCGAGTTCTTTCACACAGCTTTGCTGATGGGTGTCCCTCCACTCCTCGTGGGGTTGTGTCTCAGTACTGCCTCTGAGCTGGGGTGGAAGGAGATCTCCATGCACTGTGCACTGAAACTAGGGGTCACCACATGATGGAGATCTCAGCCTGCTGTTAAAAGGACAGCATTTTCCACACAGGTCTCAGTCAGGCTCTGAAATCCTTCCCATTTCAGCACTGACCCTTAGACCCCACCTCTGCACAAGAGAGAGACCAACAAGTTGCCTCTCTAACAGTGTCCCTCTTTGTTCTCCCTGGGTCAGAAAATAGCCCATCTCCTATTAGGCAGTGACCTCCTTCCAGAGGCAAAAAAAAGCCTTTAACTTTACCTCTGGGAAGTTTTCACCCCAACTGATCCTCACCAGGAAGAAATGATTTAAAGCAGCTGTTTTTCCAGGCATGCTCCTCCTCTTACCTTGAGGAACTTGTAGAGGAGGAAGGTGAACCAGTTGGTGAGCATTTTCTCAGCCACAGACTCTGTCCTAAAGTGGAGAAAAAAGAGAATTGGAAATGAGTTATTCATGCTGGTCCTACCAAAATACTTTCCTTGTCCATCCTCCTGCCCAGTGGGAAGCCTGGCATGGCACCATCAGGATTTAGCATGTCCTAGGTTCCCTGTTTTAGTTTTGGATTTAGGAAACCTGCAGGAAAAGCCTTGCTGCCCTGTTGATTGTCTTGTGCCTGCAAGTCCCTGTGGATCTGTTTTTCAGCTTCTCCAACAACGAAAAGGAGTTGACGACATTTGATGGAATCTTCTCCTAAGAGCTCAGTGGGGGATAAATCCATCAAATCTGAGGAGCTCAGAGCAAGGCCATATGTCAAGGAGGCTGTATAAATACTCAGGAGAGACAGAGCTAAGTCTCTGGGGAACAGTTATCTGGCACTGCCTATCTCCCTGGCATTTGGGAGTGATTACACTCCTCAATGTGTCAACGTGGCACATACATGGAGCTCAGCCTTCTGCCCTTGAACACTCTGTCCTCAATCAAACAAAAAATCCATCTCAAGGCTTCAGGGTGAGCTTCTCCTGCTGAAACCTGTGCTGGCTCCAGCACATGCACTGGAGAAAAACCAAGAGAAACCAAGAGAAAGTTGGAGAAACCAAGAAAAAAGAAGAGTCTCCACCTGGACGAATTAAAGTGGGTCCTCCCTGTCCCAGCTCTCACCAAAGCCATGCAGAGGTTTTTGCTTGTTGTTCTGCTGCTCTCTGCTCAGAAAATCTCTTTGGGGCCATGAATGTCATGTGGGATGAACACTGGACACAGGTGAGGTGGGAAGATCACTTCTACCAGCTCCTTTCTTCTGTCAAAGTCCTCCAAAACTGCAAAATATTCTTTTCACAGACTCATGGTGGGGGGAAGAGAAGCATCAAGTTGAATGCAGCTGCTCCAAAGAACTATCTGAGGAGCTCACACTAACATCTGACCCAAGGCCCTGAGCTGTTCATATGTTCTGTTCTGGTGCTGCTCAGTGCAGAACTTCCTTCTCTGACTTCTCCTGGTATTTCCAGGGTTTGGAACACTGGATGTGCCTTCTTTGTTTGCTGGCTCTCCTTCCAAAGGCCACAATTAATTTCACACAGAGAGGGTTAGACTTAGAAAAGAGGTGGAAGAAGGAGAAAGAGGAAGGATGGGATGCTCAGAGTGAGCAACAAGGGAAGGAAGACAAAGAGATGGAGAAAGGGGAAGGAAAAGGAGGAAATGAAGGGGGGGAGGCAGTGCCATCCATCATCAGAGAAGAAGCACAGTCAGGAAGCCTGGGGACAACAGGAGGGTGGTCACCAGCCAGGCTGTAGGGCTTGATCACATCAGGGAGTCAACTGACACCAAAGCAAAGTCCAGCCTCTGCCCCTGGCACTGCTGCCCTGAATGCCAGGAAGTGCCTTCTGCACTGCCTTCTGCCTTCAGCCTTTTTTGCTGGTTCTCCACAGCAACCAACCAACCAGATGGAAAAACTCCCAGCCCAGGAGGCACCAGAGATCCCTTCCCTTTCCAAGCTGTCCATCAGAATCAACTGAGGGCTCCTCAGAGTCAGCTCTGAGCTGTGGCAAAGGCCACTCATCTCCAGAAGACTCCCCATGATTTTATTTAGGGTCCTTGAAGCAGGAGGGTTGGTTCAGTCTGTGAAAAGCAGATTAATCTGATCCTAAAGGGAGAAGAGGCAGCACTTCCCTAGGCAGGGAAAGGATATTAATTACAGAGCAGTTGATTCCTAACTTGAGGTCTCCCACAGAACTGTGGAGTTTAGACCTTAGACCAGGCCAAGAAGCATCAATTCAAACTTGTTCTCTGTATGACACCAGTTCTGTTGTCCCTCTCTTCAGCTGATTTCCACTGACTCTCAGCTCCAGGAGAGAAATGAGATCCCACAATGCAGCTGAAGACTCTCCATGTGTCTGCAGTTAACTCAGGAACAAGAAACAAAGCTGGGAAATCCATGTCCCAGGCAGGAGATGGAAGAAGTTGACATCCTCTCACCAGGGATTTAATAGACCATATGTGTGATATTCCTACAGATCATACACAACATGATTGGGGTTTTCTGGTCAAAAGGAAACATGAGCATAAATTAACATCTTTAAGCATGCAAAGAGGCCAAAATAAGGATTGAGATTTTTCTGTCTTTGTGAAACTTTCTGGAGGAACCACATGAAAATCCAGAGGTGGATTAGTTCTGTGACTTTTTATCATTGACTACTTTTGATGCCTTAAGTTTGAGCTNAGAGCAAGACCTACATCTCCAAAGACCGTCACGACCTTTCTGCAGGCACAGCCTCCCCAGCCCCTCTCCCTCCATGCCGCAGTCATCCTTACCTACGGAGCAGCAGCTTGGGGTGGTTCTTGCTCTCCAGGTTTTTGTCGATGAGGTCTGCCAGGAGCTGTTTGAGGACGTCAGTGGCGTACTCCAGCTTGCTCTGCAGCACCGTCATGATCAGCGAGGCCACGTTGCCGCGGTCCCGCATGGAGAAGCTGCGCTGCAGCTCCAGCGTGCGGATGAAGGTCAGCAGGAACACCTTGTTGTTGATCAGCTGGGCAAAGAGCTTCAGCCCCTTCTCCACCCTTTCCTGACGGTAGCCAGGGACCTGCACAAGAAGAAAGGGAGTTTTTTCCCCTTTCCCTCATTTTCCCACTATCAGATGCCCTGCTGTCACACTGTCTCTGCTCTTGCCCCTCCAGCTCCTCAGCTAAGGAAAGACAGGAAGGGAATATACACATCATCTAATGATGAAGAAGTCTGAGAAGACTCCCAGCCACATCCACATGATTATTCCAACGACTGGGATGTCTGAGAAGACTCCCAGCCATATCCAGATGATTTTTCCAATGATTAGGAAGTCTGAGAAGACTCTTAGCCACATCCAGATGATTTTTCCAAAGATTGGGAAGTCTGAGAAGACTCCAAGCCACGTCCAGATGATTTTTCCAGTCTTGTGTTCCCCTCTCTGCACAGCACACCCAAAAGGGATTTCTGGTGCCTAAATGTGTCGCTGTGCCATGTTATATTTTTATTTTAGTCAGATTGAAGTCTTACTCTGATTTCTTCCAAACCTTCTTCCTCATTCCTGCAAGAAACCTGCTTGCAGAGGTTTGGGGTTCAGCTTCAGGGAGGTGGGAGAGGCAGCGAGAGGGTGAATGGGAAAGAGAGCCCAGGGTGGGGTTTGGGGGAGATGAAGAGATGCAGTGAGGCAGTGCCTGTGGAACTGGGCCTTAGTTTGAAGAGCAAGGCAGGTGAAGGTGTGAGAGGACACCCTGAGCTCCAGTAGAACCCCTGGATTTGGGAGCTGAGGTATTTTGGAGACAGAGTGATTGATAAGTCTCGTATTTCTCAGCTGTGAGAGGCTGATGAACTCATTTTTATGTGGAACAATTTAGGAACTCAGTGCTGGGCTCCACAGAGTTCTTTTTGATCCTTCTGGCTCTAGGCAAAAATGGAACCTAAACAGAGAACCCCAAACTTATTCCTTCACTTGCTGAAGCTGTTCCAGCCCTTGAAAAAGCTTTCTTGGAAGCTGGAGGGTCTCACCACAGAGCAACACATGTCACCAATGCATATATGAATTAATAACCCCCCAAATTTGGCACTTTAATACAAAATAAGTTGGCTTGCTTAAACAGCCAAGCAGTGCAAGGCCCCTTATAGAGTCGTTACTTTTTCATTCTGGAAATTAGAGTTCTCAACCCTTTTTGCATCCAACAAATAAATTACTTCCTAAATAGATTGAGGCAACCAACCAACCAACAAACCACTACCACCCATCCCGCCAATAATTATTTTCAACTCACTTGCTTGAACATTTAATATTGTCTATCCCTGGGATATTATGGAGAATTAAAACAAAATAACAAGAAAAAGTATTTTGTGCTGCATCTGGAAGCAGTTAATTAGCAAATAAACTGGAAATAACTAAGACCTTCTCACTGTGGGATCTGTGCTGGGGCCTTTTGCAATAAATAGCAATTCCTTCTGGGTGCTACAGAGAAGGGAACAGAATGGGAGCTGCTTTCACATTGGTAGCTAAAGATGATGACACTGAGGGAGCTGGAGAAGCTTTAAAAAAGATTAAGGAAAAAAAACAATGAATGGAATGAAAGGAAGAAGAGATCAAAGGTGTTGGATTGAAACATTAGCTCAGTTTGTATCTACATAGGGGAGCATCCATGCTAAGGCCTCTGCAGGGGTCAGATGCTGTTCTGTGATCAGCTGGATGGGGTTAATGAATGCAGGGATTGAAACTGGCTGTGGGCATGATGGAAGTGTTAGTGTGTGCACACATGTGAGAGGGAGGCTCAGCACCCCTCGTTCCTCCTCCTTTGTTGGAGCTGCTGGTCCTGAGGGAAAGCAGCTGGATGCCACTCCAAATCTACATGGTAGTTATGTGTAACTCAGCCCCCTGCCCAGTCCCACAAGCCCTCCTTGCTGACGGATCAGGTTTTTTAATGTCTCTCTCCACACAGTCGGATGAATTCTGGCTCTTCTGAAGGGCAGGAGCGAAGGAAGCCAAGCAGGCCTCTCTGATTACACAGCCAGCCAAGCGTGGGCCTGCCTGTGCCAGCTCCTGCTCCTCCTTCCTGCCAACCAAGCCCAGGCCTGGCCTCCAGAAATCTCCCAGGCCCTTGCCAGAGCCTCTCTGGAGCTCAGAACCTGCCAAAGGCTTCACAGAGACCTCAGCCAACACCTTGGCCACGGTGAAGCTCCTGATTCTCCAGCCCAGGTATTCCTAGAGCAGAGCCTGTCCACCTGCCAGAGCCTGGAGCAGATTTCAGCCCGGCAGACCTCCCCTGGGCTCCCATCAAGCTCCTGTCACCACTCAGGTGATACAGGCTCTGTGTAGACCCCAAGGTTTGTGAACAATGTCTCAGTGTCCTCCCATCTCCCTGCAAAGAGTTGAGGTGGAGGAGGAAGGTGTGGGCAGAGTATGGACAGACTGACACTATGGTTTTCTGATCTCACTGCAAACCAGAATGCAGCAAAGGTGAACCTCCCTCAGTGACATTATTTTTATAGGGGTTGCCACAAAGGAAAACTGGCCTCTTAGTAGTATGGGAGTCATGCAAAGCTGGATGACACAGACAAACATGCTCCTCTGGCATACAACAGGTTTTCCTTGCCCCTGCATGGCAGAAAATATTAAATCCAGTCTAAAACTCAAGCCACAGAAGGGCCAAGACTAAAGACAAGCTTAACTGAGTAGACCTAATGCATATGGATTTATGAGTCTTCCAAATAAGAGAGTGATCAGACAGAATTTAGCAGGTAACAAGTGACAGGATGAGNCTCTGCGGATTTGGAATTACCAAATCCAGTTAGGAGAGGGTGGAGAAAATCTGGACTAAGGGAAAACAGGGAAAATCAGATTAGATCCAGGTTTGGGCCACACCCATGGGGTTCCACACTGTGGTGCTTTGGCTCAAAGCTTTGTGACTGGGTGTCTCCCTTCTACCAATCTTGAAATTTGAATCCGGGAACNTGGGATCACAATCCCTAGAAGTTTTCAAAAAATGTGTGGATGTCGCAGAAGGGGACATGGTTTAGTGATGAAATTGGCAGCATTGGGTTGATGATTGGAATTGATGATCTTAGAAGTCTTTTACAACCTAAATTATTTTGTGATCTAATATGATCTGAAATAACAGCAAATATTTGCCCTTTCAACCCAGATTTTTAATGAGGACCTGTTTCACCCCTTGTAGGACACAGCATAAGCAAGTCATCACATCCCCACCACTGACACAGAATCTCTGGAATTCAGGACTGAACAGGGAGGCATGAGAGGAGTTAGAAGCTCCAAATCTCTAGACATGCTTTTACCTCCAAATCCCTCAGGACTGGATGATCTTCAATGCCAGGGAAAAGCACCCTCATGGTGTAGGTTCGGTAGTCGAGGAAAGGGATCCCAGCTCCATCCAGGTCACTCGTCAGCTCGTGGATATCTGTCTGCAGCTCTGCAAAGGCTGGCACAAAAACAGAACACCTCAGGGAGCAGTGAAAATCCAGATCAGCCTCACCAGAATGGGAAAAACCCCCGACTCTCATGAGCAAGAATAAGGAGAGGCAACACGTGGAGAGGAAGAAGGTGGACGAGAGCAGGGTCACCTTTCCCACAACACAGCCTTTCCCCAGGGACACATGCCAAGGCTCTCTGCGGATTTGGAATTACCAAATCCAGTTAGGAGAGGGTGGAGAAAATCTGGACTAAGGGAAAACAGGGAAAATCAGATTAGATCCAGGTTTGGGCCACACCCATGGGGTTCCACACTGTGGTGCTTTGGCTCAAAGCTTTGTGACTGGGTGTCTCCCTTCTACCAATCTTGAAATTTGAATCCGGGAACCCCCTAATTAGGGTTTTTTTCCTTACAAAGTCCTGTGCCAGGGTTTAAAAGATGAGTGGAACTTGCAGCTTCAATCTTAAAAGATGTTTATTCAATTTTCTCATCTCAAGGTCTGCGCACCGCCTAACACCAGGTTTAGCGTGCTGGAAAAACCCACTGCCAAGAACACCAGGCTTAGTGCTCAAGGTCTTTTAAAAGTTTCTAATCCAATTAACTCTTAAAACCTACTATGTTTACAGTTTTGTGCCAATAATCACTATCGATTCTAAACACGCAATTTCCTACATCACCTACATTCCACCAATGTCTCCATGCCACCGTCACAGCAGGAGATGGAGTTGAAGGAGAAGAAGAAGAACTTAAGGCACCGCCCAAAATTCTCCATCTTGCTCTCATCTACTTCCATTCTAAAACCCCAAAACTACAAATTTTCACCCTGTGACAATATAAACTACTATCTAATTTAAATTTTTGTGGTTCTCATTTCATCCATAAGTGTTGGCAGTTTTTCCCATGGGCTAAGGTCAAAGGCAATGCTTTCCTGAGGTCCCAGCCAGGGTCTCGGACCCCCCAGGGTGATTTGAGGGGGTTTTCCTCCTGCCCCTGGACTCCAACATACCAACACAGCATCATCCTGCCTTCCTCATCCTACCTTCTTTGCACTCCAGGGCCACTCTGGACTCCAGGTTGTCCATCTGCATCTGCAGGCGTTTGAGGGTGAGGTCGCTCTCCCTGGACTTGCGCTTGTAGGCGATCAGCACGGCCACGATGAAGATGATGAGCAGCCCGCCGGCCACCGCGATGCTGACGATGGCTGGCAGGCTGAGAGGGCTGTCTGGGGAGATGTACACCATGCCTGGGGAGAACTCCATGCCTCCCACACGAGCCTGGAGGGAAAAGCAGCAAAGAGCTGCACTGAAACTGTCAANTGTCTGTGGATTTGGAATTACCAAGTCCAGTTAGGAGAGAGTGTAGAAAATCTGGACTAAGGGAAAATGGGGAAAGTCAGATTAGATCCAGGTCTGGGCCACACCCATGGGGTTCAACACTGTGGTGCTTTGGCTTAAAGCTTTGTGACTGGGTGTCTCCNCTGAAAGTGGACAGTGACATCCCCAAGCCAAGAGGGGAAGTGTTTGGATATGGAACAGCTTAAAAACACTTGAAATGCCCGATAGAATCACCTCTGTTGTCAGGCACCTGTGGGCCTGATATTTCTGGGTCTGAGAGATTTCAGCCTGCTAACAGCTGCTAACTTTTTCCCCAAGGAAAAATTTCTCAAGAAAGCTTATTCTCAAAACAATCTTGGCAAACAACTCTCCTTTCTCAAAACAATCTTTCTCCAGGTGGTGTTTTGCTGTTTCTTCAGTTTAACCAATGAGATTAGAGAGGTGTTGTTCCTATTCACCAATTGTGTTAAGTCTGTATGGGAACACCTTATAAAAGGTAGTAAGAATTAGACAATAAAAGCCTTTTTTCTAGGCTCTTTGCCTTCTGAAATATTTGGAGTCTCTCAGCTTTCTTTCGTATCCTACAATAGTCACCATGAACCCAGCCACAAAAGGACTTGTGGTGAGGCAAGTCATCAGTCACATTTTCTTCATTCAAGAAAATGTGGATTTCATTCTGGATTTTTCATTCCCCATCCTGATGTGTTGTATGGGGCACTGATGTCATTTAGCCCCAAAATACACACAGAACACAGCGCTGAAGGTGTGGTCTGATGGGTCCTAACCCCACAATGAGGCAGAGGACACCTGACCCAGTGAGTACAGTGGGACTGCAGAAATCAAGAGTCACTATTTTCTTTTATCTCCCACTGGACAAAACTGTACTTGGAAGCTTCTGTGATTGTGAAAAACCACCAAAAACCCCACAAAGCCTGGCCCATTCTCTTTACAGCCCCTATCTTAGCCACACATTGCCAGGGTGCCTGCAGATGTTCACCAGTAGGAGTTGAACACAGCTTTTTGTTCTCCATGTGCTTCCAGAGGTTCCCAGAGCTGCTTCCAGCTTCTGGAAGAAGCTGCTGTGAAAGGGCCTTGGTTTTAACATGCAGAAAGAAACCCTGCAAGTGCTCCTGCTGCAAGCCCATCAAAATCTTCTGCTTAAAGCCCTTTTTTACAACAGGAACACCACTCCCAACAGGAATCCCACAGGATACCTCTGGCTCCAGTCTACTACAAGGCTGTTCAAAGCTATCTGTAGAATAGGCAAAGCTTGAGTGGTGGGAGAAAAGCTCTGCTGACCGGCCTGAAGTATAAAAAGGCTTCTAGGGCTGTGCTGTGCTTTGGGAATGCTGGTTGTAGATCAGCAGAAAGCTGGGAAGATGCCATGCAAAGAGATTGAAGGATGATGAGCCCCATTCACTTCATCCCAGCTGAGCTGTGTCACAGCTGGCCCTGCACAAAGGGTAAACTCTTGCTGCCAGGCAGAAATGCACTCAAGACCCCAGGGCTGACTGTTTCCTACTCCCATTGCACCTGGGACCACTGCAGTGTGGAATTAAACTGTTTTCTTGTCCACTGTGAGGAGCTCTCCCTCACGTTTCCTCACTTTTCTCCTCCACTCCCCAGCCTGGTGTTGAGCCTTGTCCTGCATCCCACTGGCTCTCAGTTAATCTCCAGCCTCCCTGGACACTTATTAATCCCAGGGCCTCCCACATCTCAGCTCAGGCACCTGCTCAGGTTTCCTCTCTAGGCTGCAGGAGGAAGAAACTGGCCCAGCTGGGGCCAGCAGAAGAGACTGCAGAGCAGAATCATGAATTAATGAATTTTCCCAGGTGCTCTCCACTCCAACCCCTTCTGGGGACATGAATCTCAGTGTCCTTATCATCTCGTAGACGTTACTCCAGCCCCAGTTGCAGCCTCAGGGAAGAAGGTTGTTTTGCTCTACCACCAGGTGTAGGCTGCTCCTCAGTGGGTCCTGACCAAAGAGACACCACTACAACCCTTTATGTCATGGACAAGATCAAAGTGAACATCTGAAAACAGCTAATTTCCACCCACAAGGCCTTCTCATGCCATTTTGGGATGGGGTCTAGAGAGATGAAATGTCCACAATGAAAAATAAAACTAATCCTGAACTCATCTGTTCAGGTAATAGTTTCAAGATGACCAATTGCTACCATGACACTGATGGCTTGTAGAACATTTTCAGTGGCCAGAGAACCTCAGACATGCATCTGGGGATGCAGCAGTAAAGAGTTTTCCCATCTATTTCAAGATACAAGATCCAACTCACTTATAAATCCTGAGGTTTGTTGTTGGAATGTGGCTTGTTCAACTGAGCAGGCAAAACTGCCAAAACCACATCCTAATCCATGCACTGGAAGTTGTTCCCTTTTGCCCTAGACCACTGCCCCAAATCCTCCCAGCAATAATTTCTCATAGCTCACACACTTTCCTTCCTGTCAGTGGATCAATAAATAGATTAATTCTTTTTCACTTTCTCTTTCTCCCTGCAGTCAGACGAGTCCATTCAACGAATATCAGACTAGACTCAAACAATCCCAATCCCAAATCCCAGTGCAGATCCATCCTCAAAGCTGGAAGAACAGCCCGTCTCCACGGGTGGGATTTCTCTCAGCAAATATTCCGCGTGCACATCCGAGTTAGACACTGCAGCATGATTCCAGAGTCAACAAAGAGAAAAAAACCACTTTCAGGATGTGATTTATGTGAGCTGCTCCTGACACCTTTGACATGGGGATGAGTCGTTTCATTCAGCGGAAGTTCCCATTTCTCTCCATTAATGGTAAGGGGATCTAACCTCCAAAAAGCAGCTGTTCAAAGCTGGGCCCAGTGTGCTCCCCTTTAAAGGTGGTTTCATCACTGGGAAGGTCTCACAATCCACAAGTGAAGCTGCCATGATCTGAGGGAATCTGGCTCTTGAAGAAGAAAGTCTATGAGGCTGCAGTGTTATTGTGAGCTTTTAAAAGAAAGACAATATGCACATACAGCCCTACTTCACTTCTTAATCCACCGAGTGATCCTGGAGGAAGCTATTTTTGCCTTCCAGAAGACTGACCATGAACCCACCAAACAACAGGCTGGCCATTCTTAAATGTTTTTAAATTTAAAAAATTAACCATGAATTTGTCCTAAATTACACTGAGTGTTCTAAATGGGGTCCAGGAGTGAACCTGGTTTTCTCCAACAAAGTCTCAGTGGCCACCTGTTTGAGTTCAGGGGTTCTGAAGGAGTGTCTTTCCTTGTGCAAATTTGCCCTGGCCAAATAAAATTATCCCTCTAAGGATGAGATGAATCACACCCTGAACTTCAGCTGCCGCATTTGACCATCTCTCCATTCATTATACAGAGTCTGGTGAACTTTCCAGACTGTGTTAGATACCAGCAACCCTTCAGATGTATTCCACATCTTTCCTGCAAACCTTCTCTGGCATAGCCTCTAGCGGATCTTCCTCACATTTCTTTCTTTTCCTTGGAAAAAAACTTGCCTCTGAGTTTTAGTCAATCTTCTTTTTTTTTAACCATCGCCCAGGCCTTTTATTCCTTTGCTATTTCTTTCAAATACTTAACTCTGTCATTGTGTAAAAGACAGATGAACCAGATCAAAAGCGTGTTGACATCAACGTGTGTCATTGCCACTGCTCCCTCACTTAGAAATAATCTCTGTGTTGCACCAGTTGATTCACTCCCATGGCTCCCTCTCAGCTCGTGGCCACCTCACTTTGCAAGAAAGGGTTTGTTCAACAATTTCCTCAAGGTCAGACAGTAAATCTTTGGCAGAATCAGGAGGAGGAACTACTGTCAGTTATCCTGGCCATCAAAGAGATGTTTGTGTGAAACATGGCCCCAGCCTGAGCAGCAGAGATGCTGTGCCATGCTGGAGGAGGCTTTTTCCAGCCCTGGTTCCAGATGCAAAATCCATCTTTGAGCACCTCCATCCTCTTCCCAGCTCCCCAGCAGCATCCCTCATTTGACCAGCATCCTCAAAAAGGGATTGTTTCTTAATCTTGGGCTTCACTTAAAGTGTCCCAAGCTGCAGCAGCAGGGGAGTCTTCCCAATTAGTACAGCCTGGCCAGATGTCCATCGTCCTGGATCCCCAAGGGTTGATTATTGCTCACCTGGCTTTGAGTTTTGCCTCCCCAGGACTGGCTTTGTCCGTCCCTGACTAACCATATGTTTAATCATATCCATGAAAATGACAGGGAGCATTTATTGCTGTGCTCAAAAAGCTTCGGTTTTCACACAGAGAAAATCTCTCACTTCATTACTGCTCCTCTTGGAGAGCCTTAATGTGCTTTGCAATGAATCGAGAGTCACGGTGTGTTTGCATGGCTGGAAAGGATTATTACCTCTATTTTCCAGATGACAAACTTTGGCACAGGGAAGTTAAGTAGCCACTATGAGGGATCCCAGCAGCAGCCACAAACAAGACCCAAAATGGTCATCATGAACTCTGTTTCCTAAAAGTCCCCAGAAAAAATCTTTTTAAAAATCAAACTCTCTGAGTCTCATTGCACTGAAATAAATAAATTAATATGCAGCAGATACAGCTTTGAGGGGCACAACAGAAAAACAGTTGCTCACAAGGAATGAGAAACATTGATGTCAGTTTGCCAGCTTTTGTTTGTTCCCACCCACAGCTTGGTACAACTCCAGGGTGTTTGCTGATATGAGGTTTATCAACCACGAGCATCAAGGAATTCAAATTATTGAGAGGAAAGTATAAAAAAGGAGTAAATAAATAAGCAGTGAGAGGAGGAGAAGCTCCCTCTGATGTAATCACCAGGTCCATTCTTCACAGGTTCCAGGAAGGATTTGTAGGAGCACACTAAGTTTTATAGAAGTCAAAACTCCTGTCACACTATTGTCCACATCCTGCTTTTTCTCTTTTTTCCTCTCCTACATAAAGGCAAAATTTAGTCACCATCCTGTCAACAAAGCGATGGGGACTGTGCTGAATTTAACAATTTCAGGTAGGAATATGTTACATGTGATCTCACATGAATATCCAGGTTTCATCCAGCCCATACCAAAACAGAAGAGAGGCAAACCATGATCATTAAAGGTGTCAAGGTCACTTTTCCACTGTTCTACTTCTCCAGGCTACCCTTGATGAGAATATTACACCAAAAAAAGAGACCCTGATGTTTTTGTGAAGGCAAAGAGTCATGCAAACCCCTTGGAGCCCTCTGCCAGCTCTCCAGCTCTGCTGTGCCCTCCCAAACCTCCCAGGGAGCAGGGGCTGAGGGTCAGGCATCACTTACCATCACCTTGTGCCTTCCAATGAGGTTTGGGGACTCGCAGAGGAGCTGCACGTCTGACACGGTCACTGCACAGGGCTTCTCACCCACCAGGACAGTGTAGTTCAGTTTGGCATTGCCTCCTGCCACGGGGGGGATCAAATTCCTGCCCTGCACAGAGAGGAACATCACACCCCAAAATAACCAAATCAACGTCAGGAAAGAGTTTCCTTTCCCCCTCTGGTTCATTCCTGGGGTACAAGTGTTGGTACTGCATTTGAGAGGTGTGGATGGCTGTTCCCTGACACTGCTCCAGGTTGGACAGGGCTTGGAGCAACCTGGTCTAGTGGAAAGTGTCCCTGCCCATGGCAGGGGGTTGGAAAGTGATGGGCTTTAAGGTCCCTTCCAACCTAAACATGATTCTATTATGACATTTGTAGTTCACCATTTGCTCACACTGAGAGGAAAAGCCAATTTAGGAGCTCATGCAGGGAACAGCAGGAGTGGTTACAGACTCCAAGCAGTCACAAAGGCCTGTCCTGCTCCTCCCTCTCTGCAACTGAATGAGAAATGTTTCACCTGAGTCCTGCACAATAAAGCCCTCACTAAACATAATCAGGCAAGTAAGTCAATCCCTTTCCAAACATGCAAAAAAGCACTTGCAGGTAAAATAATTTCTTCGCATATTCACCGTGTAAAAATAGTGATACAGAAATGCTGCATCATAAAGTTCCTTCTCTGTGTTGCTGTGAAGTTTACAGAAATGGCAAGGGACTGGTTTGGGTTTAAACAAGGGTGAGAGGAAGGTCTTGAATGCGCAAGAAAGGAAACAGAGTTGGGTATTTCACTGTCAGCCACAGTGCAAGGGTAGAAGATGTTCCTTGGTGCACAGCAGTGGGTACAAATTTAGGCTGCACACAAGAGTTTATAATTTTTACTTATGGGTGTGGGCACTGCTTGGTGTTTGCTGATGGTGACACTGAAATGGTTCCATAAGGGGCAAGGAATGGAGGAAATTTCTGGGATGCAATCAGGATGATTTTGGGGGGTGCTGGCAGGCACAGAGAGGCGAGAGGCAAGAATTGGTTTGTCCTTCCTCATCCAGCCCTTGGTCCCCATCTCACCTTCAGGATGATGGGACTTCCAGGCTTCAGCTCCAGGATCCCTGAGGGATTGAAAACCTCGAAGATGGGGTTGGGGTAGTAGGTGAAGTTGGTTTTGTTGAGGATCAGAAGGGACTGCACGTTGTCAAGGATGAAGCCAAACTCCTCCGGGCGCTCAGCGAGCTCAGACTGGTGGTTGGGGTCCACAGCCAGTGCTGGGGCCTGGCAGGTCATCTCTGTGCTGTTCTGCACCTCACAGTTCTGGGGAAAGAGACCCAAACAAAAGAGTGTTTATGGGAAATAGGGAGCCTGGCAGGTCATCTCTGTGCTGTTCTGCACCTCACAGTTCTGGGGAAAGAAACCCAAAACAAGGATTTTTTTAATGGGAAATACAGAGCCTGGTAGGTCATCTCTGTGCTGTTCTGCACCTCACAGTTATGGGGAAAGAAACCCAAACCAAAGAGTGTTTATAGGAAATACAGAGCTTGGCAGGTCATCTCTGCTGTTCTGCACCTCACAGTTTTGGGGAAAGAAACCCAGCACAAGGAATGTTTATGGGAAACGGGGACCCTGGCAGGTCATCTCTGTGCTGTTCTGCACCTCACAGTTTTGGGGAAAGAAACCCAGCACAAGGAATGTTTATGGGAAACGGGGACCCTGGCAGGTCATCTCTGTGCTCTTCTGCTCCTCACAGTTCTGGGAACAGAGACCCAAACCAAGGAGTGTTTATGGGAAATGTTCCCATCCTTCCTGGTGGGCAGATGGCTCTCAGGGAGAGGGAGGAGCAGATCCCCATGGTTATCCTGGGACAAGCTGGTGCTCCACTGCTTCCAAACATTCCCCATCACACCCTCAAGGCTGGGCAGGGATTAGGAAAGCCTTGCTGAGGCAGGTGTGTGGAGCAGTTTGCACTTCAACAGGGCCTCCTGTGCTTCCTGAGAGAGCTCAGCCTCTGTTGCCAGCATCAGCATCTTTCTCTGCCTTTATTTCCTTCTGGAAATAGAAGTTTCTTCCCTAATTTTTTTGCACAGCACGGATTAGTCAAAACCTCGCTACCACCTTGCAATTAGGTCTCACACTCTGGTCATTTTTCCAAAAGTGTTTGTGCAGTGCATGCTCAATATTCCAGTTTGGATATCAGGTTACCTGAAATGAATCCCAGCAAGCTGGAGAAGCAAAGACAAATGTGAACATCTCAGAAGACCCTGAAATTTGTTTCCAGCCCGGCCAAAATCCTTCTTTTTTTGTGTGTGTGTCCTTCAGGGATGAGATAATATTTCTGGAGACAAGTCATGCCCTGTTTTTTGGGCTGCAGTAGGAGATTTCAGGCTCCAGAGGTGTCAGCCAGCCCCTGTCCCCACCATGGCACGTCCCCTCCCCAGCTCTGCAGTGGTACTCACATTGACATGCTCCTTTCCCCCGTGCTTTGCCCGGATCTGAGGGTTTTGGATGAGGTCCAGGTGAGTTCCCCACACGGCAATGGGAGTGTTGCCACTGGAGAACAAGAAATGGGATTAAAGAATGAGCCCAGCTGATAGATGTCAGAAATTCATCACACCAGGAATGGGGGGATCTGTGTTCCTAAATGTTGGTTGCAAAGTGTCTGACCACATCTTGTGGTCCTGTAGAGAGGGAAGGAAGAACAAAACAAATAATTTTTCATTCATTCGTAAAGGGAGAAATAAGTAAAGACAAATTCTTGCTAAAACAGCCATGTCAGGCAGCCTCTGGGTGGTTCTCATTCTCAGGATTCAGCCATCACAAGCTTTGGGGATGAGAAGAACAGTGGAGCTTTAACACAGGGTCTTTAAAATGGTGCACAGGCTGTATCTCCCCTATCACCTCAAATCTGTCACAGAATCATAAAATATCCTCAATTGGAACCCACAAGGATGATCCAGCCCAGCTCCTGGCCCTGCAGAGACACCCCAACAATCCCACCCTGTTCATCCCTGAGAGCATTGTCCAAACACTCCTGGAGCTCTGGCAGCCTTGGGAATGTGCCCATTCCCTGGGGAGGTGTTCCAGTGCCCAACCCAAAAAGCCCTGACAGACACAGTGCCATGGAAACAGCTCCTGAGCATTCTGGGTTGGGGTCTATAGCCTCATATCTAACCTGCAATCAAACCTCACCCCAAATATGACAATGTCACTTCAGTGAACTCTTTGGTGCCAGCAGGGAACCCAGTCCTGCAGCAATCAGAAGAAATTGAGCCAAAATCTTCAGCTCTGGTGTGCATCAGGCACTGGCCTGGCTTCCGTGTGGTGGCCCAGGTAAATCAGGATCCAACACAAGCAGAGACTCCCAGTCTCTGTGTCCCCTTGCTCAAAGGCCAATTTCCTGAGAAAACCAACTCCCACAAGCCACAGCCCGCAGGCATCTGGTGGATTGTCTGACTTTTATGGGGAGATGTAGCTGGAGCCCTCCTCACTCCCTGCAGTCACTGTCACCACAAGGAAACAGCTCTCACAAACACCCTTCTCTCCTTTCCCCTGCCTCCTCCAGCTGCAGCCAGTAACTGTGGGACTTGGGGGAATGTAAGGGAAAGAGGAAGGAAACTGCAAAGCACCATTCCCAGGTTTCACAGGGCTGGCTCTGAACATCACACTAAGGAGGAGGGTTCACCACAGGCAGCTTTGGCCATCCCAAATAAAAGCAGCTCTGATCTATCAGGATGTGCTGGTTTTGCATTGATTGACATGTAGTGAGGAGGGAAGAAGCCTCAAATCTCAAATCTCAAATTGGCAAACTAAAACCACTACACAGGGTGAGCCCTGCTGTTACAGCATGAGGTGGGGGCAGAGTGGAAAGGAGAAGATTTATCCAAGAAAGCAAAACCTTCCCCTGCCAGGGCTCACATAGCCAGGACAGGATAAGGAAATATCAGCAGACAGCCCCATCTCTGAGGGTTTCCCAGGCTGAGGAGTGCTCTCAGCAGTTCCAGCACCTGCCTCTATAACTCCCTCTGGAAACTGTCCAGGATGCAGTTTATTTCCTGCTGGGAAGGGGAGGCCACGTGGAAATCAATGGGATTGTGAAAAGAAAGTTCAGAATCCCTTTCCTGCCTCCAGGTAAAGCTGCACATGCAGGAAAGGTGAAGCACGTGCATTATAAATGAGAAAACACCGGAGAATAAACACCCTGTGAGGAAGAAGGCAACAAATCTCCCCCATTTCTGACCTTTGTTTTCAGTGTTCCTCATTTATATTCCATTATTAATCAGCTGGGGAGACAGGAATGAATGCAAACAGACACAGAATAGCTGTCAGGTTTGGGGGAGCTCTGCTGCAGCCCCTCCAGGGGCACCACGCTGATGAACCAAATAATTTGGGTTTATCCAAAGAGAATTGGGACAACCACATCTTTCAGCAGATACTCCTGGGACATTTCTCCTCATGGTCTTTCACTCAAGGACTGGACTGGTCCATGGTTAGGGCAACATTTCACCTTGAGTTTTGCAGAGTATCTCAAGTTTTTTTCTCTCTGAAGTCATCAGCTATGACAGGAAATTGCTAGTGGGAAATTTTACAGGGCAAACCCACGTTTTGCTGTTTCCACAAGATCTGGATGAGTTTTTTTGGATGCACAAGGGATCCTGCTGAAGTCACACATCTGCTTACAAGAGACCTTCCCTTCCCTTTTCCCTGCCTTACAGAAAAAAAAAAAAAATATTCTCTCTCCAAAATTCAGCTCCCCTGTAAAGATTCCTGACATCAACCAAGGAAAGCTCATTCTTCAAAACCCAGAAGTGTATAAACCAAATTGTTCTTTCTCCACTGTCCTGGATCTTCTGAATTTTGGCTGTGAGCCTTTATATTAATAATAAAAAACATTATTTTTATTTCTATTATTATATAATTTAATAATATCATTACCAATATAATTAATCTCTGCTGATTCAAGCTAGAAGGGTTTTTATATCTTTACTTGGCTGAAAGTTTTACGTGTTCCACAAAAATCCAATGTGTGAACACACCTAACAGGTATGTGTGTCTACATAAACCACACAAATCCTTTTATTTAATCAACCAAATCTGTGCACACAGTCTTAAACCCACGTGTTAAAAATCCTCTGTTTGGGTTGAAATCTGAGCTTGCAGGCTCAGACCACAGGTAATAAACACAGCCACAGCCCCTGACCAGAGAGAGGGGAAGAAAAAAAGGTAAAGCAGTTTTTTTTTTTGTTGTTTGCTGAAGACTTAAAACCACCCCCAAACCCTCTTTGGCTTGAAAATAAAGTAAATAAAACTATTTCTTGCCTTGAAAATCACCAGCCACTGGCATTTGTGCCTGTTTCTGGATGCTCAGCCAGGTGGGAACAGAGCCTGGAGACCTGCTGCTGCCCAGCAAAATAACAGAGGTGCCAAAATCCCTCAGAATTTAACTGTTTATTGCCCCCAAAGACCCAGAGTATCATTTTCTGCCTGCAGACTCAGGTAATTGCTGGATGTAACTCAAATCCAACCCAGATCAGAAAGTATTAATGGAGCCTCATAGAATTTTATTTACTTGCCAGCCCAGCATGACTCTTTTTTGTGTTTTTTTTTTTTTTTTTTTTTTTTTTTTGCTTTTTTTT
>VXBB01012802.1:140004-161642 GCA_013399915.1 Illadopsis cleaveri
TTTTTTTTTTTTTTTTGCTTTGGAAGTAAATTAGCAGTAATCTTTTCTTTATTGTCTTGAAAAATAGCCCTTGAAAAGGTTTTCAGGCTTGGTACATTCATTGACTGGTTTTGCAAAGCTGGTTTAGTGTCAATCATCTCTGCCTGGGAACAGCTCAGCCCCACAGTTATAGCACCTAAAACTGTCCCTAAAACCCCCATGGTAATCCTGAATATTCCATCTTCTCTCTCCAGGGTTTTACACCTTTGGAGTAGCTCAAAAGTGCTTAAGAAGGAGGAGAAATGGGGTAGGTCTGGTTAAAATGGGGTAGGTCTGGTTAAAATGGGGCAGGTGTGGTTGAAATGGGGCATCTGTTAGTGCTCAAGCTGATGCTTCCTGATTTCAGATGAAGAAAGCAAAGGGTTGTACCCAAAAAAATGCTCCATCACTGGAAATGCTCAAATCATCCCTGGAAGTGTTCAAAAGCTGTGTGCATGTGTCACTTGGGGACACATTTTGGTGGTGAACGTGTCAGTGCTGGGTTAAGATCTGGAGTCAATTATCTTAGAAGTCATTTCCAGCCTTAAACATTCCATGAGTGATGATACAAGTGCAGTCCCAGCCATCCATCCCAGCAGCTACACACCTCTACAAATAATCCAGTACCCCCTAAACAATCCCCTCACCTTTATTTCCCTTATTCTAGGATTTGGGATGGGAGATCCCATCCATCCAGCCATGGGACACACAGTCCCTCCTGCAGCTCCAGGCTGGGCAAAAACTTTGCTAACACATCTGAGGTATCTCCTTGGCTGCTCCTTCACCTCTGTCTGGCAGCTTCAGCAGAGACACCAAGGAGCAAGCAGGCTGTGGAGAACTCCTCACCTCCCAGCCACACCTGAGGCCAGATGGGGGAAGGTCCCTGTGCTGCAGTTTTCCAGGGGATATTCAGGAATTCACTCTCCCAGCCTGTCAATCTTGCACCTTTTAAGCAGCACTGAACTCGCCTTAAAAGGGGGCAAAGTGATTTCTTCATTTCACTGATAACCTGGACTCTGACTGAAAATAAAAGCCCTCTAATGGAAAAATCCCAATGCCAAAGCTTCAAGCCCGACATGCAGAGGCTCAATCCGGCTAAATCAGTAAATTCCCTCACGGTAATTAAAGGCACTAATTGATTTGTGAAAACATCTCTGGGATGGGAGCTGAACTGGAGGGATTTACAAGCCCTGCTCCTAATCCCCAGGGACTCCAATCAGTCCAGTTTGACAGGGAAGCAGAGAGCTGCCGTGGATGAATGAGGGGAGACTAAGATTTCTTATTTTGTATCTTTTCAAGGAAATACCAGCGCATTTAATGACCAATTTCTCCCTTCCTGAGGCCTTTTCTCCAGGCTTCTGAGAGTTTGGGCATCACTTTGATGCCTTCCACAACCAGGGCAAACGCTGCTCTCAGGCACCTTCATGTGAACCCTGTGAATTCACCAAAGCAGCATCAAGGGGGTGAAGAGAAAAAGGGATCCCTAATGAGGAGGAAGGCTCTTGGATAGGGCAGGGAGCAGGGCTCCCGTTGTGTTTCATCTTGGGACAGAGCCCTGGGGCTGTCAGGCACCATGGCCAAACAGGCTGTGCTTAGTCCTGAGGCATCAAGTCCACAAAGGCTGTGAGAAATGTAGGAATTTCAAGTCACAAGGGCTGTGGGAAATTTAGAAATTTCAAGTCCATGAGGGCTGTGGGAAATATAGAAATTTCAAGTCTATGAGGGCTGGGGGAAATGTAGGAATTTCAAGTCCACAAGGGCTGTGGGAAATTTAGAAATTTCAAGTCCATGAGGGCTGTGGGAAATGTAGGAATTTCAAGTCCATGAGGACTGTGGGAAATATAGAAATTTCGAGTCTATGAAGACTGAGGGAAATGTAGAAATTTCAAGTCCATGAAGACTGGGGGAAATGTAGAAATTATAAGTCCATGAGGGCTGTGGGAAATGTAGGAATTTCAAGTCCATGGGGGCTGGGAGAAATGCAGGAATTTCAAGTCCATGAAGGCTGGGGGAAAGGTAGGGATTTCAAGTTTATGCAAGCTGTGGGAAATGTAGGAATTTCAAGTCCATGAGGGCTGGGGGAAATAAAGAAATTTCAGGTCCATGAAGGCTGGGGGAAATATAGAAATTTCAGGTCCATGAAGGCTGTGGGAATGGTAGGAATTGCAGCTTGCAAATTGTGAGAGAATTAAATGGTTCGTGGCTTAAATATTGCTAAAATCCTGGAAAGGCTTTTGCCCACTGTAGCAAACTACAAAGAAGCAGCTGCTCATCTGTGACCACCAAAGCCACCCCTCCCCAAATACACCTACAAACGGAATTTGGAGTGTAGAGGGAACCTGGGACAAGACAAATGTGATACTGTTGTCCAGTCCTCTCAGGTCCAGGGAGAAGGATGTGATACCAGAAGAGACACTGGGCTGCTGGTGGATCGAACACAGAGGAAGCTGCTGATGAGCAAAGCACCCACTCAGGGGCCAGCACAGCCCAGCTCAGGCTGCAGCTGGTGTTGGACCAGATAAGGAAAGAGCCCTGGGAGGTGGGAACTTTGTCTCTGTCTAGCTGGGCTGGTGCAAGAGGCAGCTGTGTTGACCTAGAAGGTGTCAAAAACTCGTGATTCCATCATCCAAGTGTCCCTGATCCACAGCTTTTCATCATCCAGTGGGAAACTCCTAGATGGGCATTCCCACCTGAACCTGAGTATAAACCCAACAGAGGTTGTGTTCTGGGGATTTTCTCCATCCTTTCTTTGGGATGGCCCTTGTCATCTGATGGATCCAGCCTGTGACCATCACTTCAACCAACCAACAGCAAGAGGACACAGCCTCAAGCTGCACCAGGGGAAATATAGGTTGGATGTTAGGAGGAAGTTTTTCATGGAAAGAATAATAAAGTACTGGAATGGTTTGCCCAGGGAGGTGGTGCAGTCACCATCCCTGGATGTGTTTAAAGAAGGACTGGATGTGGCACTCAGTGCCACGGTTTAGTTGAGGTGTTAGGGCTGGGTTGGACTCGATGGTCTTGGAGGTCACTTCCATCCTGGTCATTCTGTGATGTTGCCCTCAGCTTTCTTGGTTTTGAGTGTTTGGAATCTTGCAAGCAGATTCTCACGCAGCCTCAACATAAACAATGTATAGTTTTAGACTGTTTTTCATATTTCTCCTCTGAGAGGAGAATTGATTGATGGTGGTGTTCACTATCCAGGTTGAAGAGGTGGTGACCTAAATGACCAACCTCTTGCCTTTGTACAAACTGTATATAAGATGAAGTCGGATGAGGAAAAATAGAAGAATATAGAAGAAAATAAAGCATCATTAGCTTTCCCTTCATATGCTGCTGCCTGCCTCATTCCTTCCGTGGNCATATGCTTCTGCCTGCCTCATTCCTTCCGTGGGTCCAATCCTCCTACATATGGACCCGAGTGTGGCATCCTGCTACACCGTGACATCAAAATTGCAACGACCAAGTTATGTGGAACCTATGAGTGATGCAATCTTTCTACTCTCATCCTTTCCTTTTCTATCTTATGCATCTTCTTATGTGATATTTTTAGGCTTTTATGTTTTCAGATTGCCGGAGATAATAACAACAACCAAAAAGGCTATGTAGCTGCTTTCCCTTGCAACCAAATTGTTCTAAAATAAACCCATATATATATATATTTATATATTTACAAACACTGACAATTCAGTGTAGTTTCACTCTAATCCACCCTGAGGGATCTATTGGGAAGTATCTCTGCACAATTTCTTGGTGGACACAATGATTGGAAATCAGTTTTCTACACCAAGGACCAAAGTCAGCAGAGCAGTGCTTTAAAAAACCATGGGAACTGGGAGAGGGTTCCCCTGGGATACTCACCTGAAGATGCTCCATTCAGGCTCGATCCTCAGGATGGTGGGATCCTCTACATATTCATAGTGCAGCTCCTGATGGATCTTGGCCTTGTCCACTCTCACAGATACCTTCACCTTCTCAAAGCCCTCATAGGAGGCCGTGGTGTTACAGACAATGTGCTTGGTGGATCTCCTGGGAGGAGGAGAAAGTAAATGTGAACCAGGTGCTACCAGCAGCAAAATGGTGCCAAAAAAAGCCCAACTATTTATTTTTATGTCCTGTGGCCCAAACCTATGCACTGAAGAGGTGAAACTCAGTGTGAACCATTTATGTTCCTGTAGCAGTGTCCAGGGAAGTGCCTTTTCACTGGTTTAAATAAAACCACAAGGGCCCTCATCTCTCAGGACTCGGAATAAAATCTGAACCCCAAGGGCAGCCCAAACCAGGCCTCTCTCCAGAAGAATTTCTCTGTGATTAAATATTTGATGGATGTTTCCTTCCTGCCTGCAGACATGTGCAGCAGCAGCTCATAAAAGGGGTGTTTGCACCTCAGCTTTGCAGTCTGGGATCATAAAGTTTACTTTGCATTAGGACTGTAAGTCTTGTTTAAGTGCAGTTTGCAGCATGCCTTGGACCTCTGGAAGTGCTAATACAGTGGGAAGCATTTTATGATTATATTTAAAGAGGATTCTGCATAAACCTTTCCTTTTTGGCAGGGCTCAAAACCAATTCCAGGTCTGCATTCCTTTCAAAATGAGTCAAAAAATCCAGACACCAAAAATTCTCAATCATCCTGGTCCTGTGATTTGTGATGCAGCATCATCTTATACCCCTAAAATGGGGGTGTAAGTCACCTTCAATGACTGCACCCTCCAGGTGCCCTCTAAATTCCCCCAAAAGACAGCGCCCAATCCTTCCTAAAATTCCCCAGTCTTCAGTGTGCATCTCCAAGCAGCTGTAGCTCCCATTTGGCATTTCAGATCACAGATTGTGACTTCACCCTGCCGAATTTCGGATGTTGGATCACTCCAGAGCCATGACAGGCTGCTAAAGAGGATCCCCACAGCCAGGAGAGGGAAGGGCATTGCCCCAGGGCAGTGCTCCCAGGTCTCCTGTGAATGAGCCTTTCCCCTGCCAAGGACATATTTGGGAGAAATGTGCCAACTTCATCTTCAGCCCCCATCGCTGCTGGCAGCAAAATGTGTTGCCCTGGGTAGTTTTGAGCTGCGGGAGCCCCTGGGAATGGGATTCAGGCTCATTCTCACAGGAATCAGGGAACATCCAGCAGGTAACACTGACATTAAGCCTCTCTGAAGCGCCACTGAACAAGAGCCAACGCAGAGCTAAAATGTTGCAAATCATCCATTTCTTAGCACTACAGGACTACTTCTGGGATGAAAAGGAGGTGGTTTAGTGCTTCAAACTGATGTTGTCAGATTTTCTTTGTCACCTCTACTAAAGCGGGGACATGAAAATGAATCTTTTAAACGACGCACTCCCAGAGCAAGGAGCAGAGCACAGGACCGTGGAGAATTGTGCTGAAATTTGACAAGAGGCCACGGGAAAAAGCACATCAAATACCGGTCAAAACAATGAAATAAATCCTATTTTCTCTCTGCAAAACGTGGCCAGCAGGGCTGTGCATGGTGCAGAATGCACAAGTCCCATTGCAGCATAGGCGTGGCCACAGGCAAAGGAGGCACTTTGAGGGACAAGGTGTCAGGGCTGCAAGAGAAGTTTCCTGACTTTAATTGGCATTTAATCTTTCACACTCAGGCATGAGCAGCAGGAAAGGGGCTGTCTGTACCTGTAGAAGAGGCAGGGCTGTCGCCCAAAGGTCACAATGACGTTGCTGCCAGCATTGAGGTTGTTGCCTGTGATTGTCACCTGGGTGCCACCCGACACCGGTCCTCGCTTGGGCTTCAGGTCAGAGAGGGTCAGAGTCTGTGGAGGCAACGGGAGGGGTTGGAAACACAGCAGAGGAGCAGAGGGACCTTCCCTCTCCTGTTAGAGGTGGAGAGAGCAAGATACCCCTGGCACTGTTGTACACCACAACGACACAAGACTCTGACTTCAGAAGGCTGAAAATGACTCCTCTATTTTTGGGATGTGTTTCCTTTTTTATACTATTCTACACAGAGCAATTTGACTGGTGACAAGAAGACAAACTTCTTCAATCACATTGGTCAGACCAGAGGGACATCAAGAAGAAGTCCCTCTTAGGGAAAGAATGTAAACATAATACAGTTACAAAAACACTTCTCTTGTTTACAGAAAATTCTCTGGAAAAAAGGATTTCAGAAAACCAAAACATCTCAGGCATGGAACCAGGGCTACACACCCCCAAGGATTAATCAGGACTTCTGAAGCTGGCCATGTCTTCTGGCTGATAAAGGAACCTGGGATGACACCAGCCCTGTCAGAGACTCTGTGCTCAAATGCCAGGTTTGGTGGGATGAGTTCAGACCCAACCCCTGTCTGTTCTCACCCCTCCAAAATGAGATCTGCCCTTGTACCCACTCAGAGATACTCCTACAAAGACAGGTCCATGCCTGGAGCACCTTGGGTGACAATCTCTCATCTCCACTGCTTGTTTGGCACAGCCCAGGGCCTTTTTGCTGTCACACAATGCCAGGATAACTCAGTTAGTGAACTGGTTTGATTGGATCTTAATGGGAAATCTCCACCTCCAAACTGTGGAGCTCACAAATGATGGAAATTGTTCGGTTTTGAAAAGATCATTCAACTTGATTGATTCTCAGAATCACAGCATGGTTTGGGTTGAAAGGGACCTTAAAGATCCCCCAGTCCCCCCCCCAGCCATCGGCAGGGACAACTTCCACTATCCCAGGGTGCTCCAAGCCCTGTCCAACCTGGCACTGGACACTTCCAGGGATGAGGCACAACTTCTTTGTCCTCACCACCCTCACAGGGAGCAACTCCTTCCCAATATTTCATCTAACCCTGCCCTCTGGCCATGGGAAGCCATTCCCCCTTGGATGGAGGAGAGCTGTGGCTCAGCAGAACATCTGAGTTTGTTCTTGCCTGTCCCACACAGGATCCCAGAAACGCTGAGGTTGGAAAAGACCTCCAAGATCATCGAGTCCAACCCGTGACCAATCCTCACCTTGACAACCACAACACAGCACATCCAGTTGTTCTTTGAACACCTCTAGGGATGGGACTCCATCCCCTCCTGGTGCAATTCCAATGTTCAACGACCCTTTCCATGAAGAAATTCCTCCTGATGTCCAGCCTGAACCTGCCCTGGTGCAAAATGCCCACACATGACCCTAAATCTTCCTCTTATCTGATTTGGCTGTTGAGACAGCCTCAAGCTGTCCTGCACTGACATGTGGTGGTGGTGCTTCTGTGGAGGTGTCCTCTGAAATGCCACAGCCACAAAAGCAGCACTGCCCACCTGAACACCTTCTCCCTTTCCCTGCTGATTTTCTCAGCCTCTTTTCCCAGCCTAACACAGCGTTGTGTTAAATATATCAAAAAGGGGCACAATTCCTTTAGTGGCCCCAAATCTCAAAACTCTTTTTCTTACCCTGCTACCCTCCCTTCTTCCCCAAATCAAGATAAAATACTCTCACTCTGAAGGCACAGATCACCCTGCTACCACAATGCAGAGAGGAGGCATCAATATTCAGGGAGAAATTTGGAGTTACAGTTTATTCTTTCATTTGCATTTTAATAGAAAAACTTTCCATTCAGTCCCAAGTGAAAAGCTACTATATGCATTTAAATGAAGATTATTTCTTTCCCCCTCTCTTTAAGAATGATGACACAAGTGCTTGAAGCTCTCAGCTCCTCTGAGCGAGCAGGTACATCACGCAGTCACCTTATTGAGCTTTGGAGACCATTAATCCATGTTTATAAAACCACCTGACACACACCACAGCTCCCACACTCACACACACAGAGCCACCTCTGCTCCCAGGCCCCTCTGGTTTAATCATTTTGAAAAACAGCGGCAAGATTTCCATTTTTTCCATTTTGCTCCTATTCAAAATGCAGCTCTTGGAGGAAGGGCAGAACATGAAAATCAGACTTACAGCTCTTTAGAAGGATCTATTGTCAGAGCTGGGCACTTATTGTGGTTAAACCTGACTGGTTTTCACCTGATGGTTTGGAAGCTGGTTTTATACTTAGAATCATGGAATTTTTTAGGTTGGAAAGGACCCCTAGGATCAGCAAATCCAAGCATTAACCCAGAACTGCCAAGGCCACCACTAAAGCACCTCTCTAAGCACCTTGAACACTTCCAGGGACAATGATTACACCACTTCCATGGGCAGCCTGTGCCAGGCCTTGGCAACATTTTCATCAAGAATTTTTCCCCATATCCACCCTGAGCCTCTCCTGGCCCAGCCTGAGGCTGTACCCTCTCCTCCTGTCCCTGTTCCCTGGGAGCAGAGCCTGACCCCCCCCGGCTGTCCCCTCCTGTCAGGGACTTGTGCAGAGCCACAAGGTCCCCCTTGAGCCCCCTTTTCTCCAGGCTCAGCCCCTTTCCCAGCTCCCTCAGCCTCTCCTGGGGCTCCAGACCCTTCCCCAGCTCTGTTCCCTTCCCTGAGGAGCTCAAAACTGGATTCAGGATTTGAGGTGAGGCCTCAGCAGAGCCCAGCACAGTGGGGTGGGCACTGCCCTGGTCCTACTGGCCACACTATTCCTGACACAATCCAGGTGCCATTGGCTTCTTGGCCACCTGGACACACCTGGCCTCATGTTCAGGTCCTTTTCCACTGGGCACCATTCCAGCCATTCTTCAAGCCTGGAGTGTGATTTCCTGGTAATATTCTCTTTTAATGGGATAAAAAATGCAGGAAGAGTATGGAATTCCAAAGGATGCACTTCGGTGCTGCTCCTTTATATGTTGGGTACCACCTCAAATTCTGATGGCAACTCCCTTATTGATGGACACCCCCACCATTACACATTCCTGCTGGCCATGATGGCTGATGCTGGGAGGTGACCAGGGAGAAAATGGGTTCGGAATGGTCAACCTGGTGTCCAAAGCCTACACAGCAGCACTGCAGCAGCATCTGATTCAAAAATCATAGAGGAGCATTTGAGTTAAAGACCCAAAAGATCTTTTTCCCACCCCTGTGTGGGTTCCCTGCCCTCTCCTTGGGGTGGATAAAGCAGCCATGGCCTTTTGAGGATCCTCACAGCCACACCAGGAACGCTCCTTGGCAAAGCGCTGCTTGTGTCTGGAGCCAATCTTACTGTCTTGGATTGCAATGTCTGACCAAAAGTTGTGTTCTATTTGCCATCTGTTGAAACTGGTTGAGGAGNAAATGAGTTTGTGGCTCAGCTTTCAAAGTTGTGATCAACCATTAATTATTCACAGTGGCCTTCATGAGCATTGCACAGCGCATTCACAACAAAGCTCCAGACTATTCACCATTTCCTCACTGGTGGAAGGTGCTGGAAAATGCAAAGAGGGTCTTGTGGATAGGTGATAGGCTAGAGAGTGACAACGAGGGAAAGAGAACAGGAAATTTTCTGCATTTTCTAGGATTTTAACTTCTTTCCTCAGCTCCCCAGCCCTATCTTTCCTCCAGCATCTCCTGCACACAGGTTTTCCACAGAGAAGCATCATCAGAGCTGGGTCTAAACTACTCCCCCTGGAGCTTGTCAAGACCTTGGTTCCCGTTCCATTCCTCCTGGGAACACAGGAGGAGAAAGATGTGACTCAAATACAGCTTGTGCACCTGGGTTTCCTTTCTAGAGGTCCCATGGTAGCAGGAAGAGGGGAAAAGATTAAAAGGATGGGTGGGAAATGCTCTCCAAAACAAGGATTTTAGGAGCAGACTCAAAGGAAATGCAGAGTAGCCCACAGCACCTGCACTAAGACACAGTATTTTCATCTAAAGCTAGAATAAAGGTAAACTTTCTTCAGCACCCAAATTGAGAAGTGAATGGAATATTTTTTTTTTTCATTGAAAGACTGGGGCAATAATCACAGCAAGAAAATGAGTAACTATAAAAAAGTGTATTTCATTTAGATCATCATAAATTTCATTTCAGCTTTGTTTCCCTCTTGGCTTATTGTACTTTCTAATGCAATTTGCAGGTTTTGATCGCAGATGAGTTTAAAACAAATGAGCAGCTATTTGAATTTAAAAGTTCTGGTTAGAAAGGTGGAGAAGAACCATTCTGGCATCCCTAAACTAAGCCACCTCTTTCTTAAAACACTGAAATTAAACACTCTGTCGAGTCCAAACCATCATCTCTTTGAATTCTTGCAAGACAGGGAAAGGCTGAACCAATTGGCCAACTTTGACCAAGTTTTCCTTCAAACCTCTCAAAAAGCAATTTTCCAGAAGATTTGCTATGAGTCAGGAGGTGACATTTATCTCCCAGGTGATGCCTTTCCTTGGTTTTCAAACATCTTCTTTCCCTTCAAGCTGCCACGCACTGCTGCAGGATGCCAAGGCATGCTGAGATTCCTGCAACAGCATCTCTGCCCTCCTTGGCAGAAAAAAATCCCAGGAAGCCAAAAAAACACAGCTCCCACTGTGAAAGCACCGGACACGGGAGAGGGAATATGATGGGCAGGCTGGAAAGTGTCTGTGTTTTTTGGGGTTTTTTTTCTGTCTGGCACAAAGGGATCGAGGGATTCAGCAGAGAAAACCCCGGCAGCTCCGTGCTCGTGCCCTGGCAGCCGGGAAGGCGGCAGGCGGAGGGAAAAAGCTGTCACAGATGGACACGGATGATCAAAAGCAGACAGTAATTCCAAGAGTAGCAGAGGTGACACGTTGAAGTGTAATGTCCTGGAAAGAGCCCTTCTGGCTGCCTGGTGGGGGCTTTCTCTCAAGGTGTTTCTCTGCCCCTACAACACCTGAGTGACATCGGAAAACGCGGAAAACGCGGAGAACAGAGAAATCTCTGTAGCTCGAAGGGGGAATCCAAGACATTTGCATTCATTACAAGTTCTCTTTAGCACAAAGAAATGCTCAGGCATGTGAATAATTTCAGAAGAGACCCATTCTCTTGCATGAGTCGAGAGCTTTTGATGGGAACAAAGGGACCCTCTCATCTCAAACCTGCACAGATCTGAGCAGATCAAGGCCAGACAATGCTTGCATGTCCCCAGCAAGGGGCCTTGGAGGAATAATCAGGTCTCTTGGACAAGGAACATCATCAGAAGGGAGGAAAAAAGCACAGATTGAGTGTACAACATGTGTTTGCACTTGAACTGAAGCTGAAGCTTGCAGGTGTCTCTCGTTTCATCATGGAGCATCCAAAACAGTTGCCTACCAACACTGAGCCCCAGTCATATCCTACAGCTCCCTAGCAGCCTGAGCTGGATCTGTCCTGACCCCAGTGCTCCTGGTGTGGATGGAACGAGTAAACACCTAGGGGAATCCAAGAGGGAGGAGAAAGAAACCCAGTTGAGACCATCACACTCACGCTGCTGAAGATCCTGGGGTTGTAATGAATAGTGGCAACCCCCAAGTTTCTTCAGGAAGGCATTGGTGGCTCCAACCAGAGGGGTGTTGGTAGCAGAAGCATCACACTCGCTAAAAAATAAGATACTAAAGAAATTTTTCCCTTTTTTAGCTCTCTTTTTTTCTTTCCTGCACGGTACTTTTAACTATTAATGAGAATTTTCTGTATTAATTTGGACCGCGGCTGCATGGAACTGTAACTGGACTAATAATCTGGACTATTATTAGGTTGTTAAAACTTTAATTAGACTGGCTATTTTTGCTGGGAACAAGATGTTGAAAGGAAAAGGAATGAACAAATTGGTGCACCCAGAATGGCAGAGAAGAGCTCGTAGGTTCAACCTGGTGAAGGATAATGGACAGAGAGAGCAAAGAGGACCAAGGCCAAGGAGTTCAGGGTGAAGAACTTTTTTCAGGAACTTACCATGAAGTAGTAGAGCTGAGAAGACCTGGCCATGAACTCTGGCTTGCACTCAGCCACGCAGATTTCCACAAATCCGGCGTGCTGGCTGGGCTTGGCCTCCCCCATCTCACACACGATCCTGAGGGGAAAAATACCAACCAGGAGCAGAGTTTGAGGGATGGTTTAGTGGTGCTGGTAAGATGGAATTGGAGCTAAGAGCGCACAGTGCTGGGGGATGGACTGTAGATAAACCCACCCTTTTCTGTCCCATCCAGAATACAAATTGTGGATTAAAAAAGTGGTGGCTTCTGCCTGGGACAAGAGCTGAGGTAGTGTAAATGCACTTAAATACACACAGAAAGGTTGGGCTGACATCTAGCTCCATCCCCCTCAGCTCCAGCCTGACACGGTGAAGGCAGCTCTAAGGTTTAATGATCACTCCTGCATTTAGCAAGAGGTTTTTCAGGACTGCTGCCTTCCAAACCAGAATTGAACACCTTGGGGTGACTTCTTGGTGAAAACCAGGCTAACTTCAGGGCATTTGCCATAAAAATCACCTCAACATGCAATCCAAACACACTAATAACTGGATTATTAAATAAATGGAGCTGTATATGAGGAATGTCCTTTTCCATCCCTCGCTTCCCAAGCTGGGATGGATTCCTTGGAAGGCCCCACAGGTAGGAATGTCATTAGGTGTGCTGTGGCCTTTGCTCTGCCACACACCCCACTTACTGCTCTGCTGGGATGTACCCTTCCACCAGTGGCTTGCACTCCACGCCGGCCACCTTGACGTGGGACGCGATATCCCGGAATTCCAGCCCCAGGTTCTCCCCACGGATGGTCACCTTGGTCCCTCCCTCACGAGGGCCCGTCACGGGGTTGATCTGGGGAAACAAGCCAAGAGAAAGGAGAACAATCAAACCAGGCACCAGAATCCTCTCAGGTGAAAGAACAGACAACTTTTGGGGATCACTAGGGACGCTTATAATTATAAATGCTGAACAGGTAAGGGAACAAACCTACTTCAGAGTATGCAAAATTCTGTCCCAGACCTCATTTACTCTATTTTAACTGCTTGCAAAACATCCAATAGTGAGTAGAAGATTTTTTTTTTCTAAGCAGGAGCAGGGATCTGTGGAACTGCAGCTGAGCTCTGCACTTCATAGATGTGAGCCATGGAAAGACAGGAGAGGGACACGGTGGAGAGAAATGGGAGAAAGAACAAGATGAGGACATAAGGAGTTGAGACAGTCACTTGAAATCCTAAATTCCCAGCCCAAAGCACATGGAGGTTTTGTTCTGTTCTGGAAGTTGGTAATGGTCATGCATCAGAAATTCAGCTGAAAATGTCCACCTGGAATAAAACCAGCCAAGCTACAGCAGGGACAGGGTGTTGGGTTAGTGTGGAGGAGGTGGGTGGTGACTGAGACAACAGCAGCAGCTGCTCTGTGCCAACACCTCTTCCTGAAAGAGCTCCAGTTTCCCTCCTGGGAGAGCTGGGGCCATTGGAAGGGCAGGCAGGGAGCATGGAGAGATTATTTGTGGAACCTCTGAGTCTCAGCATGAGACAAGCAACCACCTCAACCGACCTGGGGGCTGCTGGAATGGTGTTTGCATCCCAGCCTGGCCCTGCCCCAAACCCTTGCAGGATCCATGATCTTTGTCCAGCGCCAGGTGGGAATCAGCACTGGAACTTTCTCCTGAGTGACGTGATGCCAGATTTTTCCCCAGCCAGCTCCTGGCAGTGGGTTGAGAGTAGGCTGTTCCCAGAGAGCAGCACAGTCTGGGATACACCTGTAGGGCTTATGCTCTATGGCACAGGAGGTCAGGCACTGAGAGAAGGAGCAAGAAGAGATCTTTCATGTGGTTTCCAAAGGGGTCTGTTTATTCCTCAAGAGGATCATAGACGAAAAACAGAGAACACAACTGTGCAAGAACTTATAAAGAGGGGAGGGTACAACTCTTAACCAATAGCGAAAACATGGGGGAGGATCACAGGGAGGGACTGACAGAACGATGACCAATGAGAAAACACAATGGGAGGGTACAACTTGAATAAACCAATGGAGCATCAAGGAACACAGAAATTTCTAGAACTTAGGGCAAGGATGGACAAGGATTGACACCCTGATGGGTGGGGCAAAGGGCAGGCACTAGCTAGGATTGACAGCAGAACAAGGGGAGTGTGGGCGCGATATTTTCTGAGCCCGAGAATTGCTGAGCTCTTCACAAGGGAAAATTTTCAACAGTTTTCTTTTTCCCCAAAACAACCTTGTGTAAACAATATTCCTTTCCCATAACAACAGGTGTTGTTTGCTATTTCTGTTACTCAGACAATGGGAGAAATGTCAGTCCTATGGACCAATAACGCGCCTTTTAGCGCAGCATGTTATAAAAAAGCTGAATAAATTGTAAATAAACCTTCTAATTTCTACTGCCTTCTTACTGGAGTCAAACATCTTTATTTCGTGTCCTACTACGACAGGGGAGTAACAGAGAATATTCTTGAACGAGGGGTAGGTCTTAGGGTATAACAGACAACTAAGACTAAACCAATACTACAGAGGAGAGTACAAAACAAACTCTTAAGGATAAAATTACAATCAAAACCACACTGCAAAACCTGAGCACTGGAACAACACCACAGTCAAGGGGCTGGCCCTTAATTATCTCCATTCTGCCCTTCCAATTCCTCACCGTGCCCACTCTGCCATGCAATGCCCTGCTGCCCGCTCGGGATGCCACGGCTGCCATGTGCCAGTGCTGGCACAGCTCTCCCTGCAGTGAGCCAGGGGGAAATCCCTGTCTCAGGTCTGTACCTACTGCTCCTGGCTCTGCCAGGTGGGAATCTGGGGCTGGCAGCCATGCCCTGCAGGAGCAGTTGGGCTGGCAGGGAAAGGCGAGGCATTGGGATGAGCAGAGCTGCTCCCGAGCACTTCCCTGGCACCAGGGTTGGTGTCATTCCCACCCAAAGGGTGATTTTCGGAAGGCCCATCTTTAATAAAAGGAGAGAGAGCCAGGCACCTTCAGGGGATATTTAATTTTAAGATATTAACTTTAGGATGTTAATTTTAAATGTTGTGAACCAACTCCTCAATGAGTGTGAGTTATCTCTGACTCTACAGGGAAAGAAAAATAAAGGGAAAGGGAAAATAAAGGGAAAGGGAAAGGGAAGGGGAAATATGTCTAAAGCACAAGAGTTCAAAAAATTCTTGCTGTGACTCAAAAAGCATCAGCAGGAAACTTCCCAGAGCAAAGCCAACACAGCACCACTGAATCCTTCCCTGGGCAATATTTAATTTGTAAAGGCCAGCATCAGAACCCATTTATTTCCTTAAAATCCACTTATTTATTTAAATCAGGAGGGCCTGAGATTCTCCCAGGATCACATGGAAGATGTTTTAACCCTATTTCATAGCTCTGCCAGAGATTCAACCAAGAAGAAGGTGTTACTAAATTGTTTTCACAGCAGGAGAGGAAGAGCCTGTTCTATCACAGGTGAAAAACGTGGCACGAGACCTTTGGAGAGAAAAATCCAGCCAAGGAAACAAAAGCTGCCAGGAAGCCTCAGCTTGCTCTGGAAGACCCAGAACTGCATCCCAGTTTCCAGTCTCTGCTCGTATCAGCTGCTGCTTGTCACTCCTAAAGGAGGTTTTTGTGGCTCAGCGAGTCTCTGAGTCCTTTAATTTCCCTGAGTGGCTCTGTAAATGCCAGAGCTGGTACAGAAATGGGGAGATGGGTGCTGGAGGGGGTGTGAGTGCCCTTACAAGTGTGAGTACATGTGTTGTTCCTCCTCTTCCCTGCAGAGATCCAGCCCTGGCTCCTCTCCAGGCTCTGGATGCTCCCACCCCACAGCTCCAGACCTACCATTAGCTGCAATATATATCCAGTCACTTGAGATTACTTCCACGCTAATGGCTCAGAAAAAGGCCTTCCAAGAGCTACTTAGGATTGCAGCAGGCAGCTGGAATATTTCATGAGTGAGTGTTGCAATGATCTGTTCGAGCTCGGAGAGTTGTTGGAGGAAATGCCAGCGGATTTTGAAGCACGGCCCCTGTGGAGCTGTAGGGTGAGGAATGAGGGCTTTGCTCTTCAAAAAGAGGCTGGAGATGAAGGATTAAAGTATGGCAGGGAAATGTGGGTGGACCTTCAGAACCTCTGCACACCCAGGTCCTTGTGTTTTGGATTTATGCTTTAGTTGATCATCCATCAGGTGCCCCATACCAAATCCTATCATTGTTTCACAAGGTCTGAGAACCTGAAAATATTTTTAATATGTTGACCCCAGCTCCTCGGGATTTTCAAGGCCTCAAATTTGAATTTTCAGGTGTAGCTGTGCTTTCTGGCTGTCTGGGTTTGGTTTTACAGCTTCAGGTGGTTCAGGTGGGGTCAGAATTACCAGTCTCAGATAAATCCAATTCACGTAGAGACCTTCACCTTGGAAACACCAAAATAAGCCATAAACATCAGACTAAACTGAACTCCAATTGTTCAACTGAGAGAGAGCTTTGAAAGGAGGTGAATGACAGGGAGATGGATCAAAACACAGGGAAAGGGGTTATTTTTCAGTAACATCTGGGGGAAAAAACCAAATTCAACCCAACCTTTGCTCTCCCAAAATGTTCAGGCACAGATATTGGTTTAGGGCTCTTCCATAACAGCCACACTTTTTAAATCCGAATCAAATACAATTTTAAAAAAGCCTTTCTTGCTTTCTAGGAAAATAACCCACCTAATTATCCCTATTAAACCACCACTTTGGAGGCTGGAATTTTTTCTTTTGTGTCTCCCCATTTTCCCTGTTTCATTTCCCTCATGGATTTTCCCATTTGTAAATCAGGCCCTGGCCACACTGAAGGGGTGCTCATGTTGGGTAAGTCCTGGTGACTGAGGGCTGCTCCAGGCAGGAGGCAGCTGGAAGGGATGGAGCCCTCATTTTCAAGGCTCAAGTCTGTCCTGCTGCCTGTCCTGTGACCCTGAAAACGTGCCTGGCGTTATGGCAAAGGCATCCTAAGACAGCAGACAAAAATCTCTTTAGATTTCAGGCCTGACTTTCATCCCATGCCTTCTCTCCCTTTTTCTGCTCCTTGTCCTTATGGTCTTCCTATTCTCTTATTTCCTTTTTGAGCCTTTCCTCCAGCTTTGACTTTGGCCCAGTCAACACAATCAATAGGGAACTTCCTGAAGAACATTATTCTGCAGGTCCTTCCTCCAGCCCTGCCCTTACTCTCTTTATCTTGACAGTTCCCAACTTTTCCTACTCCAGGCTTGCTCCTGCCTCCTTCTTGAGCCTTCCAAGGGCACACCTGACAACTGCACAGGGCTTCATTTGCTCTGTGAAGACTTTTTTCACCTCACAACATCAGCCAGGGGCAGGACAAACAAAAGGGCTTAATCTGCTGGAGTCCGTGGAGGGTTGTGTTTTTTATTTTGGACATGGCTTTGTCCATGTCATGTTGTCAGAAAACATAAATTACACCTTCCCTCTTGCTTGACCTCCTCTCAGCAAAGCTCCAACCTCTCTGGGATCACTCAACACCTTCTCCTCAGCCAGGCTGGCCAGAGAGGCTGCTGCAAGAGACATTTGGGCTCCTTTGATTTCCCCTCACATCGACCACTGGAGATAGCCCAGAGCATTTTGTCTCACCTTCAGCTGCTCCTCTAGAAGGCCAAGGTCTCCTAAGGGCTTGATGCCACATCTGCCAGCCCTTTTTGGGCAGGTCAGATGCTTTGGGGTTCCTCAGGTTACACCAGCAATCTGTGTTTGGGGATTATGGTGGGAATCCTGACACCTTTGGGTGTTAACCCAAGGTCACCCCTGGGTTTTAGACACATGAAATTGTCTTCCTGCCTGTGAAGCCACCGTGGTGGGTGGGGAAAAATGATGCCTTAAGTTTGAGCTTTCATGTTTTTCAGGTTCTGTGCTGGCCAGGGGTGCAGTTCTGAGCCTCACATTCAGTGTCACTCAGCTCTGCACAGAGCAGGGAGACAAAACAAATCCTTTTCCTGCTGAGGACCAAGGACAACTTTCAGGCCCAAAAGCACAAACAAGGGTGGACTAGAGGGAGGAACAAGAAAGATGGGACCTCACAACCTGCAGCTGTAATTGGACAATTAAACCGCAATATGCAAATGGACCAAAACTTATAAAAGTGTGAGACCTCGTGACCGGTCAGCCATTTTGTGATCATTTTGTGGCCATTTTGTGTCCATTTTGTGTCCATTTTGTGACCATTTTGGGTCCACCTTGGGTGTAGCCCAGGCCAGGCTCTTGTCCTGCCCAAGGTGTATCCTAAAGGCCTTTCAATAAATATCTACTTTATTCTCTGGCTCTGTCTAGTCTCTGTTTCAGGTCAGCCTTCCCAAGGCATCACCTCCCCACAGTGCCTGGGGCTTTCCCTGACCCACCACAACTCTGCCCTGACCTTCCCATCACCAACCCAACCCCAAATCAGGACAACAAACCAAGGACAGGGAATCCCCCCAGCTTCTTGCAGACCCACGACTTACATCCGTGATCTTGGGGTTGGTGCACTTGCCCTTGGTGCTGGAGAGCTCCAGCCACTGGCTGTCCTGGGCTGGGCAGTGCTGCCTCAGCGTGCACTGGTTCTGCCCCTGGCACCAGCCACACTCGAAGTCGGGGTTGGCTTTCAGGCAGAGTCCGCAGCTGTCCCGCATGGCCCCGCACTTGTACAGGTGAACTGCAAAAAAATTTAAAAAAAATATCTGAGAGATGCAGACAGCACAGGAGAGTGTGGGATGGCAGTGGGAGCAACAGGGGAAAGTGTTCTGGGCTGATCGTGCCAGAGGCAGGATGGAAACTTTCTGGTGGGGTGAGTAATGAGGAAGCATGGACGTCCTTCTTCAAATAAAGTTCATTTGTTAGCTCATTCTTCATCAAAGGGGATTTTGGAAGTTGAGGGCAGAAGGGAGGATGGTATTCTCAGTATGGTGAGGGACTACAAGCAGGAGGTTGGAGGAAATGATGCTTGGGCAGTGATTTGGCCTCAGTCCCTTCCTTTGTCACAGACTGAATGTCATAAAGTGCCACCAACAACCAGCCTCAGACTCAGCTCTTCATCCTAAAAGAATTTTCTAGACCTGGCCAGCCCACAGCTTAAACTTGGGTGTGAAACTCCCCAGAATTTTGTGTTAAGGTGGTGCCACTCAGGTTTCCCACTTGACAGAAATCCCAAAAGATAACAGAATGTAATATGAAATGTAAATACACAATGGTTCATTTTGAGGCTGATTCCATTCACAACCAGCCTTTACCCTTTCTTCTGCTCCATAAACTCAGGCTGCTTCCCACTTTGAAGCAGAGTTGATTCCACTCTGATATAGAGAGCAGTGATTAATGCTCAGCTCCATTTTGGGCTGTTAACTGATTAGAAGCACTCCGAGCTTTTTCCACTAAAGCCTAAAAATATTGAAGTCCTCCTACGAAATGAGATCGTGTTATTTATCCTTATTTTACAGATGTAGAAACTGAGGCCTGGCTTGCACAGGGGCCTGATAGCAGAATTCTCCTCCTGGAAGATGAAGGTGACAGAATCAAGGCTCTCAGACTTTTTTTTTTTTTCCCCCCTCCCCTTAATTTTTGGGAATTTTGTGACATTTTCCTCTGTGCTTCTGTTTTGCTCTGTCCACAGGTGATTAAAGTGGGTTTTTTTTATTTTTATACTCAACCCAGAGCTCGAAGGCTTTGGAAATACTTGTGCTGAAAAGCTCTATCTCTCCATACCTTCCCCCTAGAAGTCAGCAAGTATTGACCAGTGCAAGAAAAACTCAGAAACTCTTTATTCCTCCATGCTGAGTGCAAGAAAAGTAGCCAACAGTACCCCAAAAAGTCTGCAAAACGTCTGACAAGCACAATGTTTTCCAGACCTTATGGGATATACCTCTTTCCTGAGTTTTCTGTTGGATTTCCTCAGATTTGCTGAGTTGTTCTGCTTGAGATGCCACCAGCAGGTATCTCTGTAGGTAATTCAGTAGGTTTGGGTCAGTTTAGCATTTCAACCTCCCAGCCCAGCCCATGGTGATGATGGATGTGAAAGCAGTGGCATCTTGGTCACCTCTGTGTCCTCATGAGAGTGTGGCACTGCTTCCATATAGTATCTCTGCTATCTCTATTTGGGCACATGCCCAAACTCTCCTCCTGACCAAAAACATGATGATAATATCCAAATTACTCATCTGGGATAGCCACCAGCCAGTGCTGCTTCCTGGATTTTTTCTTAGTCATTATTTGCAACATTTTGGCTTGGAATAACCCAAGAAGAGCCTGGGCTAGAGATGATTCTTGAGTTCATCCCCTGGTCTGTTTTATGTTAGTGGCACAGTCCTAAAATATGATCATCATGATTATGAGATTTATTTTACTCCCACACCACCTAGGATAGCTCCATGCAGCCCGAGAAAAGGATTTACATTTTTGGTGTGGACCATGTTGTGTCAGGGGTGCTCATTTTATGGCAGCACAAAACTAAGCAGGACTGGGGCAAGTGTCCAAATTCTGACCTCCAACCCATGCTGTTAAAGGTTCTCATAGCCCATGGCACTGTTTGGGCCCATGGAAATCAGCAGTGTCCTGGAAACACCTTGGCACAGCTTGGAGAAAAGGAGACAACTTCAGAGTAAAGGCAGCGTGGCAGTTTCAACATAGGCTGTGCCTGAATACCAGGGCTGGGCAGGAATCTCCAGCCGGTTGTGTTTGCTGAGTGGATTTAACCCTCAAAAATCGCAGTTTTGGGTTTTTGGTGCCAGAATTCTGCCATTTAGAGGGGGAGAAGGGCAGATGGGGTTGTGCCATGGGGAGAAGAGTTGCCTGCTGTTGCTCTCCAGGTTCAATGTGGTGCTGGGTGGGAACCTCACCCACCACCCCTTGATGCCTTAAGTTTGAGCTTTCATGTTTTTCAGGTTCTGTGCTGCCCAGAGGTGCAGTTCTGAGCCTCACATTCAGTGTCACTCAGCTCTCTACACAGAGTAGAGAGACAAAACAAATCCTTTTCCTGCTGAAGACCAAGGACAACTTTCAGGCCCAAAAGCACAAACAAGGGTGGACTAAAGAGAGAAACAAGAAGGATGAGACCTCACAACCTGAAGCTGGAATTGGACAATTAAACCCCAATATGCAAATGGACCAAAACTTATAAAAGTGTGAGACCTCGTGATGGGTCAGCCATTTTGTGACCATTTTGGATCCACCTCGGGTGTAGCCCTGGTCAAGCTCTTGTGCTGCCCAAGGCATATCCTTTAAGGCCTTTTAATAAATATCTACTTTATTCTCTTAACTCTGTCTAGTCTCTGTTCCAGGTCAGCCTTCCCAAGTCATCACCCTCAGCTCGAGGGTGGGTGTGGAACAGTGTGACAGCGCTATGGGAACACCTGATGGGGACAGATGGAGTGGGAGAAGGTGTGGGAAGTGTCCACGATGAGGTAAAGAGAAGGAGGGAGGGAAAAATTTCTGAGAGGTGATGATGTGAGAAGGAGAGAATCTGCAGGTGTGAGCTGCAAATGCAGGGCAGCTGAGGGGAGGGGACGGTTCCAGGGTGGAAAGACAAGAAGGATGATGTGAAGGGACCATCCATCTCCAGGAACACCCAGCCTGCCTCAGGATGTGCAGCCCCTTCTGCAAGGGACACATCAAACCTGTGCCATTGGTGGTGGTTAAACACAGGTGGTTTTCAGATCTCTTTTATTGCTATCATTTCGTTTCGCTCAGAATTCTCCCGCCGGAGAGCTGCAGCCTTTCTGCTCCCCCTCTGCCTTCCCCTGCTCATTACTAAATTGCCTCTGAGCACAGAGCCCTCTCTCCTGGCATGTTAACTTGAAGAGCATCACTGCAGGAGAAATAAAGAGGGGGAGAAAAAAAAAAAGCTGGAGAAGGAGGGGGCGTGAAAACCAGGCACGAGGAT
>VXBB01012802.1:163974-197013 GCA_013399915.1 Illadopsis cleaveri
GGAGCTGTCACTCACCTCTCTAATCAGCAGCACCTGCCAGAATGCCACGGGATGCTCCCAAAGCGGTGGATCTCCAACCATGCCCCTCACAAAAGCCCATTTACCCATTGGATGACCATTCATAGAATCCCAGAATGGGGCTCGAAGCGACAAAAGAATCCCAGACTTTAGAGAGTGCCTGGAGTTGGGGAAGGGATGGGATGAGGCAAAAGGTGGCGCTGAACATGGAGAACAAGAGAAACGGAGCTGTCACTCACCTCTCTAATCAGCAGCACCTGCCAGAATGCCACGGGATGCTCCCAAAGCGGTGGATCTCCAACCATGCCCCTCACAAAAGCCCATTTACCCATTGGATGAACATTCATAGAATCCCAGAATGGGGATGGAAGGGACCTTAAAGATCATCCAGTGCCACCCCCTGCCATCGGACACCTTCCACTATCCCAGATTGCTCCAAGCCCCAGTGTCCAACCTAGCCTTGGACACTTCCAGGGATCCAGGGGGAGCCACAGTTTCTCTGGGCAACTAGCGCCTCACAGCCAAGAATTCCTTCCTATCTGATCTAAACCTTTCTTCAACTTAAAGCCACTCCCTCTTGCCCTATCACTCAGAAAAATATTCCATGATGTGAGTTTGCATGTGATGGGCCTTAACTCTGAAATCCATTTTTTGAGTGTTGAGCACAGCTTTGGAAAGAATTTTTCCAAGTTGTGTGCAACTTTAAGGTGTAAATTACACATTCTGGGCCTTCCATCCAGATAAGGCTCTGCCGTGTATTCCATAGGTGCTGAGTGTGTAGGTGAGGTTATTTACACTAGGGATGTCTTGAAGAACTCTTGGAAGTTGAGTGAGGTCTCAAAATCAGGGAAACCCCTTGAAAAAGGGGGAAAATGGAGCCAGTGTGTAATTATAGACCTGTCAGCCTAACTTGACTTCCCAGAAAGAAAGTACATCAAATTATTAAACAATCAATTTATAAGCACCTGCGAGATGATAAGGTGATAAAAATCAGCCAGCACAGATTTGTCAAGAACAAATTGTCAACCCAATCTAATTTCCTTTTTGACAGGCTTAATGACTTCGTGGATAAAGGGGAGGCAGCAGATGTGATTTATCCTGATTTCAGGAGAGTGTTTGCTACTATCCTACAGCAGATCCCCATAAACAAACCAGGGAAATATGACCTAAGAAAGGCCACCATAAGGTTTATGCAAAAACCATTAAACAAAAAGAATCAGATTATTCCATGTCAAGCTGGGAGGATGTTTTAAAAGAAATATTGTCCTGAGTCTGGCAATACTCAGTATTTTCACTACTGACTTGGATGATTTCATGACACTGTTCTGGAGGGGGTGTAAGAACCTCCAACAGCAGGGTTAAGAATTCAAAACAAACTTGACAAATTGTAGAACTGGGCCAAAATCAACCAAATGAAATTCAATGCTGGCAAACGGGGACTATTTTTCAGTAGGAGGAATTGATGCAAACAGCTCTGAAATTGGAGTGGCTGGGCAGTGCTGCAGGAGAGAGTCTGGGGACTGCTGGAGATCATGAACAGACTGTAAATCAACAATGCCATATTGCTGCCAAAACCCAAACAATTCTCATTTGGGGATGGAGCAGATAGAGTTTGTTACATGTGTAAACCCCAGGAGGCAATCACTTTTCCCTACTCGGAACCAGAAAGGCTTCAGCTGGAGCAAGGAGTATCCAGTTTCCAGAAAATACATCTTAAAAAAAACTTCTGAGAGAGTTGGACAGATTTAAACAAACTCTTGACAGGGCCAGTCAAGGTGCATAGAGGTGACCCCAACGAAGGAAATGGAAGCTGCTCTCTGGAGGCTCTCTCCACGTGGTGCTGAGTGGTTTTTTTCACCTGGATTTTGATTTATCTCAAGCCAGTTCGCCCAGGGTTCACCCCACTGCCCACCTCCATCAGCAGCTTCCACCCAATACTTCACCAAAAGGCAAAAAATCCTCACAGCAGGAGAGGAGATCATTGATGAAAGGACAGAAGGGGACAAGAAAGAAGGGGAGAAACATTTTATGCCTGCTGCTATTGCTGAGCACAGTGCACACAAGGATTTACCCTCCTGGGATCTACAGCGGGACAAAGTCCCACTTTGAAAGGAAAATATTTTCCCCACTACAAGGTTAAACACAACTCAGCAAGCTGGTCTGGCTAGGCCAAAAAAAGTCACTAAAGGGTCCCCCATCCCTTAAAATCCCACTGTGGTTATCCACAGAGATGCCAAAGCTCTGAGCTTTACAGGTGGATTTTCCTGTATCCATTAATTGCTGTATAATTGCGGAGTAAATGGTAACTGGTGATTTCTGTCCATTACAGCAGAGTGGGAGCTGCTTGCACAGTAATTCCCCTTTGCACAGACTAAACACAATTAGCCATTAATCTGCAAAACGCTGTGATTATGATCCAGTTGTAGGGAATTTATGGGTATTCGTGGTTTCCATGGATGTAAAGAGCAGCCCGGGTCCTTTGCAGTAGACCCGCCAGTCTCATTCAGGATTTGCATTTTTGTGACACTTTTGGGTGTCACTGCCAGCAAGATTCAAGATGATGCAGAGCTGTCTGGACTCACACCACGGGCTGTTCCCAGCTCTGAAGGGCTGGGAGCAAGGATGGGGAGACAGGAGTGGGATGGAGAATTCCTGAAGAGTGGTGAATAATTAAACTTCTGACACTCAGGATCACCTGCTTTGCACAGCACTTGGAAAACGCTGATTGGGAATAGAAAAATGGGATATATACGGAATAACTGGTAATCCTAGAGGCAGAAGATGAGTCTTTAGAAGGGCCTCACCAGAGCCATGTGTTTTGGGATTTAACTGGAAGCAGAGCCTAGGCAGGGCTGCCAAGGGACAGGCAGCTGGAATCTCCTGGAGCCTTTCTTCCCATGGAAGATCCCAGAGCCAGCTGCACGAGCTCAGCTGGGATCTTATCTGTCTGCAGCACCAGGGGCAAACACATATTAGACTTTTAAACCCAGCAGGCTCGATCCAGACCTGGAAAGGGATGTGAGGGGATAAATTGATACAGGTTAGCACGTGATCAGAGTGTAATGAATCACGTGTAAATGCATCAATCTCTGAGGGTGCAGCCTTTGCAGAGAAGTGGCTGAAATTAATTGCAGCTAGACTGCTCTTCAGAGGTGTTTTGTAAAGCAAAAGGTTCAACAGGAAAAAATATCAAAATAACAAAGGTTACAGAAAACAAAAGATAACCCACGCACAGGTGTCCAAGAAACCTCTGACACCCTGCTAGAAACACTTCAAAAAACCTCTTACTTCCTTTGGGCCCTTTCCTAAATACTGAATGTTCTAGGAGGGACAATGTGGCTTGCTATCAATAGAGAGAGATACAGGGTTTGAAGAAGAGTGACAAGGTCCAGTAGATGCTTCTCTTGGCACTGAGTCGATTACAACGAGAAGTGCACAGAACTTTCTAGTTAAAATTCTTAAAATGTCCAAAGGGAAACTGAAACTCTTTCCCTATCTGGAAGCACCTGCTGGGTGGTGTGGGAAATGCATCCCTACAATAAATCCCCTGGAAGAGCTCTGGGGATGAAGGCAGCTGGGATGAGGATGCTCACACCGCCCATGCCCAGCCCCATCCGAGGGAAACAGAGCAATTTGCAAAGGAGCAGTGAGGAAATGCTCCGTCCTCCTCAGACCACAGGAGCTGCTCACTCATTGTGACCCCTCTTCAAAGCCCACTGAACTCAACAGGAGTCTTTGAAAAGGACTCTCTCAGCCGTGACAATAAGATGGAAATGTGTTTGAGGGGAGGAAAAAGGGCTGGAGCATTGATCTCCAGGAGAGCAGAGCTTCCAGGACACTCCTGACAAGTGTTCATACCATCAGGGCTTGTCTCTCCACCTTTCCCTGCACAACTGCCTCCAACACAGGCAAAACATCCCAGGAGATGTAAATCTGACCCCTAAGTCTGACCAATCTGGATTCTAATAACAATAATCTCATCATAGCAGAAAATTATGGGCAATTTAGGGACCTGACTGAGCAGGAAAGGCTGTGCTGCCTGGAACACAGACTGGCTCTCCTCAGGAAATGCCAAAGAGCTGCTAGAAGGGGCTGTTGTGATTCACAGGAGCAATGTTTGGAACTCACGAGTATCCTTTTTTTTTTGCCTTTTAAACTCTCCAGTAGTATCAGATACTCAGATACACAGATATTTGCAGTTTGTGCAAATCCATATCCATGCCTGACCACTTGCAGCATCCTGCCCTTTGGTAATTTGGCTTGAGCACATTTAGGATGATAAATCCAGAGTGGTTTCATGGTATTCCCCCTTTGTACCTCAAACATAGTGGGGAATAGTCCAGTTGTGGGGAAAGTTCTGGAGAATTTTAGCAGAATTTTAGTGTTGGTCTATTTTCTCTGACACCACTTTTGTGATTAGAGCTCAAATCCAGGGATTGATTCCTGTGCCTTGCTCTGCCATCAACCCCTTGCACGATCCTGTGGAAATCATTTCATCTTTCTTTGCCTCAGTTTTCCAGCCATAAAAAGGCAGAAAACTTCTTGCTCACTGTCATTCTGTTTCCTTGGATCCTTTGCTTCCCAGAGCTGGGACTGAATTTTTATAACTCGGTATCACCCAGGCCAACAGAGTCCATGTGATTATTGGGGTTTCTGTTTCATTTAAATGTAGATAAATAATAATTAGAGAAGTGGGCGCACAGGGTGACATTCCCAGTGGGAGGTTTGGAACTAGATGACCTTTAAGATCCCTTCCCACCCAAACCATTCCCTGATTCTACAACTCCCAGCCCTGTGCTTGTCTTTTGGCCATGCACAACTGTGTTTTCCCATGATTTCTATGAATAGCTCTTTTTTTTTTTTTTCCTCAGCTCTGCTTTTTATTGGAATTTTTATTTTTTTTTTATCACTCCCTTCACAGCGAGCCACACCACGGAGTCAAATGCCACTGAGATCTCTTGCTAAAGTGCAATGATGTGACAAATAGAACAGACTTTCTTTCCTGTCCCTGAGCCACACAGCACTTCCAGCTGCACCACCCCAGGTCTCACAGCACACAGAGCTGTGAAGGATTGGAGACAAAGCCATCAGCAGGGATTTTACTGATGGAAACCAGGGTGTGCCAAGGCCAGGGGTAGGCAGGGACCGAGCAAGGATGTGGGACCAGCCCCTGGAGCAGGTAATGGAACTGATCATGGCACGCTCAGGTGGGTCAGCCCTCCCCATCTCCCTCTTCCTCATGCCAAAAGCTGATAATTTTTGGGCTGATTGCAAGTGCTGAGGCTCCCACTGCTTCCCACTGGGAAGATTGCACTCTGCCCTGATACATCCAGCAATTTCAGCCCTTCCTGCTGACATTTTTACTTACTTATTTATGTGTCTCCTTAGCTCCCCTGCTTTTCATCCCCTCCCATGGCTCCATGTCCAGGCTGTTGGCAGAGCTATCACCAGTGCAATAAGGAGTGGCAGGAAGGGTCCCTCTGAGTGATAATTGCGTGCCTTGGGTGGTGTGACAGAGGACAAAGCCCAGAGCTGGATGTTTCAAACCACCTGACAAGAACAATAATTGTCCAGAATGGTGCTGCCTGTGGTGACTTATTGCTGTTATCAAATGGAATATCTCCGGGAGAGGCAGGGAGAGAGGCAGATCTGGCTCCTAACTGGGCTGAGCACCCAGGGACCATCAGTGCTGGATGTGACATTACTGACAGACAGACTGGTCACACCTGGGTGTCCTCAGAGCATCTTTAACTGAAGTTGGGGCCACTTAGAAAAAGGTGCTTAAGCTGCCTCTGATCCCTGGTGTAAATCTTGAGGGAGCAGGAAATGCAGAGCAAAAGTTGAGGCTCTTTTCCTGATTCTATCCCTGCGGGAAAGTAGGAAAATCCTGAGTTTTGCCAAAGTTCTTCTGCGAGAGGCAAATTTGAGCTCCTGGGTGCCTGGTGTGAGATGGGATGTCCCCCTGATTTTTTTCAGCCTTCTGATGTTTACATTTTGTACTGGAATTTTCTCACGCATTGTAACACAAACAAAGAATGAAGTTCTGTAAACTGTGCATCCCTTCCTGGGGGAAGGACAAATTGATGGACTTCTGGTTTGACCAGTGCGGTCAGAGAGGTGTCAATCTCATGGCCCAATCACTGATCAAACTCCAAAACCGATTTAAACCCTAAACCCAAAATAAACTTCCTTTTTTTTTGCCCTGACACTGACTGTGTGAGTGTCCTTCTTTTCGTGTCCATCTGGTGACAATGGGAGGGGGCAGATCTTGAGGAGGCTCCTGCTGGAAAACGAGGCAGGACTGATTGCTTAGTCTGGCATGCAGCACCAACAGGAAGATCTGCTGGCAGGACAGCCTCCCTTCAGGGACACACCATCCCAGCACATCCTCCCCTGGACCTTCTCCAAGCCTGCAATGCAGGTGCTACGTTCAGTGCCTCCTCCAGCAACTCTGCTGAGTAAAAAAAGCTCTGTCAGAGGGGGTTGGTTCGATCTGCAAACAGGCTCAGACAGCTCTTTCCAAAGCCAGGTGACCCCTGGAGCAGAGGCTCATTGTGCTGCAGTGGCTCCTGCCTGAATGCTAATTCTGGCAGGGAAGGAAATAATCATGATGGAGACAGATCTCCAGCACTCCTTCCCTATTGTCTGTGTCCTCTGCCACCTGCTCAAGCAGCCAGGGCTTCTCTGCTGCCTTTTTGTATCTCTCTGAATGTTGCTTTCTTTTGTCTGGCTCTCCCTTCCACATCTCTTTCTCTTTCGGTGTCTGGCAAATTCCGAGCAACAATGAAATAACATTTCTCAGGGAAGAAAAGAAAAAAAAAAAAAAAAAGAGAAGAAAAAGAGAAGAAAGACCTCAAATCAGAGAGTCAAAGCTCCTTCAAAAAGGAAGGGGAAGAGAAGGGGTGGAAAGGAAAGACAAGGGAAGCAAAGGGAAGGAAAAAGAAGGAAAGCAAGGGAGAGGGAAAGGGGAGGGCAGAGGGAGAGAAGAGACAGAAATAGGATAGAAAAGGATTGATTTTATTCCCAAATGAGCCTCTCTCCCTGGAGAAGAAAGAGATCCACCTGAGCCACCACCAAACACAGGACAGGCGTCCTGCAGACAACACTCAGCAATAAGGTCATGGAGTGCCTTGGCACGAGCCTGAGACTCAGCTCTGCCACCCTCTGCAGCTCTGGCACAGCCTGGAGTGTTCTGGCTTAGGAAAACAGGCATTAAAGTCAAAATGGTGCTATCACAGCACTCAGGCAATCCTATGAGCAAATCCATCTGGGGACTCATCAAACCCCACTTCTCCGGTCCCAGGCACTGGCAACTTCTTGGAGCATGCAGGTAGTGTGGGAATAATCACCATTACCTGTCAGAACCAGTCTTTTTATTGGGTTCTGCAAAGTGGGGTGCTGAGGCTGGCTGAAGTTACTTTCCTGCTCAGCCCAATTATGCTTGAAATGATCCTGAGATAATTCTTTGGAATGCCTACGTGTGCTAGAGAATTCGTGACTCTAAAGGGTCATTAAAGGTTTGTCTTGCCTGCTAAGACTCTTTGGACAGATATAATCTCTGCCCACAACCATACAGTTCCCCCTCAGCTCCCACCATTTTCAAATAATACTTTAAAGAAAATGTGCCTACCTCCTTAACTTCCCAGCTGCCCATTTTTAACCTGAAACCTGAATGCTCACAGGTCATTAACCAGTAATGAAAATCAGGGAGAGATGGCAGGGAAGGAGACAAAAAAAAACAAATAAAAGAGCATCGGTTGGGAAGTTGCTTGTTTGCAACAGATGTAAAATGTGTGAACTGCCTGTAATCTTCAGCCCTGCTTAATGCAGCAGAATATGTTGTGACAAGCACTGCCCAGCAGAGCTGCAGTGAAGTGGCTGAAGCCTGCAATTAGCTCTTTGACTAATAAATCATCTCACAGTAGCAGCAACGAAAATGACTCAATGCAAATCCTGGAGACATGGATCTCATGGAGAAACCTCTGGAGGAGATCCCGGGCACAGCTTCTGGCTGCTGGCAGGTGACTGGGTTTGTCCCTAAAAGTGACTTTGCTGTGATGACAGCGCTGTCCTTGCAAGGACAGTCACAGGTCCTGCACTTCAAGTGGGAAAGTGGAGGTGGGCAGAGACAGAGAGACTCCTCAAAGGGCATGTGAGGGCTGGAGGAAGGTTTGACTCAGCCTAAGGCCAGGTTGGATGGGATTTGGAGCAACCTGGTCCAGTGCAACGTGTCCCTGCCCATGCAGGGGGTTGGAGGTGGATGATCTTCAAGGTCCCTTTGAACCCAGCCCTTTCTGGGATTCTGTGTTCTCACCCCTTTTTCTGACCCATTAGATGCTGGCACATGTCAGACTGTTTATGTGGGGTTTTATCACCAAACTCCCCCAAAATAACCTTTACTCTCACACTGACATGAACACTTGTCCCACTGGAACCCCTTTTTGTGGTGCTGTGGGGATATGAGTAGGTTAAGCTGATGTTATTCCCTGTGGGCCATGGCTGAGGTGTTCCAGCCCAGCCTGAGGATGGGATCCAGGGACAGAAGCAACAGCTGAGTGAGTCCAAGGAGGAAAAAGGGCAGTTTCAAGCTACCAGCCAACCTTTTCCTGACTGTGTTTGGAACCACAGAATCATGAAAGCTGGAAAACACCTCCAAGATCATCAAGTTCAGTTTCACTGAACCCTTCCATGCCCACTAAGCCATATTGTGAAGTGCCAGGTCTACACCTCCTCTGAACACTTCCAGGGATGGTAACTCCACCCTTCCTCCTTTCTATTTCAATGTTTAACCACTCTTCCAGTGAAGAAGTTCTTCTTAATATCCAACCTGAACCTGCCCTGGCACAGCTTGAGGCCATTTCCCCTTGTCCTACCACAGTTGCCTGGGAGAAAAGCAGGACCCCAACCTCACCACAACCTCCAGGAGGGCAATAAAGTCTCCCTTGAGACTTCTTTCCCCCAGACTAAACAACTCCAGTGCCCTCAGAAGGGCTGTGACAGGACCCCAGACCCCTTGGGGACAGTGCTGTGGGCACGTGTGTCCCTTTGCAGCCCCTTGCTCACCGAGGTGTTCTGGCACTGCACGCTGGAGCTGTTGAACCTCAAGGCTGGCACCCTCTGCTCGCTGCCCTGGATGTTCAGGATGCACTCGTAGCCCCTCTGCCCTGACTGGGGCTGGGGCAGGTTCTTGGCCTTCAGAGTGATGGGTTTGATCACCTCCACGGGCACCAGGATCTTCTCGGCCTGCAGCAGCTGGGGACAGTCCTGGGGAGAGAGCAGACAACTCACCAAGTCAGCAACATGGTTTTCCCAGCGTCAGGAAGAGTCCTGTGGTGCTTCCCAGCTTTCTCAGTTCTCCTGATTACAAAGCCTTTGCAGCTCCCTGGGCCTTGGTTTGTTACAGAGCTGTTCAAGGAGCATTCCTGGGAGGGCTCAGATAAACAGGTGAGGAAGGATTGCTCTCACAGCCCATCCTTTCCTATCTCCCTGGCTTATTTCAGCCCCCAGGACCCAGGGAAGCCATCTCTGGTGCTTTTTAATGCCTACTCCATTTGTTCAGGTAATGGAAAAGCAATCACGTTCCCTCCACAGACTTAACCCAGCCACAATGCCACGATAAAAGTGAATAAAGCAAAAATCTGAGCACAATTCCTCACTTCCCAACATCCAACACACCACTATACAAAAGGCACAGCTCCAGCAAGGCCTGTTGGAACCTATGGAGTCAGGGTTGTTAAAAAGAGAGTTTATTTTGGCTAAGAAGAGGGCAAAATATTCATTACAGAGATCTAGACCCAGCTGCCAAGAAACAACTGTCACAAAAGTCATGGAGGCCCCTTGGAACAGCTTTCCACTGGCTCACAAAAGGAGAAATGCCAAGTGGATGTTGCTAATGTGGTGCCTCTGCATGGGTGCCTCACACAGGTGAGCTCTGGGCACCCAAAACTGCCTCACAGGTGGCTGCATTAAAAGTGTCACTAATTAGCACAGCTTAATTAATTAGAGTGGCCATGCTCTGCTTCTTCATAGCACAGTCAGACAACTGCAAGATGTCCCTTTCATGGATTCTGGGGAGATATCAGCTCTTTGGGAAATTACTGCAGCCTTTGCCTGTCCTGCCCAAAGTCAAAGCCAGGCCCAGCTGGTGCCAGCAGAGACAGGGAACTGCAGGTGTGGGCAAGAGGAAAATGACTGATTCCAGGCAGAAAAGTAGGGAAAGGGAATAAAGGATTCAGAAGTGGAATTTATGGCTCATTGAGAGCCTGGGATCTTATTGGAGCAGATGGTGGGAGCATCTTACTGCAGCAAACAGCTTAGGGAGATAAAGAAATGAATTAGACATGTAACATCTGTAGTTACACCAGCCAGGGACAGAGTTACAGGAGCCAGCACTCATCACATGGAGGATGTGAGCTCATCCCTGGCCAAGGGCAGGGAGAAAATCCAGTGACCACTCAATGCATCCCTGCAGTGAAGTCCAGAACATTCCCCAGTCCCAAAGAGGATCTGAGGGTCTGTCCTAAGGTTCAGTGCCAGACTGAGGAGTCTGAGAGGTGATTTTTCTATCTGCACTTACGTGGTGATGCTCATGGTGGAAGTAACTGAGAGCTGCTGATGGGCTTCAGCTGGCCTTGCCCAGGCTGGCAGCAGAACCAGGACAGCCAAGCACAGCCCCTGGTGGAGCTGAATCTCCTTGGACCCTGTGGCTCTTTTCCTGAGATAATCTGGCACAAGGCCTGGCTTGATGTGTGCTGCCAAGGCTTAACAGGCCATCCCATTAACCTGGCTGGAAGGTGGAAGGGCTGGAGGTGGAAAACCCATGGAACATGCAGTGCAGGGATGAACTTTATGACACTCTGCACACTTGGGGGTGGAGGATTGAGGAGCTACACCCTGTCCCAGCACCCCCTGGCCTCACTGCTGTTCTGTTCCCTGATGAAACCTCTGCAGGGAACTCCTGATGCTGAAACACAATGGTTAAAGTGTCACAGAAGCATTTTTGTTGATAAAAGAGCAAGGCTGAACCATCTGGAAAGTCTTCCCAAGCTTGGATTCAATGGTCCTACTATACTGTGACACACCAGCATTAAGGCTCCCTGCAGCTACTCAGCACAAGAAAGTGAGGCATAATCTATAATTCTGGCTGATTTAAGACCAATAAAAACCCCAAAGGGCAGAAGAAGGAGGTGATCTAGGCTGTATTAAAGAGTTTTCAGTACTGATCACACCAGCAAGATGCCACATGCTAACACCATTTGGGACCCTTATGGCTTCAACACTTATAGCCCTGGTTCCTGCCTGACGTGTTTTGGTTTCTGAAATTCCTTTCCCAGGGAACTTTCTGTAAACAAGAGACATGTTTTGGTAACGGCAAAAATGTTTACATATTTCCCCTAGGAGGGACTTCTTGACATCCCTCTGCTCTGACCCAATGTGATTGAAGAGGTTTGTCTTCTTGTCACCAATCAAATTGGTCTGTGTAAGATGGTATAAAAGGAGAAACATTTTCCAAGAATAAAGGAGTCACTTTTTCAGCCTTCTGAAGTCGGAGTCTTTGTGTCGTTGTGGTGTGCAATAGCAACAAACACCCTTGACCCTTCCCCATCACCTAGCCAACATTTCTGGGGCCTCTGCCTCAGCTCCCTCGCTTTCTCCTGGCACAAGAAAAGACATTGGCAGCAGCCTCGTCATGTTGTCTTTTTTTATTTTTTTTCTCCCCAGCTCCAAGAGCTGAGAGAGAGATGCACTGGCAGAGGGAATCTGTGGGGCAGGAGGGTGGGAAAGCCCTATCTGCCGCCGAGCAGCCGTTTCCCAGGAGTGGGCATTTCACTTGATGTCTTGTCACAGAGAAAAACCTCTGGTGGGGGCTGAGGGATGGAGGCTGGAGATAGTCCACTCTGTTACCTGCAGGCCAATCCCAGCTCTTCAGCCTGGCCTTTCTTGTGTGGCTTTATCCCGTCCCCCTCCGCCACTGGTGCTGTAACCTCCCCGATAACACTTGTTTCAAGTTCATTAACAAGCCGTGATTGAGGCAGCCCCAAAACAGGGTTCGTTTGCATATAAAAAGCTTTGCAATGCTGTGAGGAAGTTCATTATAGATAATTGAAGAGGCAAGCGCCATAAAGAGGAAATCCTCCCAGTGTGGCTTTATCTGATTGACCTAATGTTCTTTCTAATTGAAACGGGGAGGGGAAAAGGCAATTTCATTGGGTGATGCACTGCATAAAACCTCAGAGCTTGGACCAGGCTCTGGGTTCAGATGTACACACAGAACTTATTTTGCAGCCTGTGTCAAGCTTTGGGTGCCTGGCCAGGTTTGCATTTTTGAGGGGAAAACATCAAGCTGACCAGAGCAGACCCAAGAAGAAGGCTCTGTAAAAAAGAGTTATTTTGGACATTTTACAGTGGAGGCACTTTCTCTTCACCCTTCTCCTTTGCTATGGACATCACCTAGGTTGGAAAAATACAGTTTTCACAGGATGTAGGGGAAATAAAATTGTAGACTGCCAACAACTGCACCAAGGATGGGCACAATCCCATCCCTTTTTTGCCTTTGATATGTAATAAATTAAATCTTTTGTCTAACTCTAAGGGGAGCTGGTTCCCAATCCAGAGAATCACTGTTGATTCATTTTGTGTGTGTAGCTTCATTCTAGTCCTTGAATGCTTTCAAATGAGTCAGTCCATTTAAAATAATATCCTCCACCCTTGCCAATTACTGGTATCAGCAGCGATGCACACCTCACATCACCAAAATTTTGCCAATTACCAAGTCAGGGAGCGTTTGCAGTGAAAACACTGCACGAAATGGACTGTACTCATTGGGTCGATGGTAGTTTAATTTCCTTTATTTATAACTCCTCATAGAGCGCCTGCAAATGTGCTTTGTTTGTAGCTTGCAGGAATAATAAAGTCTCAGAAATATGAGGAGCTTTTCTCTCACATGTGTGTTATGGCCTTCATCAGAACTGAGCCCGAGCTGGTCTCCAGTGAGAGACATGATGAGGATGCTGCTAAAGAGAACGAGGAGGCCTCTCTGAGGCCATGTGGTCCTAGCCCTGAACTAATTAGTTTGGTTTCTTTATCGTGCTTCATGCATCCAGAGTTATGATTTCGTGGAGGTTTCACTCTGCTGTTTCCCAGTGTAAGCTGGAGACTGATCAAACACCCCGAGTTCCTCTCCTAGAAAAAGGCAAGTCGGGACGTTTCACACCCTGGTGATACCGCACAGGTTTTCTTCCAACCTTATTTTGCACAGTTCACTCTCTGTTAGTGTTTTTGGTCAGGATTATGATCCAAAGGGTCGTCAAAGTGTTTTCCAGTTTCCAGTAGAAAAGGAGATTTATCTACCTTGGATGACAGGCACATCCATGAAGATTTACTACAATGAACCCCCCCCATCTATCAACAGCCCTCACCTTATACTGGTTCACTCATCTCTTGTCAGCCAGAGCATTCAGGGGAGGGAACCTTTCCAGCTTTTCCTTCATATTCCTCCCTCATGATCCCTGGTAGCACTGGTTAAACCTCCACTTCCTACAGGAGGAAACTAAAGCTCCCCTAATGCTGAGGGCATTGGGGGCGCCACTGGCCAGATAAACTCAACCCTTGGCAATGGATTTTCCCAGAAGAGTAGGAGTCACCTCCATTCAGGAACAGACCACTAATTCCTTTGTTGCTCCCTCATTACTTCATTCCAGCACTAATTCCCTCATTACCCAAAGCATCCAGTTCCTCTTTTCTTCTGCCATTAAAATCCATTTCTTTATCCTCAACTTTACAGGGTTTTTTTAAGAGTTTCCTTTTAATATCCCTCATCCAGCAACCATCTTTTGTGCCTTATCCAAGGCGTCTTGCCTGAAAAAATAAAATGACCGTACAGTGAATCTAAGTGGTGACCAAGACTGACTCACTCAGGCCCTTTGGGACCCCGTAAGAAATGAAACTCAGAATGTTATTTACTCAGATATTACGTAAATAAATACATGTTTTGTTCATCTGCTCTGCCGAGCTGCAATGTTCTGTTTTCTCTGTGTTCCCTCTGGCTTTGTCACCCGCCCACTCTGCTGTAATCAAGTCAAGAGGGTGAGAGTCGAGAGGCAGGGATTGGGTTTTTATAAAGATATCTAGACCACAGCATCTGGATGCTCTGTAAATTAAACTAGACTGGAAAAAAATACTCGAAACAAAAACAGACTAAAGAAAGAGAAAGAAAAGGAAGGCAAGGAATGAGGAAAAGGAGTGGGGAAACAGGCAAAAGAGAGGAAAAAGACCCCTAACTTTTCATTGACTTTGGAGAAAACAGATTTCACCTGCAAAAAGTGCAGGAAAAAAGCAAGTTTACAAATGAGAGACAGCAGGCACTGCCTGGATTTTGTTTCCTGAAGTTGCCTCTCACACCTCTGCACGGTCACATGGGGTCACCATCCTGCACTGCTGCAAACCCAGGGCTCCAGGGCTGCCAAGCTGGTTCCTTTTAAACTCCTGCACAGCTTCCCTGGATAACCTGGAGAAGGAAGCAGCAAGGAGCTCTCCATCCCCAGTGCAGGAGGAGAAGGGGTGAGTTACAGTCCATGCTGTGTTTACATTATTATACCACTAATTCTTAACGTCGTAAAAATTATATTTAAAATTTACACAAACAGCGCTGGGGAACGTTATTATGTTATAAAGTGGAATCAGGTCAATGCCTTGTAGGCAGGAATCCAAGCTCCATAAATTTCTGGATATACTTCCCCCAAATTTACATCAGCACCAGCAGCAATCAAACCAGCTCTGAAAAAAGCTCACCCGGTCAAAGAATTTTTTAATGCACCATATATTTTATCTACACTTCCTAAGTTTACAGTGCTGTTAGTTTGATTGATGGTGTGCTTATTTATTGGCACAGCAAAAGTAATAATACATGAGGAAAATGCTCCGAACTTTAAAGGCAGCTGATGAGGAGAAAGCAACAGGATTGATGGGAAGTGTAAACATCTGCAGAGACAACAAAGGAATAATTGAGTCCTTGCATCTCTGTCACTTCTGGTGGCTCCTTTCTAGTTAAGAGTCTTCCACACACTCAGGAGCAAATTCCAGCTCTCTGTTGTCAGGCATTGCAAGGGCAAAAGGTGATTGGCCTGAAGGCTGGTGGCCAGGCTGGGATGTAGGGATTTCCACACCCAAGAAGATGTTTCCATGTAGGGAAAGGTTTAAGACTCACCTCAAAACCTTTTAAGGGAGGAACACCAGAAGTTTCTTTGCTCTCCTGGCAGTGATTGGCTCAGTGCCAAGAAAAAAACACTGATAGGTGTGTTTACCTGTTCCTCAGAAGGGGAACAGCTATTCTCTATTGGGCTGTTTGCCAAGAAAACCCACCCAAATTGTCCAATACTTAAGGGAGAGCACGAGGCTTCTCAGTGCATTTTTGGGGTGTTGTAGCAGCTGTGTGGGACCCGTCCCTACACTGTGCTCAGCTTTGTTCTTTGTTTTTGCATTATTTTCTTGTTTTCAATAAAACCTTTTTTGCTTTTTCAAGACATTCTCAACCATGCCATCTCACACAAGTACTTAAGCCATTTTCTCTGAGGTGCTGGACACCCTCAGAAGTATTGAACCCTTGCAGAGCTTTTAACACCTGGCTCGTCAAGAAATTCAATACTAGGGAAGAGATTTGGCCCTGTTTTAGCTCTGTGCACTCTGACAGCTGCACATTTCAGTGATGGCTTGCAAAAATCAGGGCACAGATGCCACAGCTGGAGGGAGACCAGCAGATCATAAAATGGGCTCCGCTGGAAGGGACATTAAAGATAATTTTGTTCCCCCCCCTGCCATGGGCAGGGACACCTTCCACTAGACCAGGTTGCTTCAACACTTGAACACTTCCAAGGATGGGACATCCAGAGTTTCTCTAGGAGACCTCTTCCAGAGGCTCCTCACTGATGGACAGGAGATCATCAGCTCAGCTGCTCTGGGTCCTTGGCCTGGGTGTTTTGAAGGCTGGGGAGTGATGAGTGATGCTGATCACCAGAGAGTGGCTGCTCAAAAGCAGGATCTAAATGAAGTTAACCAACCTCCCCTGCCATGGCTCACTGCCCACTCCTGGTGATTGGGAGCAAAGTGATTCCCCCAAGGCCACGCTGGGAAATGACCCAGGTCTGTCGAGAGCTTGATCCTAACCCAGGACTGTTCTGCCTCTGAAGCCAGTCCACACATCACTGCTGATGAACATTAATGATTTTACCCTCCTTTAATTCTTTATTAATAGAGTCTTTCTTAGCTGGTCCATTATTTCACGAGGATCAAGGTCAGGCTGCCATAATTATCCAAGCGCCACATTTATCCTTTTTAAATAGAGACACAACATTAGCTTTCTTTCAGCCCTTTGCTGCTTTGACACACTCTCAGAAGGAGAAGTAATGATCCAGAGAGCAGAAGCCTTCTGGTCACCGGATTAGGGGAGTGGACCAGTGACAAAAATAGTCAATGGTTTTGTCATGAGGTCCATCTGCTCGCTGGAAAGTGGCTACTGGGGACATGTGAGCAGCCTCAGTCCTGATGCTTCCTGAGCTTGGAAATCGTAAACAATATGAATATGAGCATTGAGGAAGGTGGTGTGTGTGTAAGAGACAAGAAAACCATGTATTCATTTGGGCAATCTGTCTTTTGTTAAAGGAGAACCCTGGTTAAGTAAGAGAGTTCTTCCAAACAACTCACGCAGGAAAACTGGATTGGGCAAAGCTGTGGAAGGCACGGAGCAGAGCACAGGCAGCTCGTAAATCAGTAATTAATTCCTTCTCTAATTATGCCTGTATAAATCTGCACCCTTCCCAGCCAGCCTTCTGTCCTTCTATAAGGAGTTCTATCAGAAGTTCACAAGAACTTCTGTGTATGTTCCTGTCTGTGGCAGAGGGGTTGGAGTTAGATGATTTTTAAGGTCCCTTCCAACCCAAATCACTCTGATTCTATGATAATGACACTGACCTATCACTCCTCAATGAAGTTCATTATTAACCAGTGCCAAGAAATGGGTTTGGCACACATAAGGGACATGATCCAGCTAATTCTTCAGAAGTGGGAGGCATTCCCATGAGAACACTCTCAAACAACTGGGGATTTCTGGGGTCTATTGATGGTTGAGCCCAAGCTGTAGCACTTTCTTCCTAAGAGCACTGAAAGTCTATTTCTCCTCTAAATCTGTGCCTTTTTACAGAGTCAGTGGGAACCTGAGAACTCCAGACCCTCTGGAACTTTGAGAACTCCAGATTTTGGCCCAACGAGGCCAAGAGTGGTCAGTGAGTTGAGAGGTGAATGGAGGAGGCAGAGGAACAGACGGGCTGGAGGTTGCACAGAGGTCATGTTGATGCAAACCCACTTCCTTTGGAGACCAGGACAGAAGCCCAGGGAGTCATCACAGCTTGGCTTCCACAGTGGGAAGGTCAGGACCACGATATCACTGCTCTTATCATCCTCTCCCTCCCCGAGATCCACAGCAGCGTGAGATAACACCCAAGCCAAAGCAAATGGACTCATGGTCAAAGACCAGGCAGGGAAGGAAGCTGTGGGCTCCTGGAGATGCCCTAAACAAGGCAGGACACACATTCCAGTCTCACCTCTTATCTGCAGCCTCAACATCCTGAGAATGTTTCTCCTTGGCCAGGCCCCAAAGCCATGAATGCAGCTGATGCTACAATGGAGAAAAGCAAATTCTTTCGGCTTCCAAGCCAAGACATGACCCTGGACTGTCTGAATGGGGAATTGTCCTTCCTCCCTCAGACTGTGGGGTGCCACAAGGATCCCAGCAGTCCTGACAGATATCCAGAAGACCCTGTAGCCACTTGGGGCATTACAATAGCACTGCACTGAGCGAGGCTTTCCAAACAACATAAGCCCTTCCCGGTGTTTTTTCAAGGATGTTGTGTTGGCGGGGACCGATGAACATTACCCTGCTGCATTCTGAGATCACACTGTCCTGTGGGATAGATAATCCTGCATGACAAAGATGAGCAGCCCAACTGTTATGAAAAACAGCAGGGACATAGTACCGAGTGTCAGATGTTTCTTGTATATCTCATTCCAACCAAGCTCCCGGAATTGCTCCTCGAAATCACAGGAGCAGGTCCCTGATCAGTCACTCACAAGGTGAGACTGAGCTCGAAGAGAACAAGATGTGCATTTAGGTAGGATGTACTGCTCTCAGAAATACGTTTTCCCATCATTGCTCAGTTTCTGTGGTGGTTTGGTTGGAGGTCTCGACAAGGAGAGAAAGGATGGAGCTCTTGTGCACCAGGACAGATTTCCTGAAGATCCACCACCATAATTATCAGAAATAGATTAGATATTAAATAGATGAGATATATATTAAGAAGAAATTATTTATTCGGTAGGTGGTGAGGCCCTGGCACATGTTGCCCAGAGAAGCTGTGGCTGCCCCTGGATCCCTGGAAGTGCCCAAGGCCAGCCTGGATGGGGCTTGGAGCACCCTCGGACAGTGGAAGGTGTCCCTGCCCATGGCAGGGGGTTGGAACGAGATTATCTTTATGGTCCTTTTCAACCCAAACCAGTCTATGACTCTATGAATTAATAAATCTCTGAAACTTTGCAGAAAGTCACTGCAGAAAAGGAACAAATTACCAGCCTTTACCCCTGCCAGCTGGATGACTGCAGGGCAGAAAGGCTCAGAAATGGCAAAAGATACACAAAAATAACAGAAGAAGCCTCTTCACACTTTTCTTCTTCTTCTTCTTCACCTCAGTGCAAGTCACTGTGACTGGCAAACAACAGCAAATTATCTAATTTGTTTGTACGTGCTCAAACGCTTCTCATGAGCAGCCCCCACTGTGAGATCACAGCTCCAGGAACTAAGGATGGTACAAGCACCCATTAACTGGAAGTGCTTACCCAAATCAGAAGGTGTGAGGGAGTCAGGGGCACGGAAAGGTGAACGTGTCCAAGCCGACTCAGAGCTAGAAACACAACTCTCATCTGCTGAAATCAAACCTGTGGCTCTGACACTGCCTCTGAGCAGCATTTTCATGCTCTAACAAGACTCCCTGAACAAGGGGGAGCTTTTTGTCCAGCCTCCAGTTTCTGTGTTTAATTTCCTCTCATCATCATCATCATCTGAAGCACCCCCTCTGAAGAGGATGTACCCACTAACAGGACACATCTCCTTTTCTGGGAAAGTGCTGTAATGATGGATGGGGGCTGAAATGCCATAGCCTGAAATGCCAAACCACCAGGAGTCCCAAGGCACAGCTGGATCCAAACCATCAGCTGCAGCCTCCTCCTGGATCACCCCTGCCTTCCCTGGACATGATGCAGAGCAGACTGAACTCCACCACACGTGCTTGGAAACCCTTCCAAGAGTGAAATAGATGCTAAACACCAACCCCCTGTGCTGCAGGTGCCACAAAACGTGTGCAGATCCTCCCTGCATGGGGTGGTTCCCAGTGCCCCTGCCTTGCCTAGCAAGCTGCCTGCAGTTGCCATAGAAACTCCCCCTCACACCCTCCCCTTAATGACAGACAGGTGCCAGGATAAATGAAGGGATGATTGGAAAGCCAGGAAAGGGTTTGGAATTCTGGGATTGGCCTCGCTGGAGCTGTCACTGCAGCCCCTGAGACAGGAGAGGTGCATTCATTTGAGCAGGAATGGGTTTTCTCCTCCTCTCCCCGTGCTGAGGCTGCCAGCAGTCGCCTCTCTAGATGGGTTAAGTAAAGCTGGAAAGAGGAGAGGGATGAAAACCGAGCAGTTGCCACAGCAACAGCTGAAGATGCATCACCACAAGGGGTTTTTGATGCAAGGGAGCAAGGGACTGGCCACATTCACCCCAGAAGATCCTCTGTCCCCTCCCCAGTGCAGCTACCCAGTTCACTGGGGTGCATTTTGGGGGCTGGTGGGTGCTGTGACTCACCTTGAAAAGAGGACAAAACAGGACATTTGGAGGGCCTGGAAACCTGTCTGGGTTTTGGAGACCTTGGGGCAAAGTCCTCTCCGAGTCTGAGAGGGAGCAGCAGGATGGGGAAGGCTGAGTTTCTAACAAAGTCCATGATGAGGAGACATGGACATTGAACAAATAAATTAGAATAGGATGGGATGGGAAAGGAATGGGAATGGAATGGGAATAGGAATGGAATGGAATGGAATGGAATAGAATAGAATAGAATAGAATAGAATAGAATAGAATAGAATAGAATAGAATAGAATAGGTTTTCAGTTCAAAGGGACTTAGTAGAGTAGAATAGAATAAAATATGGTATTTTCAGTTCAAAGGGACCTACAACCATCATCCCACCTAACTTCCTGACCACTACAGGACTAACAAAAATTTAAAGCCTGTTATAAAGGACGTTATCCAAATTTCTCTTAGATGCCTGTCAGTTCAGGCATCATCACCTTCCACCTTCTTTTTCCCCCCTTCCTTCCCCTCCATTTCCCAACAAACCCCTTCCCAAGAAGGACCAGCAGCTAGGCAGAGCCAAACCAGTGCACTGGTGATGGAGGCCACCAGGACAGCTCTTGGTTTGGCACAAGGCAGGAGCAAAGCCCTGCTCTGCTCCTTGGCAGCTGCTCACAGCTCACAGGGCTCCCCATCGCTCCTGACAAATGAATATTTGAAGCAGTTGTTCCTTTTATGTGAGCTTTGCTGTCATTAGCACGTACGACTCGACATAAAACACCTCGGTGCTGGATCTTTTCTTCTCTTTCCTTTTTAGGCAGCAGATGAAAACCCTTTTAATGAAAGGCTTGTTTGGGGGAGGAAGGAAAACACACGCACGCACATGTCGGCTGAGCAGGGAAAGATGAAAACCTCCTTCAAGGTAATTAAATGATTATGTATCTGTTAAACCTGGTGAATAACAGATTTGTTATCTAGGCTTGCTTTTGGCTTGTGTCATTTTCCCCCTCCTTCTTTTTCCCTTGCACAAAGCTAAAACCCTTGCAAGGCCTGGAAGAAGATAATGTTCTTCTTAGAGTAAAAGGCACAAATAAGAGATTTATTCCTTTATCCCATCAACTCAAGCAGGCTATCCCAGCATCCCATCCTTGTACAGAAACACTGACATGAAAACAACTCCCTGGATCAGAGCAGATCTGAATGGAGGCAAGACAGATGAGGCAATCAGCACTGGGTAATTGATATCAGGAGACAGGTGTTGTTTCTACAGCCCCTGTCACACTGGAGACCCTCAGACCCATTGTTTTACCCCTCTTGCCTCAGTTTCCCCCCAGTTCTTGTTGACTGTCTTGCCCATTTACAGAAGGAAGTGGCTGAACTCTCCTGCTTGGGGATTGTGTCAGGTAAGGGTTGATTTCAGAGTGGGAATCTGCAATGTAATGATTTGTGCTCAGACTCTGAGCCTGCACTCTAACTTTAACTCTGGTCAGCAGCAGATGTCAAAAGCAGAGACAGGATGACAAAGAAAAACGCCAAAAAGTCCACTCCTTTCTATCCCTAAGACTAATTCTCCCTAGGACTTTTGCCATCAGCTCTTTGGGAAAAACAACAACAAATCCACTCCAGTATTAAAATGTCCTTTTTTCCCCTCATACTTTCCCTTCCTGCCTCAGTAACAATAATATCAGCTCCTCTTTCTAAAGCAAGAAGTCACTCAGTATATTTCAAGCAAGTGGGCCTGGCTTTCAAAAACCTGCTGTAAAGGGAAATTACACGCCAAGGTGAAGTATTTCTTCCACAAATCATCTGGGGACATCATGAACCCTCTGTGATTAAGATCAGTGCCATAATCATAAATAGTCTTGCTTTATGATATGCTGGAGCTCTTCACTGGAGCAAACATGGGCTTTCCCAAGGCTCCCAGAGTGGCTGATCCACATCTGTTACAGACAGAATTGATTCACCTGCCAGGGGTAGGTGAGAAAGTCTTATCTCAGTGTTGGTGGTGAGGGAACAGGCATTTTCTGTCCTTTCTCCTTCTTTGGTTGTTTGGCCATTCCCAGCCTGGGGCTGGCTGGTCCCAGCCATCCACAAGGCAATTCAAAGGCTGTCCTTGGGTGGCAGGTAACTGTAACCCTGTTTTTGTGCCTGAGATGTTTTCTGGTTTTCTGGAATTCTTTTCCCAAAGAATTTTCTGTAAACAGGAGAGGTGTTTTTGTAAACTGTACTATGTCATTCATTCCTTTTCCTAAGAAGGACTTCTTCTTGATGTCCCTCTGGTCTGACCAATGTGATTGAAGAGGTTTGTCTTTGTTTCACCAATCAAATTGGTCTGTGTAAAATAGTATAAAAAAGAGACACATCCCAAAAATAAGAGTCATTTTCAGCCTTCTGAAGCTCGGAGTCTGTGTCATTGTGGTGTAAAACAGCGTCAGGTAACAGCATTTTCTGGACAGTGAGGGTCACAGCCAAAGCCTTTCTGCTGTCCCTCTGGATCAGTCTCACATCCATCCAGCATCCTGCACTAATCAGCAACTCACACCACAAGGAAATACAAGCAAAAACCCCAAGATCCTCTCAGAGAACATGAATGAGTCCTAAATGAAAGGCTGAGCCTGTGGGAGTCCAGAAACTTGTGAGGCCTGCTAAGGAAATGATGGAGTCAGGAGGACACAAGGCTCCCTTCACAGCACTGCAGACTGGCCCAGGGGTGAGGGGTGAGTGAGCCCATGCCCAGTGAGCCCATGTGCAGCCCAGGCCATCTGCAGAGTGGGAAGCCTCTTCCCACAGGATGGCAAGATGTTGTACAGGCAAACAGAGAAAGAAAATCACCAGAGGGTGGGGGTAGCAAGAGAAGGTGAAGGCCACAGTGAGGGGGAAGGTGAAGGCTTGGCGTGTCAGCACTGATGACTCCAGAGGGAAGGAGTTTCTGGCACAGGTCCATGAGACAGACTAACACCAATATTTGCTTTGGGAAAATGCCTGACTTAATCTGCTTCACAAACCCATGGAGAGACAGCAAATGGGATGGTCCAACCACCCCATGCTTCCCACCAGCACCTCCTCAAGATTTACCAGCTTAGCAGGCACTCATACCTGGGTGGTGGCAAAGCCTTCCCTCTCCTCATCCTACAGAGCTCCAAATGCTGGCAGAGGAAAGGATTGAAAGGGGAATGGATTTGAGAGGCCAGTGAAAACAGAGCCACTACAAGGTGAGGGTGGACTTTGAGCTCTGCTAAAGATGGGAACAGACCTGGGTCTTGTCAACCACGTGAGTCACGTTGCATCACCAGGAGCAAGGTGAGGGTCTTGGTTGGCAAAGAAGAGCCAGGCTTGGCTTCTTCAAGGTACTGAATGGTTTGTGTTGTTCAGAGAACCCACTCCACAAATAGGCAAGTGCACAGGACAGAAAATGATAGAGTTACAGGTGGCAGTAAAAAACAGGCAGTGGAAGTTTCAGTGAGAAGATGGCTTTTCAAGAGAAGCGTGGGAGATAGACATTTTTTCAAAGTGCCATTTGACAAAAAAAACCAAAAAAACCCAAATAAATAATAATAAAGCAATAATTGGATGCATTTGCCAAGTGATTGTAAATCTGTTTGTCAGAGTACACTTGTGATGCCATCCTTCCCCAGCCCTTGAGAGCCACAAACACAGAGAAAATGAGGACCCTGAAGCTGCAGGACATTTCTCACACTGCCAGCAAGCTAGCTCTGAAGGTTCCAGGGGCTGAAAGACCTTTGTCCTTGCAGGTTTTGTCATTCCAGTCCTTCCTCTGTGGAGCAGACAGCAAAACCAGCTCCTGAGCTTAGCAGATTATTGCAAATGTTGTATCCCAGGGGAACGAGATCCCAGTTGTGCCCAGAGAAGGCAAAAAAATGCTGCAGCCCCCATTAGCAATGACCAGTGCAACATTCATGTGTTGCATGATGCTGTCATTGCCTTGTAGATCAGTTGTGGTTTTCCAAGGTCAGGTTTTTGCCTCTTCCTGCTGCCATGAAAATCTCACTTTTACAAAATCAGAAAGGGAGTACACAAAACTTAGCAGAAAATTCTCTGTTAAAGGGGGTAGAGGAGAGGAAAAGCAAACTCTACTGACAGAAAAAGCCCCCCAGAATGGAGCTGTCTCCTGAAGAGGACATCTTTAAGAAATAGAGCTAGAAGAGAGTTGATGAAGCTAAAACCAGGCAGAGTTTGATGAATTCCTGCCTCCTCCCCAGTTCTGCAGATCAACACCCTTGGAGAGGATAAAGTAAAGAGCAGTGGCTGTGCCATCCCATCCCTTCCCTAAGAAACTGGGATGATTCTCACGGTCTTCTTTCTGTTGGATCAGGAGATGCACTGGGGTTTGCAGGCATCTCACTTTGTGCAGGGGAGTGGAGGAGAGGAGAGGTGGGAGCTGGGAAGGTGAGTCCTGTGCTTGGTACATGAGGCGCAGCAGAGGAGGGCAGGGGTGATGATGGTGACATTGCACAGTGAAAAACTGAGACAAAGTGTCCCAGGGGATCCCACTCAGCATGAAAATGGGGTTCTTACAGTGCCTGGAGTGGAAGGGACAGAAACCTGTCTCCAGTAGGGCTGGTCAAAGTGTGACAAGGCTTTGGAATAACCCTTTCCTCACCCCTTCACAACCAAGCTCAGGGCATCAAACCAAACAGCTCCTCAGTGCAGCCCTGGTTCCATGCCTGAGATGTTTTGGTTTTCTGAAATTCTTTTCCCAGGGAATTTTCTGTAAACAAGCGACATGTTTTTGTAGTTGTAACTTTGTTTTTCATTCCTTTTCCTAAGAGGGACTTCTTCTTGATGTCCCTCTGGTCTGACCAATGTGATTGAAGAAGTTTGTCTTTTGTCACCAACCAGATTGGTCTGTGTAGAATAGTATATAAGGGAGACACATCCCAAAAACAGAGGAGTCATTTTCAGCCTTCTGAAGTTCGGAGTCTGTGTCGTTGTGGTGTAAAACAGCGTCACTTCAGCACATTTTCCAGAAGTTTTACAGAAAATCCTGAATCCTGGTAGATGGAGAACTCATGAGTATTTATGTTTTCTCCCAGTGCCAGAGCAGGTCAGGACATCTGATGTGGGACATCTCAACCAGCACAAATGTGACAGCTCAACCAGCATTTACAGAAGGGGTGGGAGGGAATGGCAGTGTCAGAGGAGTATGAGGACGCTGCAAGTGAGACCAGGAAGGAATTAAGTGGTTTCCTATTTGCATTCTCCTTGCCTGCAAGGGCTCCTTGGTTACAACACCAGCCAGGCAGCATTTGCAGCTCTGTATTATGACCCAAGCTCCAGTTCAGCTCAGTCAGTGGCAATCTGGGGGCAGTTGGATGCATTTGCCATTAGGCACCAAACCCACCAAGCCCCAAAGGTGTTCCAAACACAGCTGGGATCTACTGACCCCATGGCCAAAGCCCTAAATCCTCCCCAGGTCTCAGCAGGCCAGGGTAGGTAACCGCCTTCCCTCCTGGAGGAGATTCACGACCAGTGTTTCCCATCCCTCCCAGACCTTTGGTGCCAGGAGTTTGTGATGGCTTTCCAAAGTCACACAATCCCTGTGGTGTGCAGGAGGGAGGGAGGAGGTCCCTGGGGGTCTGGCAGAGCAGAGGGGAGAGGGGAGGGAGAGCAGAGGAGGGAAAGGGTGGCACTGGAGGTGGAGAAGACTTTCTGGACTGACAAGGTGACATCAGCCCTGAGCATGCCACACAGGTGGCACATTCCCTGTTGGAGTATGAATCCCCCTGGCCCAAATCCATAGAGGTCCAGGAGTGCTCAGAAATGTGAGGATTGAATTAGAACCTTCAGAAAAACTAAAATACATAAATCCACCCAGACATGGGGTAGGAATGCAAGTTTAGTTTTAAATAAATAGAGGAGTTTTAAGTGCCTTAAACAAAAAAGAGCTTGTGTCAGTAAGTAAGAAAAGACCTAATACCTAGTTTATAGTTCAGTAACATTGCCTCCTGCAAAGTTAGTTAAATTCTTGTCATAACAAAAATAATGTAAGCTTGCTGAAAATTCCTAGATGGAACAGATAGAGTTATATGCATAGAATTTGTGTAAGAATTTATGAAGATTAATGCACATCAATTTTAGCTTAGGATAGGACCAACACTATTGTAAGAAAATTCATGTTTAAGCCTGATTGGCTAAAAATGGAATAAAAATGCGCTACTTTGAGAATGACACACACACACACATGCACGGAGACTCACAAAAAACACAAATGCTGCTGTTGTTGCTGCTACTGTGAATGCTACTGATAAAGTGCTCACAGGATACAGACCACGGGTGCTGTCACTGTTGCTGTGGCTTCTGCTTCTGCTTGGGACTTAGAAACTATGTTAGAGGCTTTCTGCACACTGGCTTGGACTGTGACAACTCTGCCTTCATGAGGCTGATTCAGCCATGCAATAAAGGACTTTACTTTTGCAACTGCCTGTGGAAACCCTAAAAATCCCCTCAGGGAAACTTCCAGGGTTTTCCCTGGGAAGATTTACCATAGAGGTTCCCTGCCTAGGCTGAAAGAGAGGATTTCCTTCATGGTACCTTGCAAAACTACTGCCAATCTATCTTGGATTGCTTCCCTCATTGGTCACTTAACCCTGCCCTCTCCAGTTGTTCATCCCTCAGGCTCCTCTACAGGTCCTTGCCCTTTGTACCCCCTCTGTGTGCTCAGATCATTGGCCACTGACCCCATACTAAACCCCTGAGCAGCAAGCACATGGTCTGGGTTTTCTGCCCATGATCCCTTTGGCATGCTGAAATAAACCTTGCTGGAAAATATCATACAGGAGGCCCTTCCTGTCTTTCCTCCACTGAGGCATGTGTGTGCCTGTGGACCTGATATTTCTGTGTCTGAAAGATTTTAGCCTGCTAGCAGCTGCTAACTTTTTCCCNCTCTCCACACATGACAGGCACCTGCAGCAGAGACACACAGCAATCACTTGGCCAGCTGGTCCCGTAAGTTTTTAGCTTTTCTATTTTTCAGATCCTGCACTGCATTGGTGTTTAATTCTGAACTCCATGTAGAGTGTTTGCGAGCTCTCTGCACAGTTTGGTCAGACAAAACAATCCTTCCAGGCCTGAGAGCCAAGGACACCTCACAGCCCCAGGCCTGAAAAGTGAATTGGGGAGGAGAAAACTGGGGGAATGTGACTTCATTACCTGAAGCTGTAATTGGACAATCAACCCTTGATATGCAAATAGACCAAACCTATAATTGTCTGAAAAACTCATGACCATTGTCCATCTTGGGTGTGGCCTCTGCCAGGCTCTTGCACTGCCCAGGGTGTATCTACTGAAGGCCTTTAATAAATGATTACTTTATTCTCTAACTCTGTCTAGCTTCTGTTCTAGGTAGCCAGCCCAAGGCATCACTGACAGCCTTGCCCAGAGGGAAGTACAGCCTGGAAAACATTGCTTTTGGAGGAGGACACAGGCTTTGCACTGACCCAACACCAGCAGGATGGTGCTGGATTTGATCTGGCCTGAGCTGGTTGTCACTGGCATTTCAAATGTCTCATATGATTAAATAATTTAGATTGCATTCATATCGTTGCAACTAAAGGAATAATAAATATTTATTGTGTTTTGGCTGCCCTGGGCACCAACAATCCTGTCTGGTTAATTCTCCCACACATGACACAGAGCCCCGAGACAAACTGGGATGTACCAAAGCCAGAAAACCAAAGATGAAGCAGGGAGTTTTCTCCCTCTGTGTCCCACGGGTTTATTGGTGTGAGTTCTGAGCAGGGTGATGAGGTTCCTGCAAATATAGTAATTCAGATTCTTCATCTCAAAAGAGAAATAAAAATGGCTGNCCCCTGTCTTCCCCTGCCTACCTCAGGCATCTTGACTCGTCCCTCCTGGAAGGAGCAGGAGCTGGGGTCGTGGGTGCAGACGTGGCGGTACTTGCACCAGTGGCAGCGGTAAGGGCTCTCCACACATGACAGGCACCTGCAGCAGAGACACACAGCAATCACTTGGCCAGCTGGTCCCGTAAGTTTTTAGCTTTTCTATTTTTCAGATCCTGCACTGCATTGGTGTTTAATTCTGAACTCCATGTAGAGTGTTTGCGAGCTCTCTGCACAGTTTGGTCAGACAAAACAATCCTTCCAGGCCTGAGAGCCAAGGACACCTCACAGCCCCAGGCCTGAAAAGTGAATTGGGGAGGAGAAAACTGGGGGAATGTGACTTCATTACCTGAAGCTGTAATTGGGCAATCAACCCTTGATATGCAAATAGACCAAACCTATAATTGTCTGAAAAACTCATGACCATTGTCCATCTTGGGTGTGGCCTCTGCCAGGCTCTTGCACTGCCCAGGGTGTATCTACTGAAGGCCTTTAATAAATGATTACTTTATTCTCTAACTCTGTCTAGCTTCTGTTCTAGGTAGCCAGCCCAAGGCATCACTGACAGCCTTGCCCAGAGGGAAGTACAGCCTGGAAAACATTGCTTTTGGAGGAGGACACAGGCTTTGCACTGACCCAACACCAGCAGGATGGTGCTGGATTTGATCTGGCCTGAGCTGGTTGTCACTGGCATCTCAAATGTCTCATACCATTAAATAATTTAGATTGCATTCATATCGTTGCAACTAAAGGAATAATAAATATTTATTGTGTTTTGGCTGCCCTGGGCACCAACAATCCTGTCTGGTTAATTCTCCCACACATGACACAGAGCCCCGAGACAAACTGGGATGTACCAAAGCCAGAAAACCAAAGATGAAGCAGGGAGTTTTCTCCCTCTGTGTCCCACGGGTTTATTGGTGTGAGTTCTGAGCAGGGTGATGAGGTTCCTGCAAATATAGTAATTCAGATTCTTCATCTCAAAAGAGAAATAAAAATGGCTGGAGCAGGTACCTGGGAAGCAGAGGGCATATTTAGGGCATCACCTACTCTGTGTGCAGGAAAGAGCCATTCCCTCCATCTTAGAAGGTTTTCCTCTCCTGTGCCCCAGGGGCTGTGCAGAGTCAGAGCTGCAAACACCTCCCCTGGCTGTGTTACACCACTGATTTGGACCTACATCACACTTCCCTTTAAATTTAATATGATGTCTGCTCAGCAGCAACCAAACCCAGTTCTCTGCACAATCCTGGTCCTTCACACTCTGGAGACCTTCATGGCAAACACCTGGAAGGGCTGGAGCATGTCCAGGGAATGGAGCTGGGAAGGGTCTGGAGCCCCAGGAGAGGCTGAGGGAGCTGGGAAAGGGGCTGAGCCTGGAGAAAAGGAGGCTCAGGGGGGACCTTGTGGCTCTGCACAACTCTCTGACAGGAGGGGACAGCCGGGGGGGTCGGGCTCTTGTCTCAGGTAACAAGTGCCAAAATGAGAGGAAACTGCCTCAAGTTGTGCCAGAGGAAGTTTAGATTGGATATTAGGATTTTTTTTTTTTCATGGAAAGGGTTATAAAGCACTGGAACAGGCTGCCCAGGGCAGTGGTGGAGTCACCATCCCTGGAAGTGTTAGCAAGCACTTGGGGACAAGGTTTAATGGTGACCATGGTGGTGGTGCTGGTTGACTTGGACTTGGTGATCTTAGAGGGCTTTTCCAACCTTAACAATTATATGATTCTGTGCAGCTGCAGTACCTGGAGGGTACCTTGAGGAGACTTCAGGGAAGTAAATTTTCCTGGTCCTTATATGCCACTGGGTTTTTAATGGGCAGGAGAGGAAAGCTCCAGAGCTCCTGTGTGAGCCCAACAGGCAGACACACCCCCTCTTCCCCTGTCTCTGTGAAATCTTGCTCAACCCCAATCCACTCTCAGCTCTGGTACAGCAACTTATTCTTCAAATTGGTAACAAGTGCTCGCTCTGATACATCGAATTAAAAATGGATAGCGCATTATAGTTTGTCTAGTAAGAAACCAAAACATGCCATAAATATTTAACAGCACCATCTCTCCTGCTCTCCCCCTCACTCCCAACACTTGCTTTCTGACACTGTTTGTCAAAGCAGCAGGAACATGGAAATAGGATTTGCCTTTCCTTGTGAATTGCTGAGCCGCAGTAATTATCTGCTTTTGGCACTTCTGACAGCTCAGTGGTGGGGACAGAGCTGCCCAGCCTTGCTCAGGGCTGGATCCACCTGCTGCAAGGGCATCTTCCTGCAGGCATTTGTGGGTCTGCTCCACTGGGGCAGCTCCTGGGGGGCAGCTGAACCCCAGGGAAATGGGGTGTGAGGCAGGGAATGCACGCACATGGTCTTGAGGGACTCAGCTGGGTTCAGTGCACATCCTGCAGGAACCATAAGCTTTATTTTTCCAGGCTGGAGGGTCCAAGTCTATGTTAACCACCTGGGGCAGGCTACTGGTGGGACTGACAGCGTGGATGATGGTTGGAGGTGCATATGAGGAGCCAAAAATCCACAAAAGAATAAGTAACAGGAAGATAAGGGAAGATGTGCTGAGGGCACAACCCCGTTTTGGCTCAGTTATGTGAAAAATTGCTCCAAACGTGATGCTCTGCCTGCAGAAAAAGTGGTCTCCACATCCTGAGTCATCTCAGGAGGGACCCTCCGTTCTGGCCACCACACAAGTGACCCCAGCCCCTGGTCAGCTGCACAATTTAACATCTTTCTGAGGGACACGTGAGAAACGGGCACCAAAGGAAGTGAACGTACGAGTTGTGGACGCTGCAGTTGTAGAAGACGAAGCTGGTGCTGGCAAAGGTCATCCCCGTTTCCTTGGACTTGAGCTGAAGCTGGACAATGTGATGGTCACCTGAGGGGGAAAAATAGGCATATCAGGGTGTGACTGCTTTGTTAGCCCAGCTAAGCCCTGTTGGCCAAGCCACCAGCCTGAACCTGGAGCTGTCCCACAGCACCTTGGCTGGGCTACCCTCAGTAGATGTAAAAAGTGTTATAAAATCTTTCTAGAGCCCAGTTCTCCCACAGGTACAGCTCCAGCTCTTACGGAGTACTGACTTTACCACTGAAAATTATTGTGGCTGGGAGCTGAGTCTGGACTGGAGGATGGCAAAAGGTCTAATTTCAAAATAGTGGTGACTGAATTCATCAAGTAAGAAAGCTAAGCTCAAAGAATGAGTGCAGATGTCTGGAATTTGGAGGCCATTAAAATATATTTTTGTCCTTAAAGTTTTTCCATACTGCTGGTTCAGACAACATTCCCAGAAAAAAAAAGGCATGTGGACATTCATTCCATGTCCACTCACCCCAAGCTCCATTCCCCTCAGCCTGTGGCTGAAAGAACCCATCTCAGTGTGAAATCCACTACACTTCCAGAGGGATCCACGCGTTTCTCTAGCAGTCCCCTTTTCACCTCAGCTCCTTCACACCATTTCCTCATCCCTTTTCCCACTGTGGGCAGTCAGCTGCTGCTTCTTCCCACAATTCAGAGAGGTCAATCAGTGGGTACAGCAATTGCAGCAATTTGGTGAGGAAGTGGCCCAGGTATAATTGCAGATTTACCTCAGTGGCCCTTTCCTTGATATTTATAAAAGGGCACAAAGTGACAGGACAAAGGGGAATGGGCTTAAACTGAAAGAGGGCAGATTTAGATGGGATATTAGGAGGAAATTCTTCTCTGTGAGGGTGGGGAGGCCCTGGCACAGGGTGCCCAGAGAAGCTGTGGCTGCCCCTGAAGCCCTGGAAGTGTCCAAGGCCAGGCTGGATGGGGCTTGGAGCACCCTGGGATAGTGGGAGGTGTCCCTGCCCACATCAGGGGGTTGGAATGAGATGATCTTTCAAGCCTTTCCAAACAAGACCATCCTGTAATTCTAATATTTCCCTCCTGAAAGATTCCTCAATCAATGAGGCCAAAGCAAACCTGGCAATGGGTCACAACGAGCACCTCGTGCTCCCTCACCCACCTTAGGGCACACACACCCCACACACTTCACTGAACACGTCCTGCTGCCAGAGCTCAGCTCTGCTGCCCACCTGCTCTGCCATATTCAACGACTTTCCCATCACCCTGCACGAATTTCAAACCAGGGTGTGAGGGCTGGATGACCCCAGGTATGATAGTCACACATCCTTTGGTTCAAATCCAGCCTCTGGCACTGCAAGGAGAACTTGATCTTTGCAGAGGTGCAGAGCAGCAGCTCTGAAGCTGACATAAGCTGCAGGTGCCCTGAAAGCAGATAAATCTCTCAATTTTGTGCTGTCTCCACCTTTCACTGCTGTTTTTGTCTGCTGGTTGATGATAGCCTGGCCTGGGACAGAAGTCCATACCAAGGAAGGAATTTCTGGTACCTGTCTTGGTAAGCAAACATGACTGATAATTCAGTGGGACTTGGAAGTGGTGACAACCTCCTGAGAGCTTGTTTTGGGACTGCAGTGGAGAGCACAGCAGCTGTGTGCAGCTCAAGGAAAGCAGAGGGGATGGTGACAGTTCATGTCACCTCATTTTCTGCAGTCTGAGGATCCCCAGAGGCAAATTTTACAGTAAATTTTCACAGGAAGCCAAGGACAAAAATTGGCAGCATCCTCTCTGTGTCTCATGGGGGTGATAGCAGGGTCAAGGTTTTTATAGTAAATCCCTGTAAAGAGCCACAGGAGTTCTTTAAATGACCCAGAAAGTTTGTTGGAAAAGGGAAAGAAAAAAGTGCAGGAAGTGGTGGATAGGGGAAGCACCCTTGGAGACAAAGTATTTTTCTGTGCTGGACCACTTTAGGAGAAGGAGGCAGAAGCAAACCTGGAACAGCTGAAGGCGATAAAGGAATTGAGACAGGAAACTGAGCACACAGACTCAAATCTGTGAGGAGCAGGGTGGAATTACAGACAGGATTGCCCAGCTCTGCAGGAATTTCTGGCTGTTACACGGGATGGGATGTGTTCAGAGCCTGTGCCCTTGGTGTGTTACACCAAGCCTGGCCAAAAGGAGAGGGAATATCCCACATCCATGTCTTGTCTTTGCTGGATCCGTGCAACTGCCACTCGGTGGCAGCCTGCAAACACCTCGTGTCACACAGACGAGCACCTCAGTGCAGGTGCTGCAGCTCAAGGCTTGCACTCCTGAAATACTCTCACATTCACGCTACTCGTGCCATGATGTGCTGCTGTGCAGCTCCAGCAATCCCTCCTGCCCTCCCAGGGCTTTCCCTGCCCTCTCCTCAGGCTCTCAGGAGCCAAATCCTGCTTTGTGAGGACGCAGGAGGGAGGCAGGGT
>VXBB01012802.1:197088-207759 GCA_013399915.1 Illadopsis cleaveri
GGAGGAGCTGTTGGGCCACTCACCATTCTCTGTGATGATCTGGGGCACCTCCTTGGCAGCTGGAGAGATGCACTGGATCTGGCTGCCCACCACCAACCCATCCATCTCCGAGAGGTCCTCGAAGGTGCAGTTGACCCCTGCTGACAGCTCGGGGACGTTGTAGGTCTCCAAGACCAGCTGCAGGCAAAGACGCAGGGAGAGAAGGCAGGCAAAGAGAGAAGAAGAGAGAAACACTCAGCCAAACAACAGAGCTGGGCCTGCAGGAGAGAATTACACTGGAGAGGTCGGACAAAGAGCCTCTTGCTAAGAGAGAGCATCCTCCTTCAGCAGAAAGCAGCGGCTCGGGAGAGGGGNCCTTCAGCAGAAAGCAGTGGCTCGGGAGAGGGTGAGTGAGGAGGGGAGGGCACGAGATGCTGGTGCTGGCACGGGTGGCAGGTGGCTGTGCAGGGACACCTCCACAGCATCCCAGTGCTGGCTGGGTCAGTGCAGGGAAGGGAGTGCTGGCTGTCTGTCATGCAGGTGTCAGGTTAAGGTAGGGGGAGTCTTTGGAGCCAGCCCAAAGTGGGTCCCGGGGCTGTGGCAGCCCCCGGGGTTTCTGAGGAAGGTGACTGCTACTCACAAGAGGCACTCTGCAGACTCCAGAGAAACTGGAGCACTCCAGTCTAACTCTCTACGGGCTGCTCTGCCAGCACCAGCACGGGGGAGCACTCTGCCCCCAAGTTCCTGTGTGAGGAGAGTCTAGTTACAGCCTTCAGTCCGCCACAGAAAAAATCTCTACAGGCACAGAAACCTCTCTTGCCCATCCCATCGAAGAACCAGTTGGCTCCTCATGCTGTCCTGGGGTTNAGTCCGCCACAAAAAAAATCTCTACAGGCACAGAAACCTCTCCTGCCCATCCCATGGAAGAACCAGTTGGCTCCTCATGCTGTCCTGGGGTGCCATATGGGAAAAAAAAGCCATGAAGGAGGATTTGGCCATGTTTTTAGAGTACACAACACCCTCTGGCTTTGCTCATGGTCTGAAGGAGAATTTGCCTGTGTTTTTAGAGTTCACAACACCCTCTGGCGTTGATCATGGTCTGAAGGAGGATTTGCCTGCGTTTTTAGAGTCCACAACACCCTCTGGCGTTGATCATGGTCTGAAGGAGGATTTGCCTGCGTTTTTAGAGTCCACAACACCCTCTGGCCTTGCTCATGGTCATGGGAGAAGGAATCTCAGGGCTGGTTTCCACCACGTCCATGCTTTGGAGGAGCACATTCTTGCTGCCAATTTCCCAGACTGACAAAGGTCCTGCCCCAGGGCTCTCTATCACCGAGGGTCCTGCTCAAAGGTCAGGCCTGAACACAGAGGGGACCCCAGGGGACTGCTAGCACCTGGTAATTGGTGTAAATTTAGTGTTTTTGTGACCAAACACTGGAGCCAACCACATGGCACAGGCACAAATGCAGATGGTCTCCACACTTTCCTCCTCCCCAGCTGGCTGAGGTCCTCTCTGAGGTGACAGCCACTGCAAGGAGACATGGGTGCATGCTGAGGTTTTTGTTTTTCTACCAGCACAAAGAGCAGGGCTCAGTCCAGGTGACAAAGCAGGACAGGATGAGAACGTGACACGGCTCGCAGTGCTCCCACACGCTGTGTTTTCCTCACTTAGGGAAAGGTTGGAGCTGTTTCTCCACACTGAGGACCAGCAGGGAGAAAGGCTGAGCAGGCAGGTCTTAGCCCTGGATGCCATTAAGCCTTTGTGAGAGTAGGGTCATTTTTGGGCCTTTTGGAAAGGTGATTTTTTTTTTTTTGTCTTGAATGGGAAAAAGGAAAAAGTTTTGGTTATTTGGATAGATTTATCAGTGAGGCTGAATCCATTCTCCCTGCTAGCAATGGAGAAAGGGAATCTGTCCTCCTTAACAAATCTCCCTCTGGGCATGGATGATGCAGGAGGAAGCTGTGCCATGCAGAAGATGACACTGGTGGGCAGACCAGTGCTTGGCCACAAACTCCAGGAGCCAGTGCATCCCCCAAGCAGACAAGAAATCCTACATCCCACATTCCTGGGACAGCATGAAAAGCGTGGAGCCTTCCCCCAGCAGGCAGCTCTCCTCAGAGAGCCCAGAGCAGCAGCCCTGGGCTGAAACAGACTCAGGTAAGATTCTCCAAGACCCTGTTAGTGCCCAAAATTTAAAGTGTGGCTGACCACACAAACACCTGCTCTGCCTCCATGGGCAAGAGCTGACTGTCACTGATGCTTTGCTAGAACTCAAGATTCCAGCATTCTAGATTTGAGATTTGCTAAGGACACCACCAACCCTCTGTTTGTTCCCCTCCTGATTTGCCCCTGGTTATGGGATGAGCTGGGTCACCAGTTTAGCTGGGGCTGGGCTGAGAACCCCATCAAAATGCCCATGCAGATCGTTGGGTAACAGATGATGGCAACTTCTGATCCCAGCAGCTCCTGGCTGCCTCACCCTGGGAGTAACCAGAGGTAAAGGTCTCTTATTCTGTCATGATTTTCAGTCGCCCCGAGCCAGACAGTCCCCCTGGATTTATTCCAACATGAAAGAATTCAACAGCTACTGAGAGAATACGGAAAAGAACCCTTGAACTCCCAGAAGAACAAAGAACCTAAGATGTCTCAGATCAGTTTTGTTTGAAGCCTGGTGAAAGTAAAGTCGCAGCAAAGTTAAGAGGCTGAAACAAAGCAGCAATGATTGGACATGCAGGCTTTGAAAGGCTGATTTCCTTAGCCCTGGAGAAATCCAAACCTGTCACCTGGAAGGCATCTGGCAGCTGCACCCTGAGCAATTCCATTTAGGCCTATCAGGGTGTGGGGCTAAATGATCAACTTGTCTAGAGATGGAGTTTTTAGGGCCTGGGTTACCAGCTTAATTGCAGCCCAAATTTGCATGGTCAAAAAGACAAAGCACTGGTAGTCTGAGAGAAATAGGGTTTTGTCTCCTTCTTGGAGCACGTTGAGATCTCACCACATCTGGTGCTGCTGCCATGAGCCAGGAGAGAAACCACAAACTGGTCAGATCTTCAGCAGAGATTTCCTGCCTCAAGCCCAGGATCATCTGCTGCTCTGCCAGCCTTTCACTGTGTGGGTTCCTTGGCTGCTGAGTAGCTGAGGGCAGAAAGGTTAAACCTTGTGCTGTGGAAAGTCACAGGAGACAGCAGGAGCCCAGGCAGCCTTGGGTTCCTCTGCACAGCCTCCTGCCTCTCTGCTCTGCATGCCTAGTGCTGGAGCAGGATGGAGTTCCTGGGGGCTTAGAAGGGGATATTTCCATCCAAAATGATGAGCATTTGGAGCTCACTGAAATAATTCATATCGTCCTTCACTTGCCTTTCCTCTAGAATGCCATTTCTAACCATGAAAATGTCCCTTGCCTACAGTAATTAATGAATTCCTCTGCCAGGGCAGCACACAACACTTGCAGGACACAGAGTTCCTTCAGACCTGCCCTCACAGACAACAAGGAAGACCCATCCTAGTCCATTTCTAGACTTCTAAACAGAGAATAACCAATGCCAAAACATCCTCCTGTGGCAAATCTCTCCCCGCACCAGAGGAGTTGCCGGGGAATTAACGGAGTCTGGAGAACCTCTTGCTGCCAGTCCTTCCCTCTGCTGCTGAATCCCTGGATCTGCCAGGCCGCAGGGGCAGGTTAAACCCGAGGAGAGAGAGGGTCAGGGGTTTGCCATTGCTCACCAAGACGTTGTACTGGGACACGGAGATGTTGTTGGGGTGCACGGTGAGGCGGACGCACTGCTTCATCTCCGAGGCGAATCTGCGCGGCTCGCTGGAGCGCTCGCACCGCTCCTTCCTGGTGCACCTGGGGAAACAGCAACAGGCAGGGGCAGGGTGAGCACACACAGCCAGGCTGGCAGGGTGGGGACAGCTCTGGGCTGTGGGAGCAGCGATTGGTGTGGATAGAAAGTCAACTCTGTGCTGTTTGGGGCAGCATTAGACAGAAAATGACGCTCGTGCCCTGGCACAGCTCATGGGATCATACAGGATATCCTGAGCTGGAAGGGATCCATGAGGATCATCGTGTCCAGCTCCTGGCCCTGCACAGGACATTCCCAAGAGCCCTGATGTCGCAGTAGGACATGAAATAAAGATGTTTGACTCTAGTTAGAGGGCAGTAGAAATCAGAAGGCTTTATTTACAATTTATTCAGCTCTTTTATAACACGTTGCACTAAAAAGGCACATTACTGGTCCATAGGACTGACACTTCTCTTATTGGTTAAGTAACAGAAATAGCAAACAACACCTGTTGTTATGGGAAAATAATACTGTTTACACAAGGTTGTTTTGAGAAAAAAAAACAAAACTGTTGAAAAGTTTCTTTTGAGAAGAGTTCAGCAGTTCTCAGGTTCAGAAAATATTGAACTCACGTCCCACCATGTGCCTGAGANAAAAGAAATAGCAAACAACACCTGTTGTTATGGGAAAATAATACTGTTTACACAAGGTTGTTTTGAGGGAAAAAAAAACTGTTGAAAACTTTATCTTGAGAAGAGTTCAGCAGTTCTCAGGTTCAGAAAATATTGAACTCACGTCCCACCATGTGCCTGAGAACATTAACTCTTGTGCTGGCAGCTGTGGGATTGCTCAAGCAGGCTGGGGAGCTGCAAGGAACCTGTAAGAGGAGGGAAGGTGATGTGTGACAGCTCCATCCCTGCTGCAGAAATTTTGTCTCTCCACCCACACAGCAGGTCCAGCACCACCTTCCCTGGGCCAAACCCCCCAGCCATTCAAACCCTCCTGTCCAAAGGCTGTGGGACACCTCAGGCAGGGCTGTCCTTGTAGAGAAGCCATGCACAGCCCATGGTTTTTGTCTCTGCTGAGAATGCTGCACACTTGTGGTGCCTCTGGGCTGCTGGTACCTCACCTCTGGGATGGGGCCACCCCCCCTGAGCAGTTGGTCCTGCAGATTAAGGAGGTTTTTTTGCATCTGGCTTGAAAATGCCTGACTAGAAGTGCCGAATCTTAAAAATTCAGGTGTCCCCAATAAGTGACATTTGGGGGTGCACACACCTGGGCTGCACAAATGCATGAAGTTCACACCACCCACTAATGGCTGATGTTCTCAGCGCTGTCACTGCCCCTCATCTCACCTGTGTGGTGCAAACACAACCCAGGAAAGGGGATTGGTGGCTGTTGGCCCTGTTTCCACCCAGGTTTGCACTTGTTTAACATAAACCACATCTGTATTTCACTCCACACACGCTGCTAAGGCCATTGCTTTGAGGGAAGGTGTCTGCCTGGAACTCCACAGGGTTAATCCAAAAGGACAGCTCCAGCTGCATGCCAATTACCTCCTGCCATTAAGTTAATGTTATGGACTTGCACAGGGTGTCTTCAATGGATTTTGTTATTAGCAGTGCTATTACCCCCCATTAAAACCAGCTATAAAGACTTAAGTGCGGATGTTAAATTATTCACCCGCTCCCAGGCTTGAGAGTCTCACTTGTGAGAGAACTTGGGGGCTACTGGAGCTCCAAGATCACCCCTCAGCGTCCCTACTCCTTGGAGCAGAGACTGCACCCTCGTGCATTGGGATTTGCAGATGAGGATCCATGGAAAACACATGCCAAAAACTCAATATATGGTTAATCCAAATGTTTCAAAGCTTGGGGCAGCCTAAAACTTTAGGGCTTGGCTTCTCTCTAGTGACTGACTCTAGATAAAGTGAAAACCCAATCTCCAAACTTCAATTTCTCCATCTTTGTGGCAGAGGAAAGTTTTGTATTTCCAGAGGCAGGATCTCTGAAGGGATATTTGGGCCATTCTCAACAGGCTTTGCAGGTTTGAGAGAGCAAAAGCAGCCCTGCAGCTCCTGCTCTCTGTTCCCCAGGGGCCCTCATCCCATTAAATCTCCTCTGGCACTGCCACGTGCTGGATCAGGAATTTAAAATGGGCACTCTCCAGAGGGTTGGGCCAATAGCCCATTAAATACCCTCAAAACTGTGAGTCCCCCATGGTGGCACGAAAGCCAAAAGACAAAATGCTGACCTGAGGTTTTTCCAAGCATTTCCATAAAACTCCAAACAGCCACAGCAATCCCATTAAAGCTCCACAGGGTGTGGGAACTCCGCTCCTGGGAATAGCTTGGAAAGGAAACCTTTTTGGGCTCAGAATCAAAACACAAGTGCTCAAATTCTTCAAGACGTTCTGTTACCTCCCATTCATTTCCTCCAGCTGCAGCACAACAGAAATATCTGTATTTTCTAAAATTAAGCAGGCAGATATCCAGGCTCACTTCAAATCTATGGATATGGATTAAGCATCCAGGAATGTGGTTTGTATTCCCAATCCCACCACTGAGCAGGAATATAATAATCCACTTTTTACCTTGCTGTTTACAGGTCATACTCATTTAATTAAAACACGTCACTTTTCAGACCAAACTCTTTCTCCACATTAGACTGATGTGACTTGCAGCGTTGAGATCTGCCTTAAGGTGAAAATAACATCATCCAAATAATGAATTTATGAAAAACCAAACCAAACTAAGCCTGGGTTTAATATAATGTTAAGGCTGCTGTGTCAGGGTCTCAGGAATTAGGGACTGCCAGACTGAAAGCAGCTTCTGTACTTCCAAATCTGCTCCCTGCACTCACACACTGCAAGCCAGACTTTAATTACAGGATCACAGGTTATTATTCCTTTTTTCCACGGTGACCTCAATTCTGCCACTTCCTAACTTTTGACTTTCACTGTCTGGCTTTTCCCATGCAATTCCTCAGCTGGAAAAGCCCTGAATACCTGTGCCTGCTGCTGGAGTCTGATGGTGGGGGAGTTCTGCTGAGCTGGGCTCTGGGTCAGGTGAGTGACCACAGTTGCTTCAGGAATCATATCTAAAGGTATGGAGCCACCTGCCAGAGGGTTTGGCAGGTTTGTGCATGCAGAAGGGAGTGATGGTGGCTCTTCTCCAGAGCATTTTGTCCGTGGTTTCCCCCATCTCCTCTCCCATGACCACCTTATCTATCCTGAGCTGAAGCATCCTATGGGTTCCCACAGCCCTCAAGGGGTCTGCCCAGCCCCTGCAGCTGAGGCAAAACGTGGTGGGTTTTCCTGTGATGGATTACGCTGAAGGAAAGAAGATTTAGGTTGGATCTTACGAAAAAATTCTTTACTCAGAGGATGGTGAGGCCCTGGCACAGGTTGCCCAGAAAAGCTGTGGCTGCCCCATCCCTTGAAGTGTCCAAGGTTGCATGAGACTTAGAGCAACCTGGGGTAGTCCCTGCCCATGGCAGGAGGTGGAACTGGATGATCTTTAATGTCCCTTCCAACCCAAATCCTTCTGTGATCCTACAATTCAGAAAAAGATACGCGACATAAAGAAACCTTCTCCCTCCAGCCTTCGCCTGCACAGCCAAAAACGTTCTGCCCTCCCCAAAGAGAGGAAGAAACAGCAGAGAAAATTGTTCCAACATGTGCAGAGGAAAGCTTTTCCCTCCAGCACCAGTCTCAAATCTCTGAGTGGTGAAGGCTGGGACACAGAAACAAAAGTGATGAAGGATCTGGTCACAGAAGGCGTCTGCCCAGAGGGGACATGGCAGCCCCAGAAGTAAGTTCAGCAAACTGAAAATAAAGGCTAATGGGGTTTTTAATAAATTAGCACTTCCAGACACGAGATCCTGCCTGTAAAAGTGGTCACCTGGAAGGCAGCTGGCTGCACTCAGCAGCTGGGCTGAGGGAGGGGTAATGAAATATCTCAGCCTCAACTCATCATTTCTGTTGTCTCTGGTGATGGTTATTGTCCACCTTGGGCTCTGGGAACTCCTGTGACTCTCACCTGGTGTGTTTATTATTGTTTATACAGAAGAAAACCCCTTCTTCTGCCGAATTTGCTTTAATAAAATATCTGTACCCCCCAAAACACTCCAAGGGTGTCCTCACTCCCAGATCACTTCCCACTTCCACATTCCCTAATTCCCTGCTGGTCACACCATAACTGGGTGACGTGTAGCTCCCACCTGTGGGTTTAACTTTACACTCTGAGGGTCCAGCCTTGCAGAAAAATGGCTGTAATAATTAGTGAGACTGCTCCTCGAGGATGTTTCGTAAATTAAAAGGTTTAATAATGAAAAAATAACAAAGTAACAAAACACTGCAGAAAAAAAATAATACCACACACACAGGCACCTGAGAAACTTCAGATCCTTTGCTAAGACATCTCGAAAAGCCTTTTTTTTTTTTCCTTTTGTGCACTTTCTTAAGCACTGAATGTTTTAGGAGGGATAACCTGGCTAACAGCCAATAGAGAGAGATACAGGGTTTGAGGAACAGTGAAGATCCAATAGGTGCTCCTGTCTTGGCCTTGAGCCAATCTTTGTCAGAAGGGTATCAAACTTTTTGGGTTCTTTACCTTAAGGGGTGAGCTTTAAACTTCCTCTATATGGAAAACATTGGCTGGGTGTGTGGGGTGCATCACTACACCCACGCAGTGGCTCCACGTTCCACTTCAGGCCCCTAAAAGAGCATCTCCCACCCCTGAGCTGGTTTTGGTTGTGGTGCAGGCACGACACTGCTCTGGATGTCTCACCAGCAGCTGCCCTTTCATGACCAGCCCTGTCTTTCACCATTCCAAGTGCCCTGCTTTGGCCAAAGCCATCAGCACAAACTCTGAGGAGCTGCTCCTGCCACTGAACCAAAAGGAACATTATTGCCTCCTCGCCTCCCATTAAGAATAAATACCGCTGGTGCTCACCCTCTGCTCGCCAGCCACCAACCAATTATTTTAATCATGTTAAATTAATACTTTCCGCTTCTCTTGGCGTCTCTCCTCCAAGAATCTCAGAGGGTTTTGCCTGCAGCTAATTAAACTTCAGGATACCTCCACCAGGTTGGAATTAGCAGGCAGAGACAGGGAAGTGAGGCACAGACTGAGAGCAGGGCAAAGCCTGAGGTGGAGGTCCTGGTTTGGGACGCAAGAAATCTCCATTAAATCCCTAAATCAGGGGCCTAAAGCTGGGGGACACCCTGCAAACCCTGCAGAGGGGCTCTCAGGTTTTTAGGGTTTCTCTTTTCCTCACCTGAGATTCAGATAGTGGTTTGTGGTGGACTGTTCGAGTGGTGCTTTCTTGCCCTCAGCCCTCTGAAGGTTTTGAGTCTGGTGCAAGAATGAAACGAAATCTGCAAGGTTTTGTTTTCAGGTTTCTCGCGTTGTTTATTATTTCTTATCTTACAAATTTCTCTGTGCCCAGCCAAGATGTTTACAGCAGCTCGGGCACAGGGCGATTTTTTGACTCCCAACTCTAGATTTCTTTTATAGATTTCTCTGTGCCCAGCCAAGGTCTTCACAGCAGCCCGGGCACAGGATGACTCCTGCCCACGATGGGCTGTCGCTGGCTCTTATACAGATAATTACATCTGCTTTATTTACCATTATGTGCCAATGCCTATCACCTACACTAAAAGGGTCATCTCTACCTTAATCCAATCCTCTAAAACTACTTTGTGCCCATGTCACTGCAGAAGATGGATGCCAAGGGAGAAGAAGAAGAACCCAGGGTAACATGGACTAAAATCAAAGACTGTGTCTTCCTGGGCTCTGTGCCAGGCAACCTCCCTGCACAGACTCCCCTGGACAGAATTCAAACCCTCTTTCTCGGGTTTTAAACCCCTTTACCGAGGTCTGTGACCATCCAGGGCAACCAGAGGAATGCCCTGGACACCGACAAGGGGCCAGACTATTCCACCTCTGGAGGGATGGGAAGGGTTCTTCTGCCTTGCTGAGGCTTGGTCAAACCAAGCCCAGACCCTCAGTGAAGACACATCTCCCTTATCCTGTTGTAGACAAAAAACCCCAAAACCACCACCCTACACATAAACCCCTCCCAGACCCCCCAGAAATGAGCTTTATTTTACACCCGACTGAGCCTCACTTGCTCATAAACCATAACTGTTGAAAAAGGAGATTTGGATTCTGTTTTATTTTTTTCCCCATAATTTACCACAAGGAGCAGACTAAAATATCCAACTTTTTGAATGCAAGACCCAAAAAAGTCAGTTTTCTGGCAACGGAAAAGATCTTATCTGCAATTCTGTTAATTAATAACAAATTTCAAGACAAAAGAGTGGTGATTGGATCAGATCACAAATTGCTGCTTAGAACAGAATATTTGGGGGCTTTTTACAAGTGGCAATTAGCACATGATGCAAATCTTTTCTTTTTTATTGAGGGAAAAAAAATAAAAAATTTTTAATTCCCAGAAATAAATTCTTAATAAATTAATCCTTTTTGGAGAAGCCTCACCATTTGCTGCACAGCAGGTTTTTTTTTTGACTCTGGGTGTTCAGGTGGGTTCTCAGGGAAGGAGAAGGACCAGAAAAATCTGTGTTTGATGGCAAAGCTCAGAGGCAGCTCAATGGTTGGGTTCATCCCAGCAAGCCCAAATGACACCTTTCCACCACCTCCAAACAGGTAATTTGCTGGAACCACTCTTTTGCAACAGGTTTTGGCATTTCAGCTTTCCTTTCTGGTTCTAAACAGTGGCATTTCCCTCAGGAGATAAATCCTCTCCCCCCTCTGATGGAATCATCTCAGCCCCCCCTTTCTTCACACCTTCCCTCCAGTGCTGGGGTGGCAATCACGGCACCCCCAGTCACATCAGTGAGGAGGGTCAGGGATACTTTAATATCCTACCAGGATATATAAATATATAA
>VXBB01012821.1:372-12490 GCA_013399915.1 Illadopsis cleaveri
TTATAATGCTGCTTCTCCTTCCCTCAAATAATTTTTTTAATTTTTTTTAAAAAACCCCTTTCAGGTAATCAGTCAGCCCACAGATCTGAAGAGAATCGCTGTCTCCTGACAATGACATATTGCCTGTATTTTAGGAAATCTAAAAAAAAATCAGGGAGTATATTTATTGAACTGATCTGTACCTGGAATCCTCCTCTCCATACTGCAAAGGCACACGGGGCCTGTGTGGAACAAAAACCTCACAACACAAAGTGAGATTCTGAATAAAGGGCAATTTTTTTTTTCTCCAGTTTTTAGAAGAAACTGAATTGTGGCACTCAAAGTGTCACACCCAAAGCTTCTCCATGTAGCTGTGCCTTTGGAAGAGTCGTTTGCCTTTGGGATGAGATTCAGGATGAGATTCAGGGTGGGTGCAGCACGCTCTGGGTGAAAGGAGGAGTCCACAGAGGGAAGCAAAAAGCGGAGAGATCATTCCAAAGGCACGAGAGGCTGAACAGCAGCACCTGGGAATATCTGCCCTCTTCCTCTCCTCATCTCTGCTACTCTTGAATAAAAATATAACGGGGTGGCTTTTTGGTCAGTCTGAGGGAGAAACAGGTCAGCCCTTGGATTTCAGGAGGCAGAGAATGGCCACAGAGCTTGTGATCCCCATGGATCTCCTGCTCCTCCTCCCCTCAGCTGCTCAGCACTGAACAGTCCCTGTCCTTGGTGGGCTGCATCACAGCCTGGCATTTGAGTTATAATTACTTGTGCCTTTTTCACTCTTAACACCTGGAATATAATCCTTGAGTCACCGTGTTTCTGTCCAGAATGAGGGAAGTGGGAAGAGAGCGATAGGATGCACGTGAAGATGGAGCACAGGTGGCTCATCTTCCTCATGTCCTCCAGGAGAGCTCTGCTTCCCGGACCATCTCCCTGGTCTGAAATGCCTGAGCAACCCAGGAGCTGGATGCTGCCCCAAGGTTCTCTCTTTCTGTGCTTTCCAGCAGCCCTGGTGTGTGTGTCCATCCCACCCAAATCCAGGGAAAGCCAAGCATTCCCTGCTCTGTTACAACACATCCAGCAGGGAGGCAAAGCTCCCTCCTGCAGGCTCAGGAGCCCTTTCAGCTCCCAGTTTTGCTCCCTGAGGTTCTGCTCATTCCCAGGGCAGCTCCTGACAAGGGTTTATCCAGGACAACAGGGAATTTGTGCCAACAGAAACCGAGCCCAGCTCGGGAAGGAGGGGTCCCCCTTGTCTGTAACACAAGCCCAGCACAGGCAGGGATGTTTTCTCTGTAACCAGATCCTCTGACTGGAGCAGAAGGGGACTCTGTTGGGAACCAGCCTTGCCTCCCTCCAGCTCCCCTGGAGGAGAAGCCTTTCCAACACAAGGGGTTTCTTTTCACCCTGAAGGAGCCCAGCAGTGCACAGCCCTATTCTCAGTGCCAGCCATTCCCCCTGCTTTCAAGGTCTAGAAACAAGATCTAGATTTCAAAATCTGGAAACATCAGCTCCTTCTCTTCCTTCTCCCTAGCTCACTTTCAGTTCCCTAAGGGCTGCCCTGATTTTATCCAGACAAAAACCTCATGAGTTTAAATGAGAGCTCACAGTCAAAATCTGTATCTTTTTACATAGAGGAACAGGTACTAAATGAAAACTCTCCTGGCTGTTGTACAGGTCAATACTCCTCCAGAAACCAAATAATCAGGCCATGTTTCTCATTAAATAACCCACCATTATATCCTGTTAACTTGCTGTGTTAAAGGATGCTCCAGCCCCCTTTTCTTATCTTGGAAACAGCCTCTGGCTGTGATTGCAGATTTAAAGAGAAGGCTTAGAAATGGTTAGTTTGACACAAGGGGTGAGAGGCCACTGCAGAAATGGATGGGAAAATAAAAGAAGAGTGGCAATGAGATGAGTTTTAATGTCTCTTCCAACCCTAAACCATTCTGTGATTTCTAGGTGGCAGGAGAGGAGCCCCCAGAGCACTGGGGGGTGTCTGCAGCACCTGCTGCTCCCTCCCTGCTGTGGTGACACAGCCCAGCACATCCCATTGTCTGCTGGGACCTCAGAAAGGTTCATCCCCACACACAGCACATCCCAAGCTGCCTCTCCTGCTCCATGCTGGCCTTGGCAGCTGCCAGTGAAACAGGAAACCCGTGCTGAAAAACAAACCAGTGCCACCCAGTAAGAGAAAATGAACAATTTCCCCAAGGAGCTGGCTCACAGGGGACCTGGCTTTGTGTGGGTAATTGGGAGGAACAAATGGGCAAACCACAGTTCATCCCATCACATCCATCCCAGGATGGACCCAGCATTTCCACTGGCTCACATCAACCCCCTTGGGCACTTGGCAGGAAATAAGAGGCAACTGCAGCAGCCCTGAGCCCTTTTGAAAGCAGAGCTGGATCACTATGTACCAAGGGAACCGTGCCACCCATTGCCAGCTAATCCTGCTCCCAGAGCCCTACAAGGAAGAACCCCTATGGAGTAATGAGAAACTTAAACCAAACACGAGGCTCTTTTCTAAAAGGGCCATTTATCCTCGGAGGGGAAGCAGGAAAACACACATGGCACCACTCAAAGCTGCGTGCTGCCTGCTTGGTACTGCGAGTTCTATTTTCACGTTTTTATAATTATCACATAATGCATAATGCGACACAAACCAGGAGACGTCAGCTCTGTGCAGAGCCAAACTGAGCACAGGCAGGCACTGCATGGTCCCCACAGGGCAGCCAAACCCTGCCCTGCTCCTCCTGGCCCCATCCCAGGAACACCAGCCACATCCCTGTGCCCCAGGTCAGCCCCCTGGAGCAGCACAGCCCAGCGCAAAGCTGCTTCTGCCCTCAAAACCTGCATGGGATAAACCTCTCCTGCTGCAGTCCAGGGGGTTTCAGTGAGGTGCCAGAGCCTGCAGTGGGTCTCAGCCTCTCCTGGACATCCCCCAGCCTGCAGAGTCAGGTTTGCAAGCCAGGCAGGTGTGCTCTGAATTGAGAAAGTGCAAATACAGCCCCAAGGTGCCCTGTGGGGCCTGGGCAGCGCCGTGTCCTCAGGGTACATGGTCATCCTGCCAGGACACCCACACCCTGCTCGTGCCTGTGGCCAGCCTTGTGATAGCCCCAAAATTCTTACTGGAGACATGGGATAAGTGAAACTTGTCACCATTTAGGGCTTCAAATTCCCTCTCCTGAGGATCCCTGCCCAGGACCTCTGCCACGCTCTGTGTTCTGTTCTCCAGTCCCTCTCCCAGCCCTGGCACTGCCCTTGGCACCCCCTTTGCTCTGCCACACACAGGCCAGCAGCTCCCTCTGTGATCAGTGGCTGTCCTGAGACACAAAACATGGCACTGGGACTTCATAACTCCTGGGAGATTTGCTCTGGGCTCGTGACAGGATGGAGGATTCAGCTCCATGGAACGCCTGGTCTGGTCCTTCCCAGTCTGATGAGGGATCCCTGCCTTGACTCCAACACTCCTGTCACCAGGGCCACACACACACACACAGCTGTGCTTTTCCTTATTAAAGGTCTCATAGAAACTTTTCATCCTCACACTCCATCCCAACCCTTGCTCTGCCATCAGGACCAGCTGGCTGGACCTCACTCTGGAAAAGCAGAGCCTGCAGCAGGGTACACTCGAGTTTAACCATGGCTGGCACAAGGCAGCAGCTTTGAGAGATTTCTGCAGCAGGTCCTGCTGAGAAGAACAGAAATTATCCTGTGGAGAGCTTCCTCCTGTATGAAAATCCCTTCATTTCCACAGAACTAACAGGGTTTGTTCTCCCTCCCTACCCTGACATGAGAGACACTGACAATTGTACAGTGCTGTGGAGCAAGGATGACCATGAGGGACAATTAAAGCATCTTTTTTCCCTCCTGTAGGAAAGTATTGTCCAAGTAACCAGCTGGACTGAGGAGAGGCTCTTCCAGAGGAAATGGCATGCTCTGCTGTTCCTAGACTGAATGGATGGCTGGCCTCCTCCAGCCAATGCTGCTTTACAGAGGGGCTGTACAAAGTCAGTATCTTCCTTCCAAGGCCAAACCCCTCCTGGTGGCAGCTCTCAGCTCAGAGCAGATGTCCCTGCTTGGGCTGCAGAGCCCCCGAGGAGCAGGGCCAGGTGTCCCCAGCTGTGCTGTGCTGTGCAGCCCCTCGGGCAGCTGGAGGGGGCCGGGGGTGTCAGACAGAGAAAATTCCTCACCGAGGAGATGGGAATACAACCACCACTCCATCAGGGGTGTTTCAGTCACTGAGGGAAGCCAAGGAGTTGCTGTGTAACCTCGGGGAAGTAGCTGAAGTTTTCAAGAGGCAAAGTTGAGCAGCACAGCAGGTCTGTGCTGGAGAAATCTGCTCTGGGAGGGAGTGTCCTTTGTCAGGCAGAGAGAGAAAAAGTGATTTATTATTAGAGATGCATTAGGGAAAGAAATGGGATTCAGCAGTGCTAAGGTTGCTTCTAAGCCTGACGCAGGAAAAAGCTCAAGGCTGAGTAAGGACCCTCCTCCTGAGATCAGCTCAGCTGGTCAGAGTATGTGTGAGAGGATGAAGCTGCATTCAGGAACTTCTCTGCCACAGTGACCTCCACCTCTGCCTCCACCACAGTGACCATGGAGAGCTGGACACTGCCCAGAGGTGCAGCACAAACAGCAAAGCACCAGCCCCTCACCTCAGGGCATCCAGGACTCCACATGATGTCAAGTGGGGAGTGAATTGTAAAGAAATCTGTCCTGACTGGGATAAAACAAGAGGCCAGTTCATCCACAGGACACGTACAAAGGGGGAAAGCCAGCAGTCTGTGCACTCCTTTCCTGCTTTCAAGAAACTTGCAGCGTCAGGCAAAATTTGGAGCTTTAACCCAGCAGCAATGAAATCGCCTCTCACAAAAAAACCTCTGCCTGCATCTGAACTCTGCCTGCATCTGGTGGCTGAGAATACTGCCAAGGCTTTAACCCTCTGCTGTTAACAGAGAGAGATATTGATGAGTGTCCCTCTGGCGAGGGAAACCAAATGGTGTTTTTAACCTCAGTGGATTCTTTGCAGCTTTTCAATTCCTGAGCAGGGCTGTAGCTCCAGACGGGGGTGTAATTGAGATGCATTATCCTCTGCCTCTGAAACTTTCCCAGGCACACATGTGCACACACACAGACTGTGCATTCAGCTATAAATACATTCCGTACCTGCACAGGCATTAAGCTGCTGCTCAGGGGCTGTCTGGACATTTCCCTGCCAGCTCTGCAGTCACAGCACTCAGCACTGCCAGTCCAACGTGACTAATGGAGCAAACACTGAAAGCCAGCTGGAAACCTGACTACGAAAAGCAGGAGAGGGTCTTTTAAGGACCAGTCCCCTGGAAAGGCCAGGATTTGGGGTGTTTGCATCCTAAAAGGGATGGTGAATGTCTTTAACTCTCCTACAAACAAGAGCAGCAACTTGCTGAGGAACCACCCACCCTCCTGTTCATCCTGAACCAGCCACCATCTGTGCCCAGCACGGCAGAAAATCTCCCTCCAAAATCTCCCAACCTCCTCTATTCCATTAACCTTGCCAAAAGGCCAAGTTCCATCAGGATAGGGTGATCCCATTCACAGCACAGCAGCTCCTGGGATGGAGGAAGTGTGTCCTTGAAGGGTTTCAGTGGCATAAGGACCTGAAGCTGCACCACTGACCCGAGCACACCTCAGCTCTGAGGGGCTGGGATGCTCTCCAGACACAGCTCCTGAACTCTGACTAAGTGTAGGTTTCAAAGCACAGACCTCACTCAAAAATGGGCATTCCCTGCAAGCAGAGTTTGCTTATGGACCAGACAACATAGAATGAATAAAAAGATTGAAAAGTCACCATTGTGAGGGGGCAAAAAACCCAGAACAAAAGCATCTGAGTACTCAGAGGGAGAAGTAAAACACATAAGGTCCACTGAGCATTTAGTGATAGTTTAATACCAGCCTGAATAACTCACTTAAGGTTCTTCTGACATCCACGAGGGCCATTTTATTAAGAATTGGCTTCTAATAATGCATAAATCCTGTGCTGCCACACACCCACCCATCTGCTCATCTGCAATGAAAACCTTTCCTGCAATGGAAATCTTTTAACAAAATATTTAATAATGGCTTTAGTCTTTCTTTTAGCCTGGGAGTGTAAATGGGTTACATTATAATGAGAGGCACCTTTCTAGAGACCTATAAGCTAAGAAAAATCACATCCTCCTCTTATGAAACACGAGATGTGCCAAGGGTTATTTCCATCCCAGAAGAGATGATCCATCAGTGAATCCTAAAGAACCTCTACCAACAGCATCCACCTCTGTCCAGCTGCAGCAGGGAGATTTAATACATAGAGAAGGAAAATGAGGCACAAAGATCTTATACTAGGTGTTGGAAAACATAATCCCATAACCAAACCAGTGTGGCAACATAATCACGTGTGATTAGCAGGAGAAATTATATCCTTTCCTGGAGAAAAGGGGGAAACTCATTCTGAAGGGAACCAAAGGTTTCTGGACACAGAAAGAAACAGTTTACAACTTATTGACAGAACCTCACAAATCTAAACAGAAAAGCTGATCAAAAGATCGTAGAAACAAACTGACAAATAGAGAGAATTTTTTCCAGCTTTGTACCACGATGTCCAAAATGTTAATCCAAATTTTTAAATGTTTATTTAAAAGCATTCTTCAGAGGTCCTCAAAATTTTGCTGTCTATCAGTTTGAGGCCCATCATTTTCTTTCTTTTGCATTGTCCTCCCACACACCCCCTCGCTGAATGAATTGCTGGGGTTGCTTTGCCTCTGGCACACACTGAAGTCTCACACGGCCAAATGTCTTCAGAAGTCTGTGCCCAGCTCAGTTTGAAGGTGTTTTATCTGGACATTCAACCCCCAAACCATTTGCTCTTCAAAGAGGAGAAAAACTGAAGGCTGAACTGGCTAATTCAGAGAGGAAATGGCTCGTTCTGAAGCAGCCAGTGAAGTGACCACTTCGATTACCTTGATGTAAAAGAATGGGATTTGGCCCAGTTGTTATTTTTCCACCAAGCATTTCACAGAAGCCAAGGAAAGCAGAAATTATATCAGCTTGAGACCACTATCAGGTCACCAGGCACCTTCCCCTTCCAGGTCCTCAAATGCTGGGCAGCTACAGGCACCTTGTGTGCATGTGCTGTGCTGGCCTCACTTCAGAGAGCTGCACCAGTGAAGGGAGAAAAATTCCCTCCATAGGAAATACCAGGGGAACAAAAAACAGAGGTTGGAAAATTGCAAAAGTCACCTCTCAGTGTTCAGGGACTTTACTTAGCCCCTAACTCTGTTTTGTCCAAACAGTGCACCTGCTGCCTGTGTGTTTTCAAGTCACAGAGACAGAATTTTCCAACTAAAATGTAACTTCAGAGAGGTCAGGATGCTGTTTTCCTTCCTGAATTTCCAACGGGTTCTGTGCTCTTACCTGGGAAATTCAGGATGCCACAGCTACTCTGGATTTCACAGCAGTGGCTCTCCAAGAACTCAGGTCTGTGTGTTCCAAAAACACAAACCTGCCCCACTCTGACCTCACAGTTGATTTCCCTCGACCTTGAGCACACAACTGTGGGACACAGCTGAGCAATTCAGACCATGTACCACAGAGGGCAATAATCCTTCTACCCATTAATTAGGTGCATTTGTTACTGGAAATGATGGTAAAGTGATTCAAGTGGATGAAATAACAAAAGAAAACCTCTGGAATCAAGAGGCACTAGCCCAACCCTCGCTCCTGCAGATGTCTGGTGGTTTGGCTGAGGTCAGGACTGTGGTGAAATGCCCCTTCCCAGAGAAAAAGCCAAATGTCATCACCAGATCCTGGAGGGAGTGGGAGAACGGACAGTCTGGCTTGAACTAAACCTTGGAAACCTGAGAAGATTGCAGGGGATTAGCCAGTGGGTAACACAAAACCCCAAAGCCACAATTACCAGCCCAGCAGCAGCCACTCTGCCCAAGCTGCTCTCAGCCATCCCAGCACTGCTTCTGTGGGAAAAGCCGAGAGGAGAGGGCCTGATCCCTCCTGCCCAAAGGCAGCTCCTGTCTGGGAAAGGAATCCAGGTTTTCATCGCTGGGGAAAAGTGTCAGGAATGCCATGGGGTGGGCAGTGCAGCAAGGTGGGAGAGGGTCTGACATACACAGAGCTAAAAAGTCTCAGTGAAGGGAAGGGAAACCACCCCACATCTGGGCCTATTCCTGGATATTAAAGAGCCTTTTAGCCGTGTGAGATATTAGGGATCACGCTCGCTTGATGCACAAGAGATGCTTTGAAATGGTTACAGCCTTTTTATTCACAGAAACTCCCTCTGAGCTGCCTTTTCTTCTGTCTGGGCAGGAGTTTACACCGAGGTTTTATTTGGCTTCAGGGCAAACACGATGCCTTGCAGGAAAGCACTGTCAGACAGACCCCTCTCCTAGACAAGTAATTAAGAGAACAAATAGCTCCTTCTTAACCCACGGGGGAGGCTGCCAAGCCCTCTCTCTGCTATTCTCGGCTTCCTGGCTCAGAAAGGGTTACGTGCAATCTAAAAGACTGGTTTGTCCTCCTCGGGCTGCTTGGGAAACTGTGCAGATCCCAGCTGGCAGCAGAGCTGGGCTGGGGACACTCTCTGCAGGTTGCCCTGCCATGGTACCAGGAGGAATCCTCTGCCCTCCCAGGCAAGGGCAGGGTGGGGCTGCTGTACAAGTGTTCAGGTGCTCCCCAAAAAACCAAGGCAGGCAGTTCCTGCCCTGAGGACCCGACAGACTAAGTGCAAGGTGGTGCTGCAGGCAAAGATAAATGTGCAGGCCTGGTTTTAAGGGTAAATCTCTGGATTGCTGTGAGGTGGAGGGCAATTGTGATGCCAGACCTGGGTGCAGAGTTTGGAGCATGGGGAAGTCCTGGAAGCAGGAGCAGAAGCTCCATACATACATACATTAAACATACATTAAATACCGTGGTGCTCTGTCTTGCCTCTGAGTGCAACTAATTTCCAGCTGTGATGTCAAAATTTTAGTTTTGACTACGTGAAACATTTTAGATTTGCTGTGAAATCTCTGTATTTTCCACTTTGTTTCCCAAATCCACATGGAACATCCCCAGGGCTTTAGTTTTAGCTGTAGTTCTACTGTCTCTGCCAAACAGGAATGACTTTTAACTCACCTGAGAATAGGCAGTGTAGGTCACAATTCAATGAACTAGGTTCAGTGCTAAAACATATAAATATATTTATAAACCATATAAATAAATCCACAGAAGGACAGCCGAAACCTGCACACAAGATATCATATCCTTAATTTAAAACCAAAACCTGCACACAAGATGTCAAATCCTTAATTAAAACCGAATCAAGCTTCATAAAGCAAGAGGATTTTAAAAAAGTATCGAGCACTAATTAGTAGTGGTGTCAATGAAGTGAAGGGCAGTTCTTCAGAAATAATGTGCAATTTGCTGTCAGTGAAACTCTCAAAACTTGGCTGCTCACTCTTATTGGCCAGCAAGTGCAAGAAGCTGCTGCTGTTCAAAGAGGACATCCTAGATCCAGCAGGAAAGAGAATAAATCCCAGAGCAGCCATTCATTAAAGCAGTTTAAAATCTTCCCCAGAGCTGTGTGATCCTCAGAGAGCGACTGATCACATGTTCTCAGAGATATCTGATGAATCCTCTATTTTTGGGCACTTCCCTTTCTAACTCTGCTACCTGGAATGCCCTTTTCCCCCACCCAGGAAAAGCTCTGGATGAGAAAATATTACCAATAATCTCTCAGTGTTGTCCAGAAGGGAATGAAGAAGAGGGAGGACAAAACAAATCCTTGTGTTGAGACCATGGAATGGCTTTGGCTGTGCCTGGAGTCCAACAAACACTTCTGCTCCCCTTTTTTCTGCCTGATGGGACCATCCATGGGCAGTGCAGCAGGATGGATCCAGGAGGATCACTGCCCATACACCCCATCTCCATCACTGCTGCATGACAGGCTCAAGAACACATCCCACTGGTGCAATCAAAAAGAAATTGCCCTCACTGGGATCCTACATCGGTGCTTTTATGGTGTTGGGGTGAGAAGTGTCCATTTATCCTCTTTCATTTCTTGTTAAAAAGCAGAGCCCCTGTCAGAGCTGAGGAGAGCTGCAGCACAGAGGAGACATTATTCTCAGTTTTGGATTAAGATCAGTATTTTAATGAAAGCACTTATTAGCCCCAGCTGGGGCTCAATTTTCCAGTGAGTTGGGAAAAAAAAAATATATTGCCCTGACCATTCTTCTCTGGGGATTGCACTGAGACATCTGAGAGTATCAATTACTGATCATAATTCTCTATTGGAAACTAACAGCTGGGGGAAAGTCTCTGGCTGGAAACGACTGGATTGCTTTACATTTGAAACTAGAGTTCCTGCCTATTTGGTGTCCATTTTTTTTCCCACTCTGGGATGTTGACAGCTCTCAGAGGGCTGCCCCTGCCATCCTCTCACAGCCATGTCCCCTCAGCACCCAGCAGACGTGCACTGGAAATAGGATGTGCAGGGAAGTTTTGGGACCTGGATTGTGTTGGGGGATGTTGTCACTGCTGTCCCCTGCTCCTGGGAACATTTTTCTGCCAGAAGAGCTCAAAGGCCTCTCCTTTTCTCCTGCAGTTGTGGGCTGAAGGAATGATCACAGGGACACAAGGTTATTCCTGTGTCCCTGTGGGGAACACAGATCCTCACATTCTCTCGGAATGTTTGCACTTTCTGGTGACTTAGGCACCCAGACCCCATCAGAATGAGCTTAGGAAGGTTTGTGACTCAATGCAGGGATAAAAGGAAGGTGAAAAAGCAATGCTGGAGGGGGCAGTGGCACTCAGGAGTCTCCATGAACACAGAGAGCTTTCCTCTGGACACACACAGGAAAACAGCCCCTGAGCTGGAAGCTTGGTTTAGGTGGGAAATAAAAGTTCATTCCATCTCAAACCTTTTACAACAGCTGATGCAGAAATGGATGGAATCAGAGCTGTTTCAAAGCCAAACCTCATCAAATGCACACGAGTTTCACCAGGAGGGGCAGAGCCCTGCCTGGGTCAGCCAGGAGGGCTTGCAAAGGAACTGGCACAAGGGCCAAGTGTCCACAGCAGGGGCTGTGATGTGTGTGGGGTATGGGTGAGGTGTGTGCAGAGCCACCAGAGCCACCAGCCTCTCCCTGTAGCCCCCAAGGGTGGAGGAGGTGGCAGCACTTCCCTCCTGCCCCCAGGGATGGAGGGAGGGACACCCACAGATGTGTGCCAGCAGTTTGTGGGAGAGTTTAAAGCTGTCTGCACGTGAACAGCTGCATTGACCCGTAATGGATGGGCACTCCCAAAGGCAGATTTCCCAAAGAACAGGCTCTGTGTGTGTACCACATGCCTTTCTGGGGCTGGGGGCTGTGTCAGGGACAGGGAGGCAGGAGGGAAGCCCACTCCAGCAATGGCCAGGTTTGAAGGCTTCATGTTCTTTCAGCTGTAGTGGTTGGAGTTGGGTTTTTTTTCTCCACTTGGAAAGTCAGATCTGGGTGGGTTTTATCAGAATATCAAATCAATAAAATGCTCTGCCTGGGAACCTGTTTTCTAAATGCCATAGAAAAAAAAACCAGCTAGCCTGGGACCAAGTAGCTCAGGAATTTCACAAGAAAGCAAAGGAAATCCCAGGCATGTTGGCCTTGAGAACTGTGCTCCTGCCTGAGGTTTGATTAACTTTTTTATTCCCCTCCTCATCCCCACAACCAGCTCATCCCAGCTGAACTGGCAGCCTGACTCCCTGCAGGGAACAGAAGGGAATCTGCATGAAAACCAAACCTTGGATGACTTTCCCCCCTTTTAAAAGAAAAAAAAAAAAAAAAAAATCCTCACTGCTGGCCCTCGACTGTGATAACCCAGGCACCTGTTCAGCCCCAAAGCCCAGCCAGTCTGACACGATCCATTCCAGCTCCCAAAAACCCTCCAGCCAAGGGACACAGCGCCCGCAGCTGCTCCCAGCCAAAGGCAGATGCTAATCCTCATCTCCTGGAAACAGGCAGTGAGCACCTGAAAAGAAACCCAGTCCCAGCATCACACAGACCAGCCATTCAGCTCAGGCCAGTCCCATTAGATTTGGTTGACAAAAGAATCCAACGTGCACATTTATAATTTGCCAGGGAGGGAAAAAAAAAAA
>VXBB01012821.1:12589-27400 GCA_013399915.1 Illadopsis cleaveri
AAAAAAAAAAAGGATGGGGGGGAAGCCAAGTTTTCTCCTTCTGAATGGAGAGTTTCTGTGGCCCAGCCTCCCTCCTCGTCAGCAGACAGGGTGGAATTCCCAGGCTACGGGGGAGATCTCCTGGGACTGATCATGTTCTTAAAGGCATGTTCCCAATCAAGAAGGCTGGGATGAGGCATAATAATTGCATAGGCTTCCTGAGAACTGGCTTAATATCCCTCCAGACTGATTTAACCTAGTTTTTCATTCTGCTTTCACATCAAAAAAAATGAAGGTCTGTCTATACCTTGATATACTGCAAATCAGGAAATGGAGGCGTATGGTATATCTCATCCTCCCCTGCCTGGAGCTCTCCACGGCATGCTGCCAAGGCATTGTGTCAGCAAAGCTCTGCTGATTAACGCTGGGGAGAAAGAGAAACCAGTGGCCTGTTAAAGGTCTGAGAGTCAGGAGCCATCTAATCCCGGCCTGGCACGGGCTTTGTGTCCTTGAAATTGGTGGGGAATAATTAGTGTCATTACCAGCCCACATTACACCTCCATTGGGCTGTAAAGACAAGCGAGGGCGGAAAGTTTTGTAGGCTCAGGGCCATGGCTGGCTATAATTCTCATTAACACAAGAATACTGGGAAATGTGCCATGTTACTGGGCCAGTGCCAAGCTTGTCCTTACCTTTGGAGCCTCCGGAGCACCTTGAGGCAGTCCCAAAATCCAGAGGCGCACGCTGGCATTTCCCTTTCCAGCTGAGGCTGTCAACCTCTTGTGGAAGAGACCCCGAGGGGTTCAGGGAGAGACCCCAGAGCCTGTCCCTGCCTGATGCTGCACATGTGCTGCCACTGCCCCCCAGATGGGAGAGACAGAGGTTATCAGCTCCTGCAAGTGGGATCCACACTGCCACAGGCAGCTAAAAACAGAGAGAAACCCAGGGCTCCATCCCAGGGGGAAATCCCAGATAAACAGCGGCAGTCTGGCCACAAAGCCACACCGAGGGGAGCTGCAGACTGCCCAGCCTGGCTGGTTTGCAGGAACATTGGGTTTTTCTGTTCCCTGAGAGTGGGGTCAGCCTTTCCTGCAGGGACAGCCACCAGTCCCTGCTGTGGCATCAGCACAGCCCATGCTGGTGTCACAAGGTGGCTGAAAAGTTATCTTTAGACCCTGCTGCACAGTCAGACTGGAATCACAACTGGCCTTCTTCATTACAAGTGCTTTTGATCCTGCAAGGCAGTGCTCTACAGACCAAGGCACTGCTTTAGGCTGCATGTTGCCAATTTAGCCTTGCAAGTCCAGCTTTAAAGATGCAGCTCTCCAACAGTGCAGTAAAAAGTCACCTCTGAGGTCTGTAAGAACAGACACCTTGTAGATGTATCCCCAAACTCTGCACAACACCATCAGTACAACACTTTTGGGAGGTTGCCTTCCACTGCTGAACTGGCTCAGTGTGGCAGAACCTCTGTGACAGCTGGGAAAGCCACGTTGGATGCCACGTTTGTTGCACAACAGGGCATTTGCAAAGCCTTGAAAAAAAGGAAAAAAACCAAAACCAAAGGGAAAAAACCCCAGCAGATGAATTAAATTAAGGGATTTAGTGTCATACATATGAATTGCTGCTCTGAGCCATCCTGGTGAATACTAAACTCAGATTTTGGATAAAGCCACACCTTGTCTGGCTCAAGCTGCCATGAGATCCCTGGACTTCCCTCAGCTCCTTTAGACCCAAGGTAGGAGGGAACAATAGTCCCTTAAAACACGTGGGACCAATTCCCAGGTTTCTTACTCACTCTGAGCTCAGTCCTTACTCCCACACTGTGGCAGTGGCAGCTTTATTTGAGCTCACAGCCCCAGCCCACACTCTGGCTGGTCCAGAGGCCACTGTCCCTGAGCAAGAAATCAGCTCCAAGCCCAGAACTTCACTGAATTTTCTGCAGTCATTCTCTGCTCTTTGCTGCATCCCACGACAGGACAGGGCAATGCAAGATAAACCAGGCAGCCCCCAGAGGAGCAGACCTGGGTGAGCACAGAAACTCCACAGGCCACATTTTTGGCAGATCCTGGCCTATCTAAACAAACAGGCAACGTGACCCGAGCTCCCATAAATTTCCTGAAAATCTTTAATGACTCTAAAGGCTTAATAAAGTGTTTCACAGCAGAGGCAGCAGCCAGTAATGACGGGTTTGGAATCTGTGGGGTTGCAATCTGAGGTCCAGCTCAGAGATTGCAAATGCAGGCAGTAATAACAGCCCTTTCAGAGCACAGCACACGTCTTTTGCCACCATATACCCTGGTTTTTGAGCTGCTGTGTGCCTAGCCAACCATGCTGTCAGCAGGAGCTTTAATCAAACGGCAAAATGCATTAAATATAGAGACAAATCCTTGGGGATGGAGTTGCAAAGCATTGTGAAAGTGTCAACTGACTGCTGGGAGACCATGATTTAGCAAAAAATTATAAAGGGGCAGCTCCAGGCTGTAAAAGTCAGACTTCTACTGGAATTAGGATGTGCAGGAAAGGTTTGGGGCCTGCCATCATGAGGGAGGGTTGTCACTGGTGTGTCCTGCTCCCAGTATCCCCACACAGGGACCCCAACACCACGTCTGCAGGTGGATACACAGCAGCTGCACCAGGTTTAAAAGAGGGGAAGGAGAGAGTGGGGTCCCAGCTCCCACAGACACCCCTCAGGCTCAGGGGGAGCCACTGTCCCAGCCTGGTTATTCAGATCTCAGCTCTGGGGAAGACACTCCCCCAGGAAAACACAGCCTCACGTGTTGCTTGGAAAGGCTGCCAGTCCCAAATTACTCATCACATCACTCTGGCTGCCTTTAAAACGTTTTTCATCAGCACTCTGGTCATCTTTTCACTTTTATACGTGGTGCTGTTAGCAGAGCCCCTCTTTAAAGCCAACTGACAGGTTTGACAGGCAAGAGAGCCTGTTAGTTTTTTCCTTTTGCCTGTCATTACACAAGAGTAGTGCTTGAGATCCAAGTTTCTATTAAAAAAGAGGACTAAATTAAGCTTCTGCATGAGCTCTCTAGAGATGCATCAGTCAGTGCTTTCTTACACACTCCTTTTACAGAGCAGGGAAGTTTGTGTACCAACACAACCACGGCTGTTCAACTGTCGAAGCCCCTAGAGCTACATCAATCCACAAAAGAGCAACCAAACACCTTTGAAACTTCTGCAGTGAGGCAGGAGAGAAGAATTTGATGTTTAATGCTTTAATCATAGAGTTGGAGGCATCCACTGATCCACGGTGCTGACGGCTGCAGGACAGCTCACACCACGTACGGGTGAAGAATTAAAGTTTAGATGAAGGGAACTTCAAGGAAAAAGAACTGAAAGGCACAGTGAGCCCTGTAATTCCAAGAATTGTGTTAGACTCCTCCTGGCAAGTGTCCCTTTTCATAGATCATTGTGGGATTTGTTAGTTGTTTCCACAGATTTAGAAAGAAAACATCTCACACGCCCGCTGCGATCGGGAATGCGCCAAAGCAAGTAAACAGCACATTGTTCATGTTTCCAGAGATCTTTCCATCCCATTGAACCATTCTATTGGGTCAGCCTGTACTACAAGAAAGCAAATGGCTCAGATTACTTATCTCAGTTAAAAAAAAACCAACCCAACAAAAACTCTGGATTTTGCAGTGTTGCATCCCTCAGTTTCCAGAGCCAGCCCTGGGATGTGGTGAATAATGCAACCCTCAGTCCTGCTTTAGCAAAACAGATGAAGTCCTGACTTGTTCTTCTCTTGCTGGTGTTTTTGGAAAATGCAGGAAGGAAAAAACTGTCAGACAGAAATAGTCTGTGTGTCACTTCAAGCCAATCACTGGGGACCTGGACTCAGAGCCCACTGAAGTCAGTGGAAAGATTCCTCCCGACCTCCCCGGGGTTTGGCTCAGCCCCACACCACTGTGCTCCTTGCAGGTGTAAGTTTACATGTTCCTTTTTAAACGGCCTGAACAAAGACTGCCCTCAAGAACCACCTTAACCACAGCTGCATTTGTCTCTAACAGGGAGCTTCCACCCTGCCTTCAGCAATGTTCCTGGTCCAGGGCCAAATCTCCAAGCCAGCACATCCCTCTGTCTTCTCCTGCAGCCCCGCCCATTTTGTAGGGCCACATTTCCAAGTGTCCAGCCACACAGAGCTGGCCCGGCTCTCCTCCCCTGCATTTTTTCCCTCCGTGGCTCACACCACTGCCACCCCAGCGCCTGCAGAACCATCCAAGGTTTCCTAGGAACTGCAGAGTTAATTTCCCACATTAACATTCCCCTTGGGAGAGGGCTCTGCTCTCTGCTGCTGGCTGGCAGGACTGGGCAGGGACAGAACAGTACGTGGTGACATTCATATAAATTTCTCTTTATAGATATATATTAATAGCAGCACGTCTTTCATTTTATCCTTTTAGATAATCCCCAGCAAACTCTCTTCTGAGTATATCACTTCATTTTCCAGAATACTGAATGAGGAACTCAGTTCCAACTTGAGGTAAAAAATCCAATTCTTTTCACTTCTTATCTTATTTTAGCTAACTCCAGGAAAGGCTCCACCAGGTAACACAGAGATCACTGACAACCCAGAATTAAGATCACCTCCTGAGTCTGGTGCAGGAGGAAGAGCTGCCTGCACTACCAGCAGCCCTGTAAACCAAACAGAAAGTTAAATCAATGTGAACGTTGCCTAAATGAGTCACTTATGTCCTTGGGTGTCCCCCTCTAATCCCCGAATGGTCTTTGAACACTCAAGAGTTCTTCAAGTCACTGAAGGGACAATGACACACCCCACTGAGCACAAACCCCAAACTTACACAGCGCAGTGCTGAGCTCAGAGGGTTAAAGGACGCCTCTGGGAGCAGCAGCAGTGACAAATAAGCACCAAGAACGTCCCTTCACCTTTCTGACTGTTCATTAAGCCTTGGCCCAGCTCCAGGCGTGCAGCTCCTCGCTGCACCAGCACTGCCTTTTCCCCTGCTGCTGGTGTGTGTGCAATGCAAACAGGCCCTGGGATGGGGATGCAGATGTGCCAAAGGGAAGGCAGACTCTGAGATCTGCTGCAGAAGGTGTTCTGGGACTCTTCACGAGCTGAGAGGCAATATGGAATGTGCCAGCAATGATCTGTGCAAGAATTTATTAATTTTGGCAGAATTGAGGTGGCATCCATCCTCTTGGGCACAGAATGAGAGATCAGGAGAGACTGGCTCTCTGCCTGGCTCTACTGCTCTCTCCTGCACTGATACTGTGCCACCTCTCAGCTCTGGGCCTTTTCCTGTGCCTCAGTTTCCCCATCTGCAGGTCTGGACATCAAAGCTGCTGTGTGTAATTTTTAAAGAAAGGAGCAAGCCAAAAGAGGGATGGAAGGAATGGAAAGGCAAATCTTTCCAATATTAGTCAGCCCTTACTTTGGCTGAGTAAGCAGCACAGAGAGGCGGAAGGAAAAGGAACCAGGAAGGCTGGAAGTGCTGGGTTTCAGACAATTCTGTCCCTTTAACACAGGGGACAGGTCAAATCAGCAGCCCTAAGCTTGATCCTGCTGGGTTTTGCTCCCTGCCAGCAGTGCTCTGCTTGATGTGCTGCTTTGTCTCTCGGAGAGAACGTGGAATTGCTGTCATTTGTTCCTCATTTACAGATGTGCAGGTATCTGAACCTGCTCAGCCACCAGGCTGAGCTGCTGGCCAGAGCCAAGGGAGGTTCACAAGAGGCTTAGGAAGAGTATCCTGAGAGATGAGAGTTGGGTTTCTGCTGTTCAGTTCATGCCGTTGGCCCCTGGAAAACACCTGCTGGTTTCTCCCCTTGCACTCACAGGGAAGCAAAAGACAATTTCATGCTACTCCTTATCTGCCTCCTCTGCAGCCTCCAGTCAGTTCCCACCAGTGGTTCCCTATCAGGTGTCACATCTGGGAGGGATGGAAAGCTGACAGGCAGAGAGATGCCTGCCCAAGCATCTCAGATTAACCATTTCCTTGCTTTTCCCTGTGTAAACGCGGGGCTGCTCACAGGGTCAGTGGCAGGTAAATAACTGGAGGCTGTGGAAGTTCTCCTCAGCTTGGGACAGCGTCAGTTGGTACGACCCTGCCCCCGCCAAAACTAACATCAGACACGTGTTAACTTCAACACTCCTGCAAAATTATAACCACACAATGCTGTGACATTCCCCAGAGTGACCTCCTTCAGAACTGAGGCAGTGGGAGGATGAAATGTCCATCCTTAGAGGATGGGGTGTGGAGGAAGGGAGCGGGGGACCAGCAGATCCCGAGAGGAGCTGAGTTAAGGTGAGCATTTCACTTTTACTCTGAAGGATTAAAGGCTTTAGAGGACAGGCTGATGATCTTTCAGCATTGCTCTATCAGCCCATTTTCTGGGAAAAGCACCTGGGATTACTAAGGACAGGCAGCTCCCCAGTGAAGATTGAACCATCTGATGGCAAAGCAACCCAGAGCAGGTCCCAAATTCCTGGCAGGGACCAGTCATACAGCTACAAATCACTGAGGTTAAAATATCCTGGTAATATAAACCACAAGCTAAGACATTTGGGCCACCTCCACATTTCTGTGCATTTATCTAACACTTGTCAGTTGAGATTCCTCTTTTACCTAAACACTCAGAAGCAGAGGGACTTTCAGAGATCTCTGAAAACAATGGGGACTTAGAAATTAAAAAAAATTTCCAGTTCCTGGGCTAATGCCCCAATGACTTTCTGAAACACAAGGCAGCTAAGATACTTCTAAATTTACAATAGTGAGGGGTAGAAGATAACAGGATGTACAGGGTTAGGTTTAACAGGGTTGAAGGTTAACAGGATTTTAAGGTTAGGACTTAAAATAACACAGCAAAAATGAGAATCCACAGTTACAAAGAACTCTGTGTATCATTCATTTCTCTCTGCCTGCCTCTGCACAGGCTGTAAATCAACCCAGATCAAGAGATGTCACCAGCCAGTGCTGTCCCCTCCAGCCCAGAGCACTGGGCTGGCAGACAGGATACACAGGGGGTTTATTTTCAGGGCCCTGACACGGAGCTGTTATGTGACACCTGGAAGGTCACAGCACATTTCTGCTGCTTCTCCCACCAGCTGCTGCTGGGTTAGAAATGATTATTTCTATTATTTCTACCCCTGCTGCTACAAGCACTACCAAGGAACCCCCTGCAGACACCAGGATCTCACGGTGCAAATCACTGTGTGCACAAATTCTGTCAGAAAACTCTTCTCCCAGGAGAAATCTATGCCCTAAACCGAAGGAAAACAGGTGGAAAGAGGCAGAAGTGCTGATCTGGGGGGGGCAGGGCAGCCCCTCACCCCGGGCTCAGTGTCCTGGCTGAAAGCACTGATCTGTTTTGGGGTTACTAATCATCACCATGGTATCAGCAACACACACTTCATGTGCACAGAGCTCCTGGGTTGCACCCAGGGGATTAAAATACAGGGAAACAGATCCTGAATGCCCAGAAGAAAACCCTCAATCCACACCTTTAGCCTTTGCTAACAACTGCACTCCGAATATCACTGGGACAAGTATTTGACACAAAGTGATGCCACGGAGCACTTTTGCTTGTGGGTCTTTTTTTTTTCCATGGGTGTAGAATCCTGCCTAAAATAATCCCCAGCTAGAAATACTGGGCTGCCATGGCTGCATGGCCTGGATTTCCCTTCCAGCACCCTGAATTTCACACACAGGGTGAGCTCCTGGCTGTGCTATGCCCGGTGCTGGCATTGATTACAGGTTTTCTTGCACTTCGATCCTCATTAGTTCTACATCACAGAGAGTGTGGAACGCAGGCATTGCCAGCCCAAGAAAATTAAGATGTGACATTGTTTTTCAAGGACATATGCTCGGGGCATTGTGTTTCCCCGCCTCCCTTCCTCTATCAATTCAAATCCCAAATGGAGCTATCAACAAAAATAAAGGGAACAATCCTGATCCAGTTTAAAGTTGTGTAGGGTTTTTTTCTTCTTTCATTCTTTTGCTTCTCAAGGCCAGAAACAGAACAGAGGCCACAAGCAGAGCTGCCAAAACACATATGCATGTTGGATGCTTTTGTCTAAAGACACTATGAAGTGCTAAAATATTAAATATGTCAAGCAGAAAGGTTTCCTCTGGTCTTCAGAGCTCTGCAAAATGGCAATAAAAATGTAAAAGAAGAATGCTGAATAATCAAATGTGGTTTCTTTTTTAAAATGTAAATAGTAAAGGCAGAGTCCTGGATACTTCATGTTAAGAGCAGAGACAGCTCAAGGATTTTCAGCCCCTTTTCTTCCCCTGTGCCGGAGGGATCATCTTAGGGATAAGGGACTTCTAGGGTCCCACTAGCAAACATCCTGAACTGTGAGCATCAGGACCAAACATCCTGTATCAGAGGGGGCTTTGCACCATCCAATCCAGGCCCTGAAATTCAGAGTAAGCTTGGCTTTGTGGTCCCCTTGCCCATCTCAGAGTTGTTCAGAGCCAGACTTTAGACTCAGGGCTGTTTTCCAGTCCTAATGATCTGCTCAGATCCTGACTTCTCCAGCAGGACTGCCAGTAAGGAGAGTTGCAGAGAGGAGGATATTTGGAAAAGCAAACACTCTCCTCAGGTGAACTCAGCGGTGACCCCCAAATGTGACCCCAAAGGTCAGTAAACAGCCCCTGAGTGGCCGTGACAAGCTCTGCTGAGGGCTTCAAGGACAAGCTGGGACATAAAGTCCACTCTCCCTCCCCAAACCTGCAGTGCTGCTCATCACCCCTGCTGTTATTTAACTGTTCAGAGCACCAGGGATGGGGCACTCCCAGACACCAAAGGCTGGGGCTGCAGCAGAGCCCCTCAGCTGTGTTGGTGGAACTCGTTGTTGTTGTTGTTATTATTATTATTTTTGTCTGCAAGTAAATACCAAGCAATTATGGTGTTCTGAAGTGACCTTCTGGAGCATGTGCTGGAGACCCGTGGAGCTCAGCCAAAGCTACTATTGTGGATTTCATGCCAAGGCTTGGGAGAACCCTGGCTCCCTCCCATTGTTTTCTTTGGCCGGGCTCTATGGATTCTCAGCCTGGCAAGAAAAGCCCCGTTTTAAAAAGTACTGGCAAGCCCCGTGCAGTTTGTCACAGCACGGCCCATGATTTAGGACCTCGATTTTGGGCTCAACACTGGGCTCTTTTGTTCCGCGGCGCTGGGACATCATCGCTCGCCGCTTCGCGCGAGTTAATCAACGCGGCTCTGCTCGGCTGGGAGGATTTTCCCCCCTGATTTTCCCCCCCTGAATGCACAATCCGGAGTGGGAATGGCTGAGGGGAATTGAAGCAGCCTTATCCATGGGCCGCAGGTTTAGTCTGGTGCAAATGAGGCTTTCTCACACAATGGGCGCCTTACGGGGATAAAACAGAATCGCTGCATACCTGGATAAAGCCAGAGCTGGAGGAGAAGGATTTGCACTTTTCTCTTTTTTTTGTTTAATAGAGGCTCATTTTTATTTATGATTCGACCTCAGAAATAGAGGTGAAATTTGAAGGGATTAAAAAAAAAAAAAACCCAACCAAAACCACCTCTCTGGCTCCACAAATCCTTCTTACAGGTCCCTCAGGCTTTGCTAGGACGTAGTTATAAGCAAAAAATGACTCTGCAAAAAACCAGCCCTTTGGTAAAAACCAGCTCTTGCGCAATTTGTGTATTTTGGAAGCCATGTTTGACCATTTTACTGGCTAAGGATACCCAAAACCAGACTCTGGGATCCAAATCCTCTGTGCATGGAGAGGAGGGGGAAGAGAGCAAGCTGAATATTTAAAATCAAACCAGTGAAGGAGAAAAGTCTTCTTTCTTTTAGAAATAGAGACAAATAGCTCAAAATCTCTGTACCTTTGTGACTGGCACTGCTGAAACTCTGCAGAAAAATACAGCCCTCTCTGCTGCTCATGGACTGGAATTAATAAACCAGCCAGCCCTGAAATAACTGCCACCCTTTTCACCCTCAAACTAATCAAGAATAATTCAATACAATTAGTAAATCATGGGTAAAAATGTAAATGAGGCAGAAAACCAGCTAATTAATGACCATCACCAGTGACTGAGTGGGCAAATAACAGCAGAGATGAGGCTTAGACTGGGGTCAATTCCCACTAAATCTGAGCCTAGAAAACCAAGGATGTGGTTGGTGATCCTCCTTGGCCCCTGCAGCCAGTGCAGATCCCTCTGGGCTCCAAAGACACAAGGAAATGTTTCATTTCCTCCATTTATAGTCCACTGTACCCACCTTTTCTACACAAGGTACTTGCAGCCTTCTCCCAGGAGAGCTTTGTTGGTTGTGTTTTAATCTCTGTGTGACTGCAGAGAGGACTCAGAGGCTGGGCTGGGAGATGAAAAGTAGGGCCACTCTAATAACATCTGACTGCATTAAAGTCTTTCAATTCCAGCTCTCACTGTCTCTTTAACACCTTGAAAGTGTAAGTGAAAAATAACAGAGGAGCTGCCTGTATTTCTATATTGATAAAAGAAGGGGAAAAGGAGAAATGTCACAAGAGACAAGCACGACATGACCCACTCTGGAGCCTTTTGGCATCAACATTTGCTGATGTCCCCTCTGGTCTGTATCTCACCCCTAAAGGTTTCTGTGGCTGATGAGTTTGACCCAGCAGAGAGATGTTTTTCTCCTTTTATGCACCTTGTCTCAGGAAGCATGGAAATCATCCTTGCTGTGTGGTATAAGGTTGGGAGTGTTCTGTTCATATGGTGTTCTGCTTATACCTAACCATGGCCAGAATTCCATCTTGATCCTTTCTCTGGCACTTATCCAGAGCATTTCTAAATGAACCGTGTCAGTAAAAGCCAATCCTGATCAAGACATGACAAACCAGATCCTCAAACAGCTTGGAAAGTCCTCTTGTTACACTGGTGGGTATTTTTTCAATGTCAGAACATCCAGGACCATTGCAAAGTCCAAAAAATCACAGGATGAACCAGAGCCTGGAGATGGAAAGCATCTCCTTCCCAGTGGCTCAGCCTCAACACACTCAGGACACAGCTCAGGGCATGAGGAGCTGCTGTGGTTTCTCACTCAGGCTCAAACCCTCCCACAGCTTTTCTGCAAACACACCTTGAGGCTCCCCTGTGACCAACTGGAAGTTGATAAAACAGCCACGGATTAACAAGGGAAAGGGTCAACTCCCAGGCACCCCAGCCCTGTGTCACAGCTCACTGGTGCAAATCTCAGTTAAGCTAAAGAAAACTAAAACCTGTGTTCACACAAGCCCACTCTGATTTCTGTGTACACTTCAGGCCCCTGTGATTTCTGCTCCCAAGTTCACACCCAAACAGGAAAGGGACAATCTTGTGCTTCAGGTGTGACTGAAATCTCACTCAGCTCCCCGTGCTCATGAGAATTCCAGGCTGGATCTCACTGAACAGCTGACCTGACTTCAGTCTTGCCACATGAGGCCAAGCCCTAACAGAAACCACCTGTGGTATTTCAATAACATTAAATCCAAGCTGAATTCAGCCTTGTACCTGACTCGCATCCAGCATCAATTTCCTTGGCCCACTTCAAGTCTCTTGCTGTCAACACTCCAGGGCTGAGAGTCATGGAAGAATGAGCTGCATTCTGTTAAACCTCATGGCCAGGGCTGCCAGCTGAAGTGTTACCCCTGCTCCCCACGCTGAGGATGGGGTATGAAACAGAACAGTCTGTTTTCCAAATCTGATGCAAGGCTCCAGTTATTCAGCTTGCAGTTCTGACTGCAAGAGGGTTTAGCCAGCTCTGACAACATATGGATGTGGTCCATGGTCCTGGCTGTTTCCTATAGGATCTGGAAAGGTCTGAGGCATGGCTCTGTCTTTCTGCTGCACTTGGAATTTTGGTGTGATGTGCAGGAGGAGGAATTGCTGGGAAAGGCCAAGGATGGTCCCAGATGCTCCCTCTGTGCATACCAGCTCGTGAGTGCAATACTCCAAGGTTTGTGTGTTCAGTCAGCACCTGCCTGGCTGCAGACTTACCTCTGCTAGCGGCAGAGTAGGAAAACTCTTTTATTGTTTTCTTTTGGTCTTATTTATAGAACTCCTGCTAATGCCTCAGCTGCTCTGTGCTGAACAGCAGCAGACCTTGTGCCACATGAGCGTGTCACACACATCACAGATCTGCCTGAGGGGAAGACGTGTGGGGATATTTTAACCACAGCTTAGAGCTGCAGCCCCACCAGGCCTTACTGATCATGGAATTTCAGCAGCAAATGTTGTAACAGCCCACTGATTCCCTGTTTAAATCCATCCTCTTTACAGCCCCGTCGTCCCCAAATCCTGCAGAGCTGGCAGATTTCTTGAGGTAAAGTGACATCTACGATGTCTTGGCACTTCCAGACCTTGGTTCTCCAGCAGCACCAGGTCCTGCCAACATCATGAGGTGACCAAAAACTGAGGATTTGGCTGTGTGCTGTGGGTTCATCTCACCCATTTAGGTTTAAAAACAAGCAGAAATACAAACAATGTTAACCAGAATTGTTTATGATATGAACAGTGACCTGGCATCTGCAACTTCATCACCTGTTTCTGCCACAAGAAGTTTCCTTGTCTCTATTTGCCACCAGCACAGAGGAATTTGCTTCACTTATTTGTATAAAAGTGCCAAATAAAGTCAATGTAGTTACACTCACGTGTCAAAATGAGGGAGGGCCACCAGAGGTTCTGAGGACAGGGCAGCAGCGCCATCCTTGCACAGGAAATATCCACTGAAATTAAGATAACAAAAGCAAGATGAATAGAAAATCAAAGGAGGACATACTGCATTTTCCCCACAAGGGCCTGATACCACGACCATTAAATCAATATCAAAATTTCCACTGCATTTAGAAAACAATTTAAATATTTCTGGAAAAAATAGGTTCTGTACAAAATGTCATTTGTGTTGAAAGAATGTTTGGACAAGGAACTGTTATTGTTGGCAATATCAGAGAAACAAGGCCCCAGCTGTCCTTTCTTAGAAGGGTTAAACTTCTCCTATTATGAAACAAGAAAACAATCTCTGTAAGGAACAATTTTCCAGCCAATGCCCATCCAAAACTCCAGGTCAGCAGCAAATACATCCAAATACACAATAAGGTCATACGAAGAAATTCAGAGAACAGCCCTCTTTGTCTAGAATATTAAGTACTGGAACAAATAACAGCAACATCCTCATGAGTTGTTCACATTTTTTCCCAGCACAGCTCTTCCATGCTGAGGGTTGCTTTCTTTTTCCTATCACTCTGTGTGGATTCTTCTCTCCCGTCATTTGTCTCCTCTCCATTCCAAGTAAAGCAAGGAATGTGTCTTCTTCTGGAGTCACCTATGACACTGCAGGTCCCTGGAGCTGGCCCAACTAGAAGCCTTTTTTTTTTTGTGGATTTGTTGGTTTGGGGTGACTTTTAAATGAATAAAATAATTCAATAACCCTTTCCTCAGTCCTCTTTTTGCTCTCCTACCTTTTCCCACCAGGTCTCATCTTCTCTGCTGTTTCTTGGTCCTTTCCTTCTCACAACATTTCTCACACCCTAAGATTCTCAGCAGTGACTGCTACAATTTCCTACCCAACCCTAATCCAAACTCTTCCCTTTATTCCCTGTAAATATTTCTTACAAATAGTGTCTCCAGGTTGGGACCTTGCAGATGGGGCAAAAATCCTGCAAGACTTGTTTTTGCAATAAGTAGTTTAGGTGGAGAGGGTCCCAAGAGCTTCACAGGCTTTTAACAAATGTTTTATATATTGCACGGCAAGATAAAGGGGAAAAATGGATTTCCAAAAGTTTGTATGCACAGAATTTCTTAACTGAACTTCTCTGATCCTGCTTGAAGTGGCATAAATATAAAGGAGAGTCAGAATCTATTGAACCGAGCTTTGTTTTCTCAGTCCCCACATTATACAAGCTGTGAGCTCTAAAGAATTCCTTCTGTTCTCTCTCCTCTTAGTTTCCACGTTTTGGACAACTTTTCAACCAAAAGATCAAGCACTATCTGCTTTCAAAGTGCCCCTAATGAGGTAATTACTGGGAGCATAAAATACACACATTTATTGTAACTGTAGCCACCACAGGCTGGGGCCAGGCAGTGCTCAGAGTTCACTCCACTGGCAGCTCAGAGATGTCCTGCCCTGTACAAATCTTTTTTTCTGTAAAGGAGTAAGACATCTCCAGTGTCCATCATGCTGGAGTTACCCTGCTAACCCCTTCCTGAACAAACTTTGCAAACCACGAGCACCCACATCTGAGCAGAGACTGAGATTAAACACAGTTGTTTGCAGAACTTTTTCCTGCAGAAGTGCTCGAAGTTCTTTTCCAAAAAAGCCTCCCTCCCATCCCACAGACATCCTGTGCTGGGTCAGGAGCTCACCACCGGCCGTAGCTCAACCCACGCCAGGGACAGGAGGAACTTTTTGTTCCTTCAGCAGCTCCTGGGAGCCAGACCTCCCATTTGCTCCCCAAAGCCACAGCTCCAACCTGCCATTCCTGGGGTCAGTCCTGTCAATCTCACCAGCTCCCCACGCCCTTCATTTTGGGTCCTGGTTGGGGGAGATTATCCAGAAAATGCTCTCCTAAGAGCTGCCCAATTTCTGTCCATGAGGGTGGGGATCTCTGCCACTGATTGGGAATAGAAGTGGGGAAAATCCTTCAGGGAAAGGAAAATAAAAGCAGCAGCAGGTTGGCTGGATGTAAATTCTTTCCCATGCCTGAAGGAATTACAGGAAAGATGGAGAGAGACTATTTATGAGAGTCCAGAGTGAGAGGACAAGGCTCCAAACTGAAAATATGTAGGTTTGTATGGGATATTGGGAAAAAATCCTTCCCTGGGAGGGTGGGCAGGCCCTGGCATAGGGTGCCCAGAGAAGCTGTGGCTGCC
>VXBB01012821.1:27858-65739 GCA_013399915.1 Illadopsis cleaveri
CCCGGGGAGGGTGGGCAGGCCCTGGTATAGGGTGCCCAGAGAGGCTGTGGCTGCCTCTGGATCCCTGGAAGTGTCCAAGGCCAGGTTGGAGGGGGCTTGGAGTAGCCTGGGACTTGGGAAGGTGTCCCTGCCCATGGGGTAGAGCAAGATGATCTTTAGGGTCCCTTCCAATCTGGGCCATGATTCTATATTAATTCTAGCAAGTTGTTTCCATTGAAAAATATACATCCCAAAGAGGGAAAAAAGAAAAAAAAAGGAAAAAAACCCAACCAACCAAAAAAACCGAATCCCAAAAAAGACCTCCTCCAAAAAACCCAAAAAACCACCACAACCAAACATGTGAGTTAAACATCTTCTTTTCACTTGATTTCAGTTCTGAGTTAGTTTGGATTTTTTTTTATCCTGTCTGCTTAATTTAAAATCAAGGCCTTTCTTCTGAATTTTCAGATCAGCTAAGCAAAGCTGAAAAACTTATCAGAAGCACAAGCCTGGTTGTGAATTATCTGATATTCTTGCATGAAAGACTTGTGCAATTATTTGGACATTTTATTTTCACCTAGAATTTCAGTTCCCAAAGGAAGGGAAAGTTGAGATTTCCAGTTCATTCATGTCCCCAGGAACCAACCTAAAGCTGTGAAAGCCAGTGTCCTTAAATGATTTCTTGCTCTTCCACTGTCACAATTAGCTCAGATCATAATGTCGACTTTGCTTGGGCTTAGCTTCAAGACTAACATTAAACTCTACTGCTGCATAATCCTGTGGCTGATACCTTAGTCATAATGTGAGCTAATAGGTCAACCTTGGCTTTTGGTAGGTCATAAAATGGAAAAAAATCCCTCAGTTATAAGAGCTTTAGAATTCTTACTAGACAGCACGCAGTAATTCTTGTTCCTGAGTCATCCTGCAAAAGCTTTTTATAATATCTTGCATTTGCTCTCTCTGAGCAAGTGATTACACTTCTGTGCTCGTCCCCAGCCATGCAAAGAAGATATTTGAGGCTCAGTGTGCCAGGAGGGATGAATGTGCTGCAGGGAGCACTCCCACGGGCAGCACGTGCCAGGACTGCAAATCCTGACGTGCCGGAGGAGAATCTGCAGCTCCAGTCCAGGGCAGGAAATGCCACCACGTGCTCCATTCCCTGGGGTGCAGGCAGTGATTCTGGTCACTTTGTAGGGTAAATGCACCACTAACATCAGGGATGAGGGTCAGAAAGGACTCACAGAAGCTCTGTGCTCTGTGCCCAGGCTGCCAGGGGCAAACAGAAGCAGCTCTTGCAGCTGCCCGAAGGACACGACCCTTCAAAGCCATCTCACTCACACAAACACCCAGAGGGGGCCAGGCTGTTCTGTTCAAGTTCCTTTTGGAAATGGGACTCAATCTATAACCAGGAGTACTTGCCTTCCCAGGGTATTTAAAAGGTGCTAAAAGAAGCAACTGAGTGTAGATTTTAAGTATTAGGAGCGGAAGGCTGAACTTTTCTTGAGTCATTTTTTGTCCCTTTTCGGTGTGAATTGAAAAGATTAAATATTTTTAAAGAGAATATATAAAATGATCCAGCGGAAAGCCAGGCCCTCACGTGGTGGCAAGATTGGTGGAAGACATCCTGTGGTTTAGGAAGGCATCAGCTCAACGCTGCTCCTTCAGCTTTTCCCTGGTGATCACTCTGGAAAAAAGGTTGGGAGATTCCTTGGCACAACAAATCTGGCAAACACCTGCCCCAGGGAGGAGGAATCAGTGTCTTGCAGAGAAGGAAGTTTGGAAGATCCAGTGTTGCACATTTTGAGCTCTATCCAAATTCCAGACGTGTCCCTGCTCCCTGTTATCCTGCTGTTCCTCAGCATTCCCTGCACTGGGGGTTCACAGGGTAATTTCCATCCTTCTGACCAGTAACTCAATCTGTGGGACATGGAGGGAGCTGATGATTGAACCAGATTCACCATTATTCAGTATTTCCTATTCTCTCACTTTAAAAACAAACAAACAAACAAACAAACAAACAAACCCACAAACCCCTCAGTCATTTTATCTTGGAGCACAAATGATGACCAGCAAATTTGCAAGAACAATTCCAGGGCTGAAATCTGCTTGTATCAACCATCTATTATTAATAACAGCTCCATGACACTCAGAGGAAAATATATACAATATATACAATCCACCTTCCTATTTTGGCACCTGGGTAACACAATTTGCCTTTTAGAACCACTCAATACGCAACAGTTTTCATGGCAGCCAACATGGGCAGGAGAAAAAGAACATTGCTTGGACGGATAAGAAGAAAAATCAAGAGTGATCTTTGGTACATCTGCCTTCACCAAGCTGGATTGATTTTCTTTCTCACATCCACACCAGAGGAAAAGCAGAGCCAGCAGCAGAGAAACAGCCAGGACACAGCATCCTAAAAAAAAAAAAATCCCTCACGATTCCTCTGTCGTATTTCTGGAGGCAAAGGTGGATGCAGAGACAAGGTGTGCATAAAACCTCCTCATTTCCCCGCAGCTGGGGTTCATTATCAGCTTCCTATATCTGGATTGCTCTAAACTTTCCATTTAACAGATATATTCCTAGTAACCACTTCTAAACTAATAACATTTAAATGCAGGATATGGGCAGCCTGCAGCTACGGCTGCTGTGGAAGCAGATCTTGCAGGCCTGACTCATTGCAATAATGGCTTCGCTATCGGCTTCTTAATTATGATGGAAATTACTGGAGCAAATTACCATAAAGGTTTAGGAACATTCAGTCCATTCTGGCCCTTCCAGGTCTGTTGCAATACATATTTGCTTTTTCTTCATAAATGTTAAAATGCTTGGGGTTTTTTTTTTCTTTTTTCTTTTTTTTTTTTTTAATCTGTCTTCTCCTTCTCTTGGGAACATGGAAAAAAGCCCCAACAATTTCTTTTCATAATGGCAAGGTCCCAAGAAAACAGGTGGCTTCATGCATAAATAATGATAATTGGGAGAGAGGTGATAGAAATTCCAGCCTGCACACTTCCAAGTCCAGCACACAAGTTCTCCACAGCTTATGAGGTTGTGTCAGGCAGAAAGGGGTTGACCACTCCACGAAATCCCAGTTCAAAATCCTTACCAGGTCTAAAATCCGATTTTGGACCTTTCTCCATTCTGATTTGAGAGCAAATTTCTCCACAAATCCACGGTCACACACTCACTTGGAGGCGAAAAGTGAGAATAAACCTGGCTGAAGAAACCATTTTTTTGCACCAATGCAGCCAGTGCAGCCTGACCAAGGGATGCAAAGCCTTACATGGATTTATTTGTTTGCAAATCACAACTTCTGGGAAAGATAAGAGCCTGCACAAAACCTAACAATTCCCTGGGAATGAGCTGCAGTGCTATCAGTTTAACTGGACACCTTTGTTCCTGCAAATGAAGTTTTAAAGGAGCCTGAGTGTTGAAAATTTACCATTTCTCTGCTTTCAGAGAACTGCCATTACAACCTAAGTCAGAACAAATTCGAGTCATGAGCCCATTTTCAGTAGGGAATTCCTTCATGTTGGATTAACCAAGATTTTACTCAGTTTGCTGAAGTTCTGTCTGCTGGTGTTGTCTTTGTGCGAGTTCCAGTGAGCTCCAGTGGAATTAATGCCCTGATAGAGTCATGCCAGGGGAGCCTCCTCTGAGATAAACCAGATTCCCACTGGCACTTAGTGGTTCTTAATGGTGCATTTGAATTTACATCTTCAGGCTGAGGGAAGGGAGGTGGGGAGGCTTTAGGACCAGCAGCTCCCACGTGAGTGAACTTGTGTGGTGAGATCAGGCCCCGTGGCTTTTTTTGTCCCGCAGGCCAGCACTTCCCCGTGTGTTCTCATCCCTTCCCCGGGTTGGGAACACAATGTTCCTTCCCATGCTCCCACCAGGAGGACGGCGAGGGGCTGGCCCCGAGGGGTGGTAATGAAAATGCCTCGGTAATGAACCCATCTGCTGATGTCCTCATTGGCCTGGCTGGCGGCGCCAAGCAGCTCAGCAGGGGTCCCCCACTCTTTAAAGACAACATATGCACAAAACCTACGGATTTCACTTTTCCCTGCGATTTCCACCCCGCTCCCCTGCTGCTCGTGTTTTAAATACTTTCCCTGAAAATACTTCTCTGCTGCTGAGCACATCTCCGAGTGCTGCTACGCAACCTGGAGGCCTGACCTTTCTGAGGGAGGAGTGTCCCAAAGGAAGCCAGGCATGACAGGTCCCACACTTCCAAACCAATACAAGGCAATGGATATCGAGGGAAACCCCATCCTGGTGATGGATACATTACCTCTGGCCCGGGGGCTGGGTGACAGGAAAGAACTGAATCCATGTCCTGTCTTAGGCCGTGCTACCTCCAGACACACCTTGACATCACCCAGCACAGCAATAACCGGCCCAGGCCATCAGCTTAACCCCAGGGTGGCTACAGCTGAAGAGTCAGTGGTGTGGCAGCCCCAGCCCTCCAGATTATCCCTTTTTCTGTCCAACCAGCACAGGAAAATCTCAGGCCGTCAGCTGGCTCAGCCATCTCCTGCAGAAAAAGCTCCCAGCTTCCAGAGCCTGGAAGTGAGGCACCAGCATCTTCATCCACCCAAACTCTGCAGCACAGACCCATCAGTGTGCCCAGGTGGGCAAGGGAAACAATGGTCTGCATCAAAAATAGTGTGGCCAGGGCAGGGATTGTCCCTCTCTGTTTGTCACGGGTGAGGCCCTTCAGGGGCTGTGTCCAGTTCTGGACCCCCAGTGCAAGACCCCCCATTTCAGGGCTGGAGCATGCCCAGGGCAGGGAATAGAGCTGGGGAAGGGNGGCTGGGGACAAGGTGGGGATCAGGCACAGGTGGGACTCGGTGGCCTTGGATGTCTTTCCCAACCCCAGTGATCTTGGGATTCTATCACTCCTCATAGAGACACCATTGGCCCTTTGCCACCTCCTGACAGAACCTCAACTGGCGACCAAGAGAACGGAGTCTGGAAGGGATGGGAGCCACCACAACCCGTGCCAGGGGACAGACACCGACCCGAGCCTACTGCTGGAGGATTTTAAGGATGTGGCCAGCAAATAAAACTAATGGGACACGCGGCACCTTCGGCCCCACTGGCCCAGAGGTCTCCCAAAGCTCAAAAGTGCCCTCCTCTGGCTGATTCCGACAGACTCCTCCGTGATTGCTGGGATAACACTTTCTGTGGGAAGAAAGGATTAAAAATCGGCCGCAAAGCCATCACTGAAAACCCAATTATTCTTCAGGAAGAAATTTTTCCAAACGGTTTGAGATGGGCTAGCTGGACCATGGGTCCCATCCCAGCCCATGGGAGGGAAGCAGCTCAGACCTGCAGGGAACAGCTTCCCTGGGATGGATCCTCAGCCAGGGATTGTGGTTCAGGTCAGGTTGTGGTTCTGAAACCTCGTGTTTTATGGCTCTCCACGTAGGTCTTGGAAAAAAAAGCCTCAGCTTTCAGAAGCGAGCTCTGAATTGCAGAACACGATTTTCTGGCTCACAGATTTCCATACTGCTAAGTCATCTTTGGACTTCTGTCTCCAAGCAGTTGCCTGACATATCCCAGATGACTATTTTAGGAAAAGGCAAATCATGCCCTAGAAATGCCTGTTTGCTCTGTGCTGACTGTAAAGGCAGTCTAGACAAGCACAGATGGAGATCTCTGTATTTGGTCAGGTGAATCACACCCCCATAGACTCAGGGTTTCAAAATTTCGCCCTTCATCCAAGCTCAAAAGTTGCTTTACTGGCTAAAGTTGTTCATGATGGAAACTATCCATGGATATCTTGGGAATCACTGACTTATCTCTCTCACTGCATTATTCCACTGAGGTATGTCAGAGCATTTTTTTTCCCCCCATTTCATTTTAGTATCATGGGGAAGTTCTCTACTTTCCTTAGAAGATAATTCCATAGACGAGGAAATCTTGGATTTATTCTCTTTCTCATCTTCCCTTATGGAATATCTTGGGTATTTCCTAGAGATGATGTGTTTGCTTTAAAAGATATTTGATGCACAAGGAAATTTTATGTTTATGTACCTTATGAACTTTTTAAAATTAAATAAGTACATTTTTTAAATAAATCAGTCTGGAATCTCATTACTCAGTTCAGTCTTCTTATGCCCTATTTTTCAACTGAGCCTCAAGATTAGCTGATGTCAGTAAGGAGCTGACAGAACTACAATTTATAAGCTGCTCTCCATCTATTTAAGAATGCTGACAATTGCTTGAGAAAAAATGAAACTGTTTTGTAAATCAATGGAATTATGTGTACAAGCAAACCTTAGACAGCTCTCAGCAGGATTTTTGCAGGTCATTAACCTGATCTGCATGATACTTGGACAAAAGCGTCACTAATTGCTTTTGTCCTTCAGAACTGAACCAATTCAAGGCAGTTCTCAGGAGGCTGCTGCAGAAAAGTGAAATTCCTTGCCCAGGAGAACATTTGGGAAGCCCTAGAAAGCTCTTATGGTGTTTCTAGAACACTCTTATGATTCGGAAGGACACCCTGTTGGGGCAACACCACCTTTTTTAGGGTGTATTTTTGCCAGCAGGAATTAGGGCTAAGTTTCCCATTGCTCCTCTGTATTTAACCACATGTGCCTCATCACACAATTTGGGATTTAAGGTCCCCTCCAGTTTGACACCAGCACTCCGATCACCATCAACCCAGCTAAAAAAGCCCTCCCAAAACACGTTGATTACAGATTTTTTCCCCCCCTGATAATTCTCCTCTCCACGTGGCAGGGAGTAGCCCTGGCTGTGCTTGGCAGCCCTGGCATGGGTGTACAAACCACCCAAGATGTTTGCTTCCCTTCCCAGCAGTCAGGACAGGGTATATTTGAGCTTCTTGGAACACTTTGGGCTTTGGGGTTTTCTTGCATGTCGTGCTAAGTGAGCTTCCTCTCTTTGATTTGTGCACCAAGCCATGGGTGACAGAAATACTCTTCATTTTTCACTGACGTGGGCAGCTCCTCTCTCAGATGTAATTGCAGGAGTCTGCCTGGCCGGCTCAGACAGGCCACTTTGTTCCCTCCACAGCCCTGCCCACACCCATCCTCCCGAGTTTGGGACTTGGCTTGGCCTTTTCTAAACAGCCTGCAAAGGATTTATGAAATCTAGGCCCTCCATAAAAATAAATTTGAAAAAATTATTTTTTTTTTTTTTTTAAATGAGATTACTTTAAAAAAATATATAAGGGATTATAAAAATCAACTCCCTGGCTTTGGTTTTTTTCCAGTTTGGTGATATGAGACCTACATCACCCAGTCTTCTGTCCCTGACTGTCTGAAGCTGTCTGGGTGTAACTGATGCTACAGCTTGGTCTGGAGGCTCTGCTGCCCCTGGCTACTGCAGAGCAGGATAAAAGCCAATTATAGTCCAATTCTTGCCTCACCATTAACACTGGGAGCTTTATTATTACGAAACATTTTTTAACACAGCACCATCAAAAAGCCAAGAGTGAGGCTCTCTAGACACTAAACATCCACAGGGAGGTAACAGACACTGCCTAGCTTGGAATTTTTCATATAAAATTTTTTTAAAAAGAGACAAACTGGGCAGGCAAAGGATGTTCTGGGTCTAATTCTGAAATTATGTGAATTAATTGTGAACTCTTCTCCCTCTAAGTCTCTTGAACAGCTCCTAAGGGAGACATCTCTGTCTGTATTTCTGATGGGTTGTAAAGGGTAATAATAATTAAAGCACATTTTACATAGAAGATTAAAGTATATTTCTCAGAATTTCCACCAAGAAATAGGGTGATTTGGCTTGGCAAAATGGGGGGGAAAATGGACTATTATGTCAATGTCACAAGATCTGCTTAAATATATAAAATCTATTTTTTTTTACAGTTTAACATATAACCATCCTCTTTCAAATTCTGCTTGCAATAGTTTCTCAAAATCAGGACTCAGCTTCTTCTATTCCAGTCATTTTTCATGACTTTTGCAGCCAAGTCTACAAAAAGACTTTAACACTTCGCAAGTTCAGAATTACTTTAGTCGGGGAACTTTAAAGAGCCGTGCAAACGTTTATTAACACTTGCAACAGCTCCCCAGGTGTGTTGTAGGGGGTTCTCATTTTATCCCCAACGTGCAGACAGGGTAACTAAGGTAACAGCAGGCAAAAAGGATTTGACTTCCCACTTCCAAGCTGCAGTGTGTTAACTATTAGATAATTATTCTTCTCCGGAGAGCAGTTTAAAGCTGTAATGTCCAAATATTGACTATTTGTGCCCAAGTGCCACTCTCAAAGCTCTCCCTCAGAGGTGGCTGCACCAGGCTGGTTTCACACAGAAATTGTGGCCTCTCTTGGCAAAGTTTGCCCAGGGATTTTTTTTGGCTGCCAGGCTGTGGCAATCCAGGCTGGAGGCATCAGTTCAGAGCCTGTAGGGGAGCAGAGCTTTGCTTTGGGGTCCCAGCACTGAAATCCCTTCAATGCACACTGAGCAGGGCACAGAGAGCTGGCACCAGGGTCACTGTCACCCTCTCCACTGTCCCCAAACACCCACAGCAAAGGCCAGAGGGGCAGCCCCTGCCCTCTCTGCCACATTTGGGGCACATTTTTCTGACAATGAGCTGCAAAAAACCCGAACTGTGCACCTTTTCCAGGCTGGGAAAACATCCTGAACCACTGCCTGCCTTCCACCCCATTACTAATCACTGTAAACAGCTGTTCCCTCTTTTCCTTTTTCTATTGTTTTGTTTTTTTTTTTTCATTACTCTCTAATACCAATCTGATCAACTGTTTCTGGAAAAGACAGAAGAAGAGAAGGAAAACCCTACATCCCACTCCACACAACTAATCCACATGATTCTTCAGCTCCCTAGAAACTGATCAAAAACACCTTAAACTCATCTCATAATTTGCAATATTCAGGCTGCCTGGTATTCAAATTCACACCAGAACCCGAGAAAAAGAAAAACAACCAAACTATTTTCCATTTCCAGCCCTCTGACCCATCCAAGTCTCTTGAACAACAGCTTATGAAGTAATAGATTCAGATTTTGCCAGTGCCTACCAGGGTAGATCAACCTAGAACAGCTTGAAGCTATTAAAATGGTTCTATATATTTCTGTGAACACATGTATTATGAAGTCAAAATGATGAAGTGCCTGGTAGAGATAGATTTTGAAAACAGTCAAGAACTGTTTGTTCCCAGCCCTGGAGGAGTGAGGGATCCCTGAGATGAACCATAGCTGCCAAATGATTCGAGTGCTCGGGAGAGCCTTTAATCTTCATCTCTTTCAAGACTCAGACAGAGATGAAAGTCCATTCTGATTATCAGCAAAACCTTCAAAGCTGAAGGTGAGGCAACTCATGTGCTGATTAAAAAGAAAAAAAAAAAAGAATAAATAGAAAAAACACCACAGAGATGACAAAATAACTGCAGAAAGGAAGGGCCAACTGTGAGTTTGTGTGTGGACAGGTCAGCTCCTCCACTGCTCAGTGAGACCAGTTAACACAAACTGAAAGCCTGACTCTCTAAGTGGGGTGGGCTTTTTATTTGGTTGGAAATTTTGCAGTTGTTGGTCAGGGAAATTTTTGTTTGTTTGGTTGGTTTTTTTGCGGGGTGGTGTTGTGGGAGGTTTTCTTGTTGGTTTTTTGGGATTTGTTGTTGTTGTTTGTGTTTAAGAAGAATATAAAGCTGTTCAGCAATACTTTTTCCTACTCCTATTCTCTTCCACCTCAGATCTGCTCCCATAAAGATGAATAGATTCTCATAAAATCAGAGAATGGTTTGGGTTGGAAAGGAACCCTACAGACCACCTAATTCCTAATAACCTTTTACCATGGGCAGGGACACCTTTCACTATCTCAGCAGGCTCCAAGCCCTGTCCAACCTGGCCTTGGACACTTCCAGGGATGGCAAAAGCCAAGCAGCTCCTCTGTGTGAATACACCCCCCAGTGCAGCACCACTGCAGTGGCAGCTGTGACATAAAACTGCAGAACAGTCCTACCACAAGCAAATAACAAATATATCTAAGCCATAAATACATCCCAGTTCTCAGTTTTGATTAGGCAGGACTCAGGTGATTAGAGCTCAGCATTAAAACAAAACCCCTCATGTCACCAAGCCAAACAGATTTTCAAATATCAGTTTATCTCCTTCTGGGTCTTGCAGGAAATGTTTCTTAATGGTCAACCCTCAATCTTTTGTGCCCTGGGAGCCCTTTACACGTGAGAACAGAAGAGCAGGGCTTGTTCCCGAGTGGATAAAGCAATGTGGCACAAAGAAAATAAAAAACCTGAGTTTGAACAGCAGGCCTTGCAGANNNCAGGGCTTGTTCCCGAGTGGATAAAGGAATGATAGGATAAAGGAATGAAGGATAAAGAAAATAAAAACCTGAGTTTGAACAGCAGGCCTTGCAGATGGGGGCACCCAGAAATTAAAAAGGGTGCAGAGCTCTTGAGGGTCTTATGGTTCTTTGTTGGTTTTTTGGGGGGTTTTGCACTGAGCAAGGAACAGGTGTGCAGCTATTCCATAGCCAGGAGCATCATTCCAGTCAGAGATGCCTCTCCAGCATCAAGGGTTTTCCAGGAACACATTTGCACTCATTAGCAGTTTTTGCCACAATGGAACAAGTCAGCACAAGCTTGGGGTGCTGGCACAAATCTAGACTTGGTTGCTGTCCAGCAAAGCACACTAACTTGGTTTGAATGGGGGAAAGGGAGCTGGAGCAGAACAAAACATCTTCTAGGTACCTTTTGCTAATCATGAAAAAAAAAAAAAGTAGAGGGAAAGGGAAACAAAAGTAATTGTGTGTTGACTTGTGTGTCTAAATCTCATCCTTGAAGACACTTTGCCAGGCCTTAATGCTCACACTCACACTCAGACTTGCCTCTTCAAGCACTGGGGCTGTGGATATACCCCAGGTACCTCTCCAGAAAATCACCTAATCAGCTTTTTGCACAGATCTCTTCATGTGCTCAGACTTAGAGCCCTTGTGCTTGGAAACAATCCTCCAGTTGTGCACTGCACACTGCTTCAGTCTCTGGGCCTGTGTTTTCACAGATTTTGACATTTTTTCAATAACACCATACTTTGTACTGAGCTAGCAGCTCACTTTTTCAGGAAAAAAAATCCATTTTCAATGCATATCCAAAGGCATTGCCTTCTACCACTCCTCAGACACAGCACACTGCTTTAACTAGGCTCTAACTAATTTTGTTTAGGCATTAAGTCATTACTTCTGCAAATCTGATCTCTGACAGTAATTGCTCTCTGCCAGCCACTGCCTGGCCCCCTGAGCTCTGCATCTCCTCAGCAGCAGCCTCACGGGAGAGGCTCTGGTCCTGATGGACATCAAACCCAAACCTGTCTGTCCTTCAGTCCACATCAGCCAGCCAGAACAGTCCAGAAACTACAGCACAGAGTGAAACATCAGAAGCAACCAGACCTTCTGGACCAATTTTCAAAGAAGGGGTTGCAAAGCCTTGTGTTTTGGATAAATGAATGCACGAGTTACTGGTCAAGAGCATTAACTCCACATCACCTCCATTTCTCATCTGCCTCCTGCATCTGAGTTCCACCCCAATGCAAACAACAGACACATCTTTCACCTCCCTCAGCCTTTGGGGAGGTAGCTTGCTCTTCCCCTTTCCTCAGGAATCCCAAATGCTGACAGCAGGAAGCGGCAGATTTATCCCAAAAGATTGTGTGTCCATGAAAGTACCTTGTTTGTAGCCTCATTGCTGTTGTGAGGGCAAACCTAAAGGTCTTGTGCAGCCTCTGTGAGGAGCCAAGGAAGGGTGTGGAGAAGTGTTTGTGCTCTGAACTACACTTTTGGCACCACAGGAGGCACAGAACAGCCCCGGCTGCAAACCATGAGGGCAGGAAGGAAATATCTCCCTCAGGAACTCAACAGCTTCCTGCAAAGAGCTGTGATGAGGGAAAAGCAGAGACACATCCATGCCATGGGTTGGGAAAAACACCAGGATCCTGATTAAAAATGCCACATGGATAAGACACAAAGGTGTTAAGTCAGCTCCAATTTGTTCAAAACATTTCAACATATCAACTTTGTACCAGTGGGCTTCGTGCCAGGTCAAACACCACCTGCCTGCGCTGTTCTAACTTCTGCCAGGTCAAGTGTTCTCCATCCTCCTGCTATGGCATGAATCTGAAATAAAGTGGCAAAACAGAGTGTCCCAGGATCACTGGGCTTGGAAAAGATCTCCAAGATGATCAAGTCCATCCTGTGACAAATCCCCACCTTGTCACCAGAGCAGAGCACTGAGTGCCACTTCCAGTTGTTTCTTAATCCTGCATGGATTCTGCATCTTGTGTTCAAGAGAAAAGCTGCATTCCCCAGCCCTGACCCACACCAATTTACTACCTTTAGATGCACAGGTCTGTTGCTGCACAACCACAACCTGGAGATGTATTTGTACAAGCTCTTTTCCAGCAAAAAATCAAATTTGAGAAGTTCCTACAGGTCTCCTGTTCCCATGCCTCCACCTCGGTTTACCTCCTGTTTCCAGGTGCTGATGCAACTGGCTGTGGGGCTCTGTGATAAACTGGGTCAGGGAAAATTCTTTTGAGCAGCAGTCGGGTTGGTTTTTTGTTGGTTTTTTTTTTTTTTTTAAATTTTGGATGATTTCACGTCTCCACAAAGAGCTGCCTCAGCACAACTTGGGGGCAATGAACTGCGTGGGACAGTGCCAAGAGCAAGTGGCCAAACGTGGGGGCAAAACTAAATTGCCTCTGCTGCTGGGGAAAACATTCATGAAACTGCTCCAGAGCGGCTTCCAACCTCCCGAGCAAGTGATCAGCATAGCATTTGCATTTGAATTGAGGGGAAAATCCCCGAGGAGCATGTCTAGGCAGGTGGCTGTCTGGAGTTGGTCAGAGGTGGGATGGAAGGAGGGCATTCTGCATGAAAATTGGGTAAACAGTTCCCCAGGCTGCTCCGCACTACAAGGATTTTAGGTTGTTTCCAAAACTTTTACCTATCTATCCGTACCTTTGCCTTAAGCTTTAATAAATAAATCTTCCCTTTGCCTCGCAGTGAAAGCTGTCTTGGGTCATGGGACCGGGCTCTGCGCAATGGAAAAGCTCATCCAGCTAATTAATTACTGCTCCTGCCTCCCTCAGCATCAGAGCACGGATCCTTTGGCTCCAGCTACACGGACTAATAGGAAGGCATTTTTAATTACAGCCGGGCACTGCATCTTCCCTTTGCAGTCCCTGGGTCCGCAGAGGGGAATTTTCCCTGCTGGAGCTCGTGGGAAATCCATGGGAGCCACAAGCTTGGGCCAGGCTGTGGGAAACCTGGATCCCACCTGGGCTCTGCATCTTGCCCAGGGTGCTGAACACACGGCCCTGCTGCCAGCCCAGCCTGGATCCTGGCTGCTGCTGCTGCTGCTGGGTTTTTATTTGCTTGGGAATAGTGAGGGGGAAAAAAAAAGAGGTGAGGGAGGTTGGTGAGGATGGCAGCAGGATTTACCACATCTGCTCGTTAGAATCATGAAAGCACGGCGCACTAAATGAATCATTAGGCATCGCAGCAGATCCACACATGCTTTACTTCTCTCAAAGCTCCCCGACTCCAGTCCCTGCCCTCGGTACAAATGCCCAGTGATTGTTTCAAGCAGCCGTGCCCATTCCCAATGTTGCTGCTGACACTCCTTCCAAAAAAAAAAAAACACCAACTTTTTTTGCTAAACAGATGAAGCTCTGCTGAAGGAACAGATCTGTTTATGGAACATACTTTTCTTTCACCAGACCAAATATATTCAGCCCTCTCAAGTAAATATGTACATTAAAAACTCCCTAACTGGCTAAATGAAAAGAAAGAAATAGCAAATGGGAAATTATATAACGAGGAGCAACTGAAATAAGAAGGTGCATTTTAAAATGCTTTGTGGCATGCTCTTTTAAGGCTAAACCTGAGAGCAATTTTTAAAAAATTCAAATATCAAAGACTGAATAAATGGTTCCACAAGAAACTGAACAAATATGTGAAGGAAAGGGATTATTATATTAAAAAAATAAATAAGCCCTCAGCCTGTATTATTGCAACCTAAATGTTATCTTAGCCTGGAATATAAGAATCTGAAAACAGATCTAACTAGGCAAATAAAGCAATACTGACTTGTTTGTTTTTCTTATCCAAGCTAATTTTTTCTTAAAATAATAATATAAATCACATTTTTTTTTCAAATTCTATTGTTCTTATTACTCAAGCAGCTATTTCCACAGTCATATGCTTGCAAGAGTACCTGGCAGCAGTTTCAATAAGTTATCTGAGTATTTCAAAACAGCTTCACAACAGCAGACAAAACCACTCCATTCAGTGCTCCTCCACTGATCCCCTCTTGGCTCCCCTTCCACCCCAGCCCTCCCCATATCACAAGGCTGCTGAGATCAGCCAGCAGAATCAAAACCCCAGGAAATCACAATAGGATTAAAAAATCCTGAGGACAGAAGCCAGCCAGATTTTTTTTTTTTTTTCCCATGGACATTAATAAAAGCAGGATAAGCACATCACTAAAATCTCCCAGCCTTGACTCAGGTGTGGAGGGCTGGGCTGTGGCTTCACTCGTGTTTGCACACACTCAGCAGGCTGAGAGCAGCAAGGAATTCTGCAAGTCACAGTTGGCTGCTTTGATTCAGCTCTGTTGCAGGAGCAGGCTCAGGATTATTTATCCTGGTTTTCCAACCCCCTTGGGTTTATTCTGATTTAAAAGAATGAAGGTGGGCAACATCCATCAGCAGAGCCCTGAGTGCACAGGTGAGCCAAGAATAACCCCCACAGCTCTGTCAGTGAAGATAGTATCAAATCTATCAGCTGCCTGCAGTTCATAGGAGCTGCTTATCTCAAGGAGCTGTTAGACCTGATTTGAGTTCAGCCTGTTGTTGGGTCTTGTTTTCTTCTGCCTCCAATGGCAGCTCCACAAATTGTGCTTTTCATTCCGCACAGAAACGCATCAGGGCCTTGAATTTTATCCCTGATGCAATATGGTCTTAGCAACAATGAGAACAGTGAGCAAGTCATAAAAATAATAAACCATGCTAGGTCTGGAGGCTATGAAATCAGTTCAAACCTACTGCGGGGAGCTGTGCTGCCTGCACAGAGCCACATGGCTTTCCATGGGCACCAGCCCATTTATGAGTCATGAAACATAATAGAGTATTGTTGAAAGCTTTGGGACCATGAGAAATTATCTACTGCCCGGCATGGGGAATGGTATAAACTGGCAAGGAGCTGGAGTTACATTCTTTTACAGAAATGAAATCAGACAGCCTTGGCTTGCTTGCCAGTATACAAAACCACAAATCATGAGGACAACTCCTTAATTAGGACTAATTTTTTTTTTTTTTTTTTTTTTTTTTTTTTTTTTTTTTTTTTTTTTTTTAAGAGTTGCCACTGCACTAAGCAGCCAGGGGAGCCAACATTTGCTCTGTCCCTCGCTGAGTTATAATAAGGCAGAAAAGGTGGGTAAGACAAAAAGGAGGGGAAGGTGAGACAATGTCTCAGCACGAGCTCCCAGGTGACATCCCCTCATGCCAAGGACTGGGGACACGTGTCCAAGGAGAACAAAAGCCATTTGCTAAATATTCTGGTGTGATAACACCGGGGTGTCACAGGTGTGCTTATCTCCATGTAGAAGAGAGAGGGAGGCAGCATCCTGCAGGGGAGAGTACAGGGCTGGAGATCATCTCTAATCCAAATGCCTGGTTCCTGTGCCCAGAGGGGAAATGCTAAATGGCCCTCTGACTGAGAAAGCAAAAATCCTATTTTTAAATGAACAGTGAAGGCTTCAGGAAATTGCATAACTGCAGGAATACAGCTTGGTGGATAAATACCTGACAGGGAGAGAAAAGAAGGCAAAGTCAGGATCTTCCCAGTGTTATCCAGGGAATGCACACGGGGCAACGGGCACAGTGAATTACAGGAAACTTCGTTTAGACACAAGAAAAAAAGTTGCTTTACTCTGAGGGAGGTTTGAACAAAAGAACAAGTGGAGTCTCAATCCTCATATGGAGGATCCCTGTTAACTCTGGGAATGCTACACACTCATCCAGTCAAGGAGAAAATAACATTATATGTATCCTTTAACAAATTTCAATTGATTTATATAATCTGGATATTGAGGTTTTATTATGTATTAGTGAGCCCAGAAAGGTCAGTCAAATCCCAAAGATTAACCTCTCTTAGCAAACCAGTTGCTACCCTGAAATTAAAATATGCTGAAGGAAATGATGGCCTGAGTACTAGTGATGAATGAACAGGAAAGGCCAAATCTGAATGGAAATTCAGCTAGGAATCATTCAGTCTACAAATGCAACCACATTTTCTATTGTGCAGCAGTTGCATCATGTTACACCCAGCCAATAACAATAAATCAGGAGCTCACTTCCCTCCTTCTGCCATGGATTATCTGAGGTGGGACCACTCTCTTCCCTTCCCCAAGGAAATCTCAAATTGATCAAAGCATGAATGCTGCTGGAAGCACGTGATTGCATTTGACAGTGATGAGATATTTATCCAAGTTCAAGAATGGATAAATAGATAGATAGATAGATATAGACAGATAGATAGATAGATAGATAGATAGATAGATAGATAGATAGATAGATAGATACAGTTATTCTGAGACCACAATTTGGCTTCCAATTTATTTCAAAATAGAGAGGATCAGGCAGGTGCAACCCTGGAAGCTGAGGACAGGCATCACTTCCAAAGGTGGCCCTCTTTAATATCACCAGAAATAAATGGATGCACCTCACTTGTGGCATCCAGGGTTTCAGAAGAATGTTGGTGTTCTGGGAGATCCTCTAGAAGAGGGAAGCAAAAGCAGGCTGAGCATTTCAGTGGGATTCAAGGAGCAAGGACTCGATTCCCAGCCCAACCCCCAGCTGCTTGTGAGTCCCTGGGAAGCTGTTCCAGCCAGCAGAGGCTGCAGGCTCTGGGCCAAAAAATACCAGGACAATATGCCTGAAATAGAGAGAGAGGCACTCAGAGGTCACAGTCCCAGGCAAGCAGGGCAGGAGGGGAGAGATGATCCCGTGCAGCACCTGAAATCAGTCTGAGGAAAGATGGTAGAGGAGCTCTCACAAAAGTCTTCAGCCGGATGCTGATCTGGATCAAGAAAAAACACCTCTCCCTGAGGGCAGGTGCAGTCCTTAGGGAAGGAACACACGTTCTCCATGCAAATATTGCAAATATATTTGGCCACCAAAGAGCTGCCAGTGCTGTCACCGCTCTGCTGGTACAGGGACATGGCCACAGCTTCAGCTGGACATACCCTGGGGGACAGAATAAATGCTGAAGACCCAGGAATCAGGCAGCTCTGGGCAACAAAGGAGGAGAGTGTGAGTTTGGGGAGGCCTCAGGCAAAGGCCTTGGATGGGTGGATGTCTGAGTTTCCCGCCAAGAGTGAGATATCTTTCGTTATATTGGAAACCATCACTTCATAAAATTTTATACTCTCCCCACACACGTAGAACTGAGGGCTCTTGCATGGTACTGTTGTTTCTGGATAACCAAAATGTCACCTCCACAGCTCCTTGTGGGCTGTAGTTCCACCTCAGACTCACTGAAAGTGTAGCTCGTTCATTAAAAAAATATATAAAAAATGAAACCCTCAATGTTTGTGACAATCACGTTGACCTTAATGTCTTCCAGGTTCTTGGCTGGGATGACACATCTCAATAAAACAGCAAAAGAAAATGTCCTCTTTCATGCAAACCCAACTTTTGTTTTCCACAAAGCTTTTCCAAGTCCTGGACCCACGGTCATAGTAAATTCAACCTTTCTGACTTTACCTCTCTGGTCCAGCAATAACTGGGAGAGGAGATTGAAGCAGAGTTGAAAACCACGTCACCACCAAGCATCTTTGGAGAAAGGCAGAGAGAGGATCCAGGAGGGATTTGATCTCTAACCTACCAAGTAGGTTACGGAAATAAAATCTGAAGTCCTAGAACTTTGTGAATTTGAATAAGTGGCGAGTTTTGGCCAAGGAAAGCAACGAAGGTGAAAGCTGGACTTCAAAACAAATATTTTCCTGCATTCCTAAAAGGCCTTTAGTTTAAAAAAAGCATTTGTAATAAAACCTAAAACAAGTTTTAAAAACTTCAGAAGCCAAGGGCACAAACAAGTTCCAAGACAGTGAGGAGAGCTGTATCATTGCATAAACTGTGGGGAGAAAAAAACCCATTAAATTGAGGACATTGGTCAAAAAGTAAAGCATGAAATCAGAGTGAGGTTTGTTTGTTTATTTGTTTTTAAAAGGGCCCACACATTCTAAAAAGGGTTTTGGTTGGGGGCCCCTCTTTTTAATGTCTGCCTTTTCCTCCAGCTACTTTGTGCCACTGATTATTCTGGAAGAAATTCTCACCTCCCTGAACTACAGCACTTTTCTAAAGTTATGCAACATAGGAAGCAAAAGCTCAGTAATTGTGAATATTGAAGAATGTCCCTTGCATCAGCCAGTCCATCTGTGAAGTTTTATTCATTATGTAGATTACACCACTGACATATGGGAGAGACATTTCTGTGGAAGCCTAAATGAAAGAAGTTAGAAATGTTTTATTTCTCATTTAAAAATATCATATGGAGAACTTCACGATTTTACAAGGTCTCCTAATATGTTTTGCCTTTATCCTTTTGTATACCCTTCTTTTATTTAATTTTTTTTTTCCCCCTCAATATGTAGACTAATTACAGTGATAAAACAACTCATATAAGATGTGACTCACACAGCCCTTAAGAGAACAATACAGCACTACCCTCAGACAGTGAAACAGCCCAGCTCTCAGCAGGCAATAACTCCAGGCCTGGGGATCATTCCCACAGATGCTTAGATATCGAGCTTAATTGAAGGTTAGGTAAGTCTAATTTTAGCCTCATTTTGTGCCCACACATCCAGGTCCAAACCCTTGTTCTGGGAAACTGCAGATTAAAATGGATTGCTTTGTGTTTTCAATTTGCATGCAGAGCATTGGGGGGAAAACCAACCCCTGGTGTTTTCGAGCAAATTCTGGCCCTGGGTGTGGCTGCCCAATGGCTTCTGCGTGGAATTTGCCCAGAGATATCAGGCAGGATGCAACTCATTCAGCTCTTAGGCGAGGAACACGAACCACAAGTGCATTGCATGGACTGAGACTGATGCCTTAAGTTTTGTCTTTCANAGCAGCTGGGCCTTGTTGAAATGAGGATCAAAACAGGGACTTAAGAAGGAATGAAAGCCAACCTGAAGCTCTCACAGCAGTGCTAAGAAGGTGTCCAGTCTTATCCAGGCCATGTCCCTGTCCTGTCACAGCTGTTCCAGTGCACTGGGCCATCTCCCACCTCAGGACCAGCTGAGTCACCCAGTCCCAAAGGATTGTGATCATTTCCTTGGCAACAGAGGAAGAGAGAGCCCAGGCACCTCAGACCCTGAGAGTCTCCTTGGGTGTGGATCCAGCAGCTTTTGGCTGCTCCTCCAGCACTGCCACTGGAGCCCAGTCACTTGAGTGAGGTGCCAATGCACCTGCTGGTTGCTTTTCCTCCTGAGAAATCCGTAGGGAAGTTTTTTGGTGCATGATTGTGGGAGGACGAGCATAAAATTGGACTGGGGAGTAGAAGATGAAGAAAAGCAAGAGGTGGTGTTTGTGGAGACAGGCTGAGAAAGTTGGGGCTGTGTTGGGAAAGATGGGACCACGGATGTTCCTACAGGGCTGGTCAGCCTGGAGAGGAGAAGGTTGTGTTGAGGCCTCACAGCCCCTTCCAGTGCCTGAAGGGGCTACAAGGAAGTGGGAGAGGGAACTTCATCAGGAACTGGAGTGGCAGGACAAGGGGAATGGGTTCACACTCACAGAGGGGGACAAATATTTCTTCTGAAGAATTTTTTCCCTGTGAGTGAGGGTAGTGAGGCCCTGGCACACGTTGCCTGAAAATGTCCAAGGCCAGGTTGGATGGGGCTTGGAGCACCCTGGGATAGTGCAAGGTGTCCCTGCCTATGGCAGGTGATGGAACTGGGTGAGATTCAAGGTCCTTTCCAACACAAACCACTCTATAGCTCTATGTAAGTTTAATATAATAAAAAGCCAATCAGAATTAATTACAGACAGTATTCCAAAGCCCCTCCCGTGCCCTTTGCTACAGCCATGGGATGACAGCTCCCTGCCATTCCCCTGGATTCCCATCCCAGCTGTTGAACCCCCCACTTGCTGTCCTTATCTTCTGTGACATGCAGAGCACATGCCAAAGGCCCACATCACAAAAGACTTCAACCTATGCCTGGCCTGAGCCTCCCCTGCTCAGCTGTCACAGCCACAGCTTGTTGTGAGGCAAACTATGGATTTCTTTCCAGAAATGTTGTATTTCACACAGTTTCCACAAGGCCATTCATCACCCTCTCAGGAAGAAGCAACTGTGTTGAGAAGACAAACCCAACTTTTCTGCACATGTGTTTACCCAGCTAATGAGAAATGAGGAATGTCTGGCTGTATGCAAAGTCAAATTCCTCCAGAGATCAAGTATGCTTAGATCTGGCCACAAGAGCAACTAATAATATGCAAGTGTTAGGAACTATTTACAGGCTGAACCCAACTGCAGTGCAGTCAATGGTTTAACTCTCCCAGCCTTCAAAGGGAGAGGGATCTGGCCTTGGCACATGCTTGAGGCACAGCTCCCTGCCAGGCTGGCTCACCTCCCTGCCACCAGTTTAGGAGCTGTAGCCTGAGCAGGAGAAATACCCAAATTACACCATTTACTGTTACAGCACATCCTGATTCCCTGCCTTCCCCCTCTGTAAATGCCTTGGTTTCAAACAGAGGTGCTAAATTCTGTAACCAGATACACGTGTGCACCTCAGGATGAGCAGAAGGACTGAAAACAGTGAATCCTTCCTGGACCAACAGGTGGAGGTTGTGTCTCAATGCCTTTGTTAACCAAGCAGAAGTCAGGATACAGCCTCCTGTGAGCTCCAGGCCATGCTGTAAAGGGCAGCACCAAACACCCCTGCAGCTCTGTTCCCTGAGAAGATCCACTTCAGATGCCTTTCCACCTCTCCAACAGGCTCACCAGCACGAGCTCTTTCGATACAAGAACGAATTTAATTTGGCAGTGGGAGCACAGGAATGGCATCCAGAGCTCCTGAGCCTTGCCAGCCATTTGTCCCATTTGTTCAACCATCTTGCACAAGCCACTTAATCCAATTTTACCTTTTTTTTTTTTTTTCCAAGCTGGTTACCTGAAATAGGGCCTGATCCAATCCCCAGAGAGGCAAATGGGAAGTTTCCAGTCCACTTCAATGGTACCCATGGACTCCTAGGCTTCTATGCCTATATTTAGGCACTTAAATATAGTAGTCTGGGCTTCAGAGATTATTGAGGGCCCACAGCTGCCACTGATCTCAGAGGGAAAAAGAGTAACAAATCTCTGGTTCAAAAAGTTTCTCAGCTGCAGACTGGGAAGGCACAATCAAGGGAAATATCACTGTATTCTTGCTGTGATATGGATTCCTCCTGACACGGATGCTGTGACCCAAATCAGACCAGAGCTGCAGGAATTCTGCTGGGATGACACAGCACAGTTCTGTGTTCCTTCCCACAGACTCAAGCACTAAAGGTTGCAATTCCCTGCAAAAACTCTGCTTGAATTCTCCAACCTGTGGTCGTTGTGAAGGTTTAGGAAACTCCACACAGGCAAACCGAGCAAATTGTTGGAGGAATGGAGGAAATTCCTTTCTCCAAAAACCACCGTGGCCAGTTCTGCCCAGTTCCACTGGTGTAGAGGACAATGTCCTGCTTTTAACAAAGCTCTAGGAACCCATTAAACTGATATTCCCCAGCAGCCAAATTCTCAGCACCAGGATCTTAAATAGGCAGAGTTGGCAGGAAAGTGAGGGGCACGTGGCTGGGATTGCTCCATTGCCACAAGAACCAGCACAGCAGAAAAGAAGGCAGAGGTAAGGAAAGACCCAGGGCTCAAACTGCTTTAATTTGTCCCAGTCTTTAAAGCAGAAGTAATGTAGGTCCTTTGTCCATGTTCTCCCTCGTCCTTTCGTTTCTGACATTGGGAAAATCACAGGAAATGGTTTTAGTTATGGAAATCTAAATTACCTCAGCTTTCATATAAACTGCTTTTGCTACATTTTGGGGACTTGGCAGGGGCATAATTCACCCACTATTTGTGCCTTGAGGGGCCCTAAATATTAAAAAAAAAAAAAAAAAACAGAAAAAAGCTTTTGTTGCTTATTGTCTTCCTGTGAAGTTTCCATTCGGGTTCAGCACAGATTTGCAGTTCACATTGTGCCACCCCAAGACTTGTCACAGAGCCAGAGGTACAAAGATGCTGGAAAGAGTCTACAAAACCAGGATCCAAATTATTCCTGTGCTTATCCTCCTTCACCTGCAATCCTCAAGTTCAAAGGACACCCTATTTTCTGACACCAGCACAGCAAACAAATCAGCTGAACTCCATCTCAAATAGGAACAAGCTGCATTTTGCAAGTAATACATGGGATACAAAGATGGTGTAGTAGTAATGATTTTGTCAGTTTTTGAAGCTGTGTGTCCAGTGCAATTATACAGATAACTGTGTCTATTATCTGGTGATGTCACTCCTCAGGAGGACTCTGGACACGACAAATTCTCTTTGCAGCTGCATAATATAAAATATTCCAATTCTGGCATTCAAGGTAAAAGGGGAAGACAACAGAAATCTGATTAGAAATAAAGAGTAACACATTCCCTCCTGAAACAACATTGGGAAGTTGATGGACATTAAGCCAAAGTGAGAGCCTGATTTTTCATTTACAAATAATAACTAATTATCATATATGTCAAGATCATTTAGCACTTCTTCTGTGCATTTCTCTCCCCTAAAAACCAGCCCAGGGAGAGACATACATAAACAAAACCCTGAGAAAAAAGCCCTAGCAACTCTCAAGGGCAGAGAGAAAGTCTGGACTTGTAAAAATGCTTGGGCACCGGTCCAAACAAAAGGCCCAGTCTTTAGAACAACTAAACAAAGAAGAGCAAGATCTCATCCCACACCAGCCTTGAGGGGACAGTGAGGATCTGGAGGACCCAAAATGTTTCACATCAGCAGGTGTGAAGAGCAGCCTCCTCCAAGGAATGTGGGAATGCTGCCCAGGAACCCACTGTCAGCTTAATGGAGATGGAAGGAGAAAGGTAACCCAGACACAGATCAGTGAAAGTCAATTTATTTTTAAACCTGCTCTGCAATAACTGGGAGCTGAGGTGCAGCAGGCAGGCCTGGGTGGCACTGGGGGCTTGTGTCACTTGGCTGTGTTCTTCTTTGTCCCCTCACACCAGCTAAAAGACACTTTATGACTTTTAATTTTTTTTTTTACTATTACCAACTTTGAAACAAATGGATCAACTCTTTTCTCAAGGAAGAAGCCAAAACTGCATTTAACAGTAAAGTTAGAACTTTGCTGCACTGCTCAAAAGAAATCAGGGGTGAGTTGTGCTGGCAGGAGCCAAGTGAAATGGCTGAAAAAAAGCTGAAATCAAGACAGGAATCATCAGTACAACCCAGCAAACCCAGCTGCACTCAGGGGAGGGATAAAGGCACGTTGTTCCACTCCACAATCCCACCTGGCCAGGAGTGATGGATGTTCTACACCCTGAGCTGCACAGCAGAGCAAAGGGCCACACACAGCCAGGCCTGGGAGATGCTCATTTGCTGGTGACCTCTGTGCTCAAAATACCCAGCCAGTCACTTCCTTGGGAGTTTATTTTTCCCTCAGGAGAATTGTCTGATTTCTGTGAATCCTCTTCATTTTCCACTCAAGTTCCCAGATTGTGCAACTCCCCTGCTGCACCTCCTTTTATAAACCAGAGAGGACCAGAATTACCAGCAGCAGGGCAGACACTGGTTTCCTCATCTGCCCCTTTGAAGCTGTGGCTGATGCTCCTCTGAGTGATTGAATTGATGCTCTTGGCTGAGTGTTCTGTACAGCAAATCAGGACACATCTGTCAAATGTCCCTAGGCAGATGACAGGAGTGTCAGAGCTGCAGGAACAAGAGAGGACAGGAGGCAATGTCTGTGCTCAGCCACCACCTCGAGCCTTCCCTCCCTTCTCCACTTCCCCTCCAACCCCTCTGGCAACCCCAAGGGCTCAGTGGCCACTCCAGAGGGCACATCCAGCTCAGCCCCAAAGGACTTGGTGCTCTTGGAGCACAGGCAATGCTCATTTCCTCTGCACCACAATCCTGGCTGGTCTCCAGGTTTTTCCCCACTCTCCAGCCCCAGGAAAGGATGCTCAGGTGTGGACCTGATATTTTCTGAGCCTGAGCTCTTCCCTAAAGAAAACTGTTGAAAAATTTCCCTTGGGAAGAGCTCAGGCTCAGAAAATATCAGGTCCACACTCAGGAATCTTCCCTGTCTGACCCTGTATCCCTCAAAAAGTATGGAGAGCAAAACTTCTTTTCCAGTGAGTCTAACACCAGTTGGAGAGTCCTGGGAATGTCATTTTTCCCACACTCTGAGCTACATCCAACCCACTGGCATCACCTGTCCCAACAAAAGCAAAAGGAACAATAAAAAACCCCATTTTTCCAAGGAAGAGGGAAAATTTTTTTGTGAGCAGAGGGTCTCCATGAGGCAAGTGGAAAGTTACTGGGAGTTTTTCTGTCCCAGTGTTATGCCACAGAGCAGGACTGCAATGTCCCAAGAAGATTTAGATCTACACTGATGTCAGTACTGGGCTGGCATGTACAAATAAATATGAAGTATTTTGGTGCTGTGTCACAATGGCAGCAGTCTCTTTCCCATATTTATGCCTGCAAAACATTGCCCTGTAGTATCAGAGAGGACTTCTGTGCAATCCAGGAACTGGTGACAAGACTCCTTTAATTGCACTCAGAAATATATTTTTAGGAATAAGACCAAGAAGTCAACGCAGCTCTTCCTTCTTGTTAAAAACTAAAATAAAATGTCTGATGGGCTGGGAGCGAAGAAAAATGAAAGTATTGATCAGCTCAACAGCTGGAAAAATGATTACTAGTACAAATAAAAAGTTTAAAACCCTGTTAATGTTTTAAAGATTGTGTGGCTGGGGAAAAAAAATAGTCACATTTTTGTTTGTTTGTTACTGTTAGAAACTTACAGCTACTGGAGAATCAGGTTTCCATAAAAAACCTATCTACTGTTTAATGCCACTAAAAGCCTGGAAAATCAACTTTTAAGATATTGAACCTTTTACTCACTGGAAACCTAACAAACCTGTAAAGGAGATGTGACAGCTACAGTGGGGGATTTATTAATTGCAGCATCAAGGGGGATATGGGGAACGTTTAAAAGAGAAATCCACTCTTGTCCTTGACCCCAGAGAGCCTTTTGTTCCTCCCACCCAACAACAGGGAAGAGCAGGCTACAAGGGAAAATAAGGAGAGCTGGGAAAGTGGGATATTTCAGCTCCCAGTGCCCCATAACACAGGCAAGTGTGTCAGGCAGGTGCTGAAATGTTTCTTCTCATCCTGAATGTCCAACCTAAGGGATGAAGCAGGCCTGGTTTTCACAGATAATCCCCTTTCTTATCCAGCTAAAGCCAAGGAAAGCTGCAGATGCTCCCAAGCTCAGCTCAAGGACTTGGGATCAAGCGTTTCAAAGGGCAGGTTCACAAAAATCAGAGGCTGCTTCTGAAAAGGGCTTCTATTCCTCTGCACTTCACACAGCAGCACATGAAATTTCCAGAGCATTTGTTTTTAGACTTTTAAGTCACCTTAAGCAAAGCTAAATGTCAGTTTTAATAGATGACAAAACCTCCTCTCGATTCCAGTGCCAGCAGTCAGAAAAACTGTGAAGCAGAACTGCTCCTGCCAGCACAACTCACCCCTCATTTCTCCTGAGCAGTGCAGCAAAGTTCTGACTTTACTGTTAAATGCAGTTTTGGCTGCTTCCTTTAGAAATGACAAACAGCTGATCCATTTGTTTCGAAGTTGGTAATAGTAAAAAAGAAATTTAAAAGTCATAAACACGGCCTAGTGATGTTGAATTCCCACTTTCTTGATTTCTTAAAGGAATCAGAGAGAATTTCTGCAGAAAAATCACACTTTTTCAAAGACCTTAACCTGCACTTAAGAGCTAGCTGCTACTTTTTCCAGCTAAAATTCCAGTCCAGTCCAAGAATCCAAGCAGAAGAGCCATCAGAAAACAACAGAGGCTTTACTCCACATCATCTATGATTTATATTGACGTTGGTTATGCTAAAGCAGGAAACAAAGCAGAATAATTTTTATAAATGCCAGTGTTGCAACCATTGTGTTGCTGCCTGAAAGTCACTTTTCCTCACTTTTGAACAGGGCAAATTTAGTCTTTTAATGGGCTCCATATCACAAAAAAATGAATGAAAAAAAGATGGAAGACTGATGCCAACCTCACATGGATCATTTCCAGATTCCAGCCTCCGTTTCACATTCTTCTGTCTTTGATCCTCACACAAGTTCAAAAGTATTTGTTTACATCAAGGTCATTCCAGCTGACTCAATAATTCAGCAAGACAAAATGTTTGAAAGAAAACAAGTGGTTAAAGAAATTATTGAGGGGTTTGTTATCTGTTTGTGTCACGCCATAAAGCGGAAAATTAAATAAACCTTAAATAGGGAAGGAAAAGACACGCATGAGAGATAAAGCCCAGGCAGCCAAAAGCACTGGAGTTCTGGATAACAATTTACAGCAGCAAATAATCTTGAACTGTTTAACTTCTGCATGGTTTCAGAGCAGGAGAAAGTCTAACTCTGCAGCAGGCAGGCTTGAACCGTAAAAAAACCTGTTCAAAACCATGAGGCTCTTTCATCCTCCCTCACTTGATTTTTTTTTTGTTCCTTTAGTTCTTTTCTGTGTGAATGATGAAAAGTTTGTGGGTTGCTTTTCCCAGTCCCCTGCCCATGAACTTGCAGGCTCTCTCATGGGCACAGACCTTCCAGTTGAGCTGGAAAATGCGTCAACAGGCAAAAATGACAAATGTCCTGCAAGAGCTTCCTTTCCAGGGGGTTATCACCCTGCATGAACCAGAACAGACACAAACTGTGCCCCACTCCCAGTGAGGTTTTTGACTTGGAGGCAGCGTTAATCCTATCAAGGGACAGTGACTTTCCAACCTATATTTAGGAGCAGTTCTTCTCAGCATCCCCTGCACAACAGCAAAGACAGGAGAGCAAGGACAGGAATAATTCAGTGCACAGTGTGACCTGCATTTATCCAGAATTCAAAGGATTTCACAGCTCTGGGGGCTAAAGGGATGAGCTCCCTTCTGTAGCACTGATCACCTGGTGGGACCTGACTGTGATTTCAGGGCAGTGCAGCTCTGTGTTTGCTGGTTTTGTGCCACGCTTCTCCATTGTGGCAAGGAAAAAAATACAAATCCCCTCTGTTTCAAATCTGATCAGATTTCCCAAAGCTAGGGGAAGGGAAAATAGAGTGCAGGTTTGTGAACTGAGAAACAATTCAGGGATTCATCAGAAATGACACAGGTGCCACAAGAAAGGAGTTTTCTTCTTGGAATGACTGTTCAGCCAAAACTCCAGCTTTGTACAAAAATAAACCCCTCCGGTGCCAGCTTTAACTCAGGATTATCAACCCTCTCTGCAGACTAAACTCTTTCCCTATTTCTTACCTTCCAAGCCATATTCCTTCCACAATCCCCATCTCTTCACTGGTTTAACATTTCATTAAAGCCAGGCTTACCTCCATGCCCCATTCCTGAACCCAGTCCCAAAAGTCTCCCCAGTGCAGTGGATGACTGGGAATGCTCTGAACTGAAACTTATTCCTCCCACAGCCCCTGCCCAGCCCAGCTTTAACCTCTAGGGATCACCATGCAGGTGTCCTCCTTTTTCACATCACTGAAAGAATCCCTTCTGCCTTCAGAGCTTTCTAGAACTGATTAAAAAAACTCATTAAGTGCATCAAGCTCTTGATAATGAATTGCCATTTTGTGTCTCACAGTGCTTGAATAAAATGGGGAACCAGCACCTACAACTACCAAAACGTTTTGTATCAATTCTTTAAAGTTGCTGAGAAAATTAACATTATATCCTAATCCAGGAGGAATGTTCCTTTAGGTCACACTGAAATCACCTATGACCATCTGATTTGCCCTCAATGCTGATATCCTTCCCTCTGTTTGATGGACAGGCTCCAACAATAGAAGTTACCCCCACTGAATTTTATTGAGCCCATTGCCCAGCACACTCCGTTGGGCAGGAATTCAGCTCCTCAAGTGACTTTGCAGGTCAGACCCCAGTGGGCACAGGAAGGCTCAGATGGAGAACAGCAATCACTGGGACATGTCAGATGTGGCAGGAGAGCAGCCTGCAAAGAGTGTGGCCACCCTGGCAGCACCCCCAGAAACTCCTGTGAGGTGGGGATTTAAGCCCAGCCAGGTCTTGTGTCATCATCCATCCGTCTCCTTGGCTTTCCCTCTCCAGGAGCAAATGATGAATGTGACCTTCTTTGTTTGAGTTCTTGCAATGAAGCACTGTTTGCATAAGGCTCTTTTTTATTTATTTTTTTCCTGCGGCTTGTTGACTTTTGTAAGACATTCATAAATTTGTTCTGAGTGCCAGTGAGATGCTTAATGGTGCTAAAGGGAAGGTATTAAGGGTAGTCGACTCATGTCAGAACAAGCCACTTGAAAGTAGCTATAAATATTTGTCTGGATTTCATTTTGCTAACAAACAGCTTCTTTTCTTCTTCTCCTCCCATTGCACCCCTTAAAGGGTTGATCTCATAAACAACAGAAGAATTTTCTCATTAATAAAAAAGCACATGTCTGGATTTGGGTTTTTTAATAGAAACTTTCCTATTGGGGACATTTGAGTCCTTGTACTCTGTCTGCATGGAGTCGGCTCCCTTTTCAGGAAAACCTTGGCAGCTTGAGACCTCCAGGGTGAGCTCATGTTCTTTTGCACTCCCTGAAAGTCATCCCTGCTCTTTCATTGCTCTGGCAATGACTTTAGGCTAGACTTAGGGACTGCAGTGTCCTAGAAGCAAGCCAGTAGCTACACATTCCTCCTCATTTTGCTCATGAGCACACTGGAGGGTTTTGGATCCCTTCAGGACTGGAGCCACTTGCCACACAATTTGGGAACTCCACCCTCCAGTCCCGTTGCTCCAAGGTCACATTGAGATCATTACCCAGATATCCTGCTCTTATTGTCCTTGGGACCAAAATCCCTCTTACTGGGAACTAGGACTGTTTATTGGGGGCTACCACATGGTGCAGCCCCCTCCAGATCCCTGCCAGCCCCAGGGCAGCAGAGACAGCTTTTCACACAAGAATAGTCCAAAGCTGCTTCTTGAAATCAGCAGGGCTCCATGCTGAGGGCTTGTCCCAGCCTCTGGCTTTGGGCAGGCAGAGCCCTTCCCTTCCCAGAACAGGCTCTGCTTGTGTTTTCAGCACTGGAAGACCAAAGTTGTGTTGGGATGCAACCTCCACTGGAGGTCTGAGAAGCTCCGAACAGGCTCCTGCTGGCTCAGATGAGCAGATAGCTCAGCACTCAGCCAGCAGGAGAGTCAAGGAAAAGGGGGTGCCCAGAGGAGTCAGATGGGAAGGAGAGGAAGCCTCCCGCTTTGAAAAGCAATTAGGAGACCAACAAGAGTGGGAAAAGAAGGTTTGGGAGGGTCTTTTTATTTGGTTGGTTTAACTCTGTGGGAAGAATGAGTTGTCAGTGCAATTTTTTTCATTTGTTTTCTTGGTGTTCTCACAGACCAGAGCTCATCATTACAGCAGTCCAGAAAGTCCCAGCAAGGAAATCTTCAACACTGTCACCTCAGACATGTCCCATAGGAGTCAGGGTGAGTTTTACCTTGGGAAGGACTGTCAGCTTTGGTCTGAGCCAGCAAACCACCTTCGATTTGCAGCTTGAAAAATACTTCTAAAAGTACTCAAATCCCCCAGAGAACTACCCCAGACAGCAAGGAAAGCATAGGAGAAAACAAACTTTCTAATACAGAGCTCTAAACTGTCTCCAGTGTTTTTTCTGGATCCTTTTGGGTTTTCTGGATGTGTGCACAGCACTCTCCGTTATAAGGCATCATTATGGCACAAACAAACCCTGCCTCCAGCACAGGGATGGAAAAGACCTGGCAGACGGTCCAGATCAGCAGAGATAAGAGCAAACTACCACACAGGTGAGGCACCTGCCCGGGGGAAGGCTGCAGTTCCCTGCCAACCTTCAGCTCCCTGCTTCTCTTGTTCTCCTTTCTCCCTTTTTTTTTTTCTTTTCTTTTTTTTTTTTTTTTTTTAACTCATGTATATCGCTCAAGCAGCTTTCCCAGTGCCTGCAAATGCTAATTGCCATGGTTTGTAACATTCTGTACCCCACTGGAATTAGATGGCAGCCCAGCAGCCCTGATGATATCGTGGTGAATGATTTATCCACCCTGCACCACATTCCTGCACTGTGCTGGAGCAGTAATGCTGGGGAGGACTTGGAGTGATTAGTTTGCCTCTGGTGTGGGCTACAATCAAAGGTTAATGGCCTTGAGCACCCAAGAACTTCAATTAATGCCTTGAAATGGCCTAGCTGGAAGGCCTTGATTAAATGGACCATTAACACAAGGAACACTATTTCATGCCTTTGTAAACATGAGTAAAATACTCCTCACATCCCAAGCACTCTGGCCATGTGCTAAATTAGCAAGCACCTGAAGAACTCTTTGTTCAGAGATGGGCCCCAACTGCATTAGGAACACACATTTCCACCATCACCACAAGCTAAAGCTCTCTAGAAGGTTGAAAGTCTTGGGAAAAAAGCTGTGGTTTCTGGCACTATCAGGAAGCAGCAGTTTTATCCCACTCCCTCTCCCTCTTCAGCCTCTGCTCCCACCAAAATTCCCAAAAGCCTGAAATGAGCGCAGTGAAGAAGAGTATCCTTCAGAGTCCTCCTGGGGAAGGAAAAGAGTGCTGGTACTCACTGAAGGAGCTTTGCTGATGACTGTGGGGACAGACCCATCCCATGCACCATAAAAACCCTGTCTGATTGCTCTGCTCACCCTTGTCACCGAGTGTGAGGGGGGAAATGGGGATGGCAGCAACCAAGAGCTGCTTCAGCAGCTGGTTTATTAAAATGTAGGAAGGTTTTTCTATCAATCCACCTAAGCAATCCATCAGTGCTTCCAGCTGATGCCACCCACAGCCACATCCCTCCATCCCCTCAGAGGAGGGCAGGGAGAGGCAGCCACATCATTCAGGGACCACGAGGTAACTCTTAGAGTTGGTTCTAGCAAGGGTGGAGCTGGGAATAAACTTCCAAGGCCAACCACTTGCACAGGAAACAGTCACTCCCTCAGTGCCCTTGAAGTCACGCATTGAACTGCTTTTAATTTGCCCAGTCCCAGCTTCTTCCTCTGCTGGAGACTGATGCAGGGTCCTTTCACCATCCATTTTTAGTTCACTCCTAAAGCTTAACCCACAACTCCTTCCTGGCCAGGACGAAGCCAGCTGTGACACAACAAGGCCGAGAACGTCACCGTGCAGCCAGCACAGGTTTGCAGTCTGAGGCTGCCCATCCCAGCCATGAAACTCCCTGCCAAGGAGAATTGGATTAAGCTCAGATCAGATTATGTGAGAGTTGGGCTGTGGGGACTTTTCACTGTGGCCTTTCTTCAGCAAAAAGAGCTCCAGAGGCTCAGCATGACAACAAGAGGGAAAAGGGGAGGGAGCCTGAAGCCATGACGAGAGAACTGGGCTCCCAGGGAGAGGAGAACAAAGGGAGAGAAGATGCAAGGTAAATAAAAAGCACAAGGGCTTAGTTGTGACTCCAGAGGAGAGAAAGTGGGGGGCAAGGGGTCAAACTTTACACTAATTAACCTTGTATCAGCAAACCCTGACAGGCTGAACCGCCCCAGGGGCTGCAGCACGACCTGGGTTTTGAGACCAAGGATGAAAAGAGTGACAAAAAAGGGACAGCTCCACCTTTAGACCTCAGGCGGTTTGCAACGCCACAGGTGCCATCTGATAATGGGAGTTTCCTCTGGAATCTCCTCACAGCATCGCTTAAAGATGTTTAAAAAAAAAGAGCATTGTGAAAATGTGCACCTGCTCCCTGACCCACCAAAGCGGGGATCTGTGAGCTCACCTTTAAACACAGGACACTGCTAACCCAGACAGTCTGAAACCACTAAACATTTGCTTAAATACTCTTCTGGGTCAGTCAAAGCATTGCCATGGGTGTCCTCAGGCTGCACAGTTAATTGAAGCAACCCCTGATTCTGTCAGTGCTACGGACACAACAGTAAAAGTCATGCAGCAACTCACACAGATATGAAATTATGAAGACTAATGCATAAAATACATTGAAAATTCATGCCTTGGACAGGAAATATATATTAGGATATAGAAAAAGGGTAATTATATCTCTCTTCTCGGTGGCTAATAGGAAAATAGTAAGCCTGGTTTGGTTGTTCTGGCTGGAGGAAACAGCATAATTGCCATTTAATGCCCTTACTTGTTGGCTTGGAAAGGGAGTTCGAATTCTTGGTGTATTAACACTGAAAATGCATCAGAGGAGAAGGTGCTTTATTCAAACACTGAATAGCCAGCTTTATTCTGATAAAGAAAACCAACCTCCACAGCATCTTCCTTATTTCCCCCCATTAGCACAGGGGATCCCAAAACCACTGGGGGATCCACTCAGAGCTTCTGCACATGAAATGGAGGTTTGTTTTTTTTTTTTTCCTTATATGTGGAGTGCTGAACTACAATCACAAACAGCTGGAGTTACTGCAGGACAAATTAACTCTGCTAGAGGGTCACCAGGAGTATCAACCCCACAAACAACACTGAGAGGAACTTGTCCTTATCAAGCTTCTGTCTGGAAACTCTGCACACCTTTGTGTCCCTGGCAGGGAATAGAAATGTCAGTTTTTCAGGATTTGGGGAATGTAGTGCCAGCTCTGCCAAGCCCCTAGCACACACCAAACCAACTAATGATCCCAGCAGAGGGAAGAACAAAGCTGCATTCCCATTCCCTCAGGATGAGGGACCAGTGATTGAGAACTCCTGAAAAGCCCCTTTTGCTCCCCAGTCCAGTTTGTATTTGTTTGAGCCCAAGGCAGACAAACACGAGAGGAGCCCCCAGGAATCCATACCCACCCTGATGCTTCTGGGTAGCAAATCATCCCCGCTGCCATCTGTTTTCAGTCACTTCCAAACGAGTTCTGAAGGGTCAATTGTTTTCTTCTAGGAAAAATAAACATGCAAGCTGCTATTCACCCCATTTGCAGCAATTTTCTGCTGTGGGTAAATGTAGCTTCAGATTTTAAAACTAAGTCTCGTTCTCATCCAAAGAATTTTGCAATATAATTACCTCATTTTTACTGACTTGGATAACTGTTGGCCTTTCAAAAAAAAAAGGAAAAAAAAGGGGGTGTAAAGTCTGCAAGACTAATTCCTCCTCCTGCCCCTTTGTTATAAAATCTTGGAACAATTGACAGTGATTAATCTCACTTGATATTTCCTTGGTTCTCTATTTGTTGATTTAAAGGCATTTTATGACTGATTGTTTTCAGTTGCCTGAACAGCTGTCAGATCTGTGCTGTGGTTTGATTTGGCTTTTGGGGAGCAAAATTATTATTTTTTCTTATTTTTACAGCTCCAAAACATAGTGGCTGACGGAGGTGGCCCGTCAAAAACCATCCATGTGAAACCAAAACTACCTCCAGATTGAGAAAAGATGGCTCAGACATTCTGCAGGCAGATTACACAAGCAAGATGTGGAAGGCAATAACACAATTTTATTACTTGTTTTTAAGATGCCCAGCTTGCACATAGTCTCAAACACAGTGGCAAAATCTATCCCTAAGTGTAACATGAGTAGTTTTGTAGGAATAACTTTGGCCTTTGGAGCAGCACTGGTGGACCTGGTGTGGAGCTGCATTTTCTACTTGTTTCAGGGCTGGAGTTCTGCAGTCCAAGTAATTCCCATCCCTGCTTTCCTGGGAAAGGTTGTGCTTAGTGAAAGGAGTGTGAAACAGGGTCTGAGAGTCTGAATCATGAAAAAAATAACATTAAAGAGTGAGGAGAGCTCAAGAGAGGGAGGTGTTAATATGAAACAGCTCAATATCTATCACCTTCAACCTCCTGTCTCTAACAGTGACTACAACCTTTGACTTTAAACCTTGCCCTCAATTTTAGCCTCTTTTCAGCTCTGCATCTTCCTTTTACCTCCATCTCACCACTGTGCCCACCTCTCTGCCTTTGTGGCTCTTCATCTCTCTCATGGTGCATCTACAGACCAGACTAACAGTGCTTGAACATCATCCCTGGCTCATCCTCCTGTCCCTTTTTTGGATTCCAAGCTAAAACCTCACCAGCTTCTACCTCAAACAAGGCTGGACAGAACTTGGAGCAACCTGGGATAGTGGAAGGTACCCCTGCTCATGGGAGAGAAGTGGAACTGAGTTTTCTTCAATGTCCCTTCCAGTCCAAACCATTCTGGGATTCTCTGATTCAAAATTTACGTATGAGCTTAAGCCTGTGGGGAGAGCAGCTGCTATTGACTCCAGTCTGCTAAAATTTAAGCACGAAAGAGTCAATGCTCTTGCAGCCTGGTGTTTTCCTGGATAGACGATGGGATCTGCTGACACATCTTCATGTTTGTCCCTGTCCAGTTAGACAAGATTAGGAGGGGACAGCTCCAAGGGAAGCACTAGATGGTGGCACCTCAGGGACAGTCACATCCCAGGGCCCACTCTTAATTCCTCATTCCTTTTTGAAATCTGTGGCTCCCACCACCCAAAGTTTGCAGCACACAGAACAGCCAGAACAAGTGCATGAACACAGTGAAATGAGGAGTGAGACTCATTATTTTGCTGACTCTCACTGCTTGCAAAGGAAGTTTTCTCCACCACCTGAGCCACCCTCCCCTTTCACTGCCCATATCACTTCCCAGGCTGACCCCTCTGGTATTCCTAGTCAGAATTAGGATTATTACCAGCTCTCTTAAAAATAAAAATAACGCACACAGTTCTTTCTTTAGTTACTAGATTATTATTCACCCTTTCAGCCCATTCTGCAGCATCTTACATTATTCAGATGCAATGCCCCTGCTTTTCTCATTGAAGGCCCATGGCCCTGCTACTCTTTTCAAGCTTCACACTTATATTTTCATGGAGTTTTACTTTTCCTCTTCCCTTCTCCACAGCACACTGCAAGCAGTGGAAGTGAGCCCCACATTATGCCCTGAGAGCCTGTGTGTAACAATAGACTTGAGCTTGGTTTTACTAAATCACTCATCCCAACATCTTTTCTCCCTTGCTTTCTAAACCAAGGCCATAAATAGTTGGGAAAACAGCAGAACAGTCAGATCTTTGCATCCATGCCCTCATCAGCTCTTCTAACACCCTGCAAATATGGGCCACCAAATCCACCAGGCCACATTTCATTGTGCACAACACGCTGGTGAAATTTCCCTCACCCTCGCTCACATACAGATCTTTCAACCCAGCTGAAACATCTGGGAATTCTTTTCCCAGTTCCACAAATCACACAGTGCTCCTCTTCCTTCCATTCCTGATGGTCTTCTCAGGGCAGCACCTTCTCCAGACACATATCCCTCCTTCTCAGCCACCTGGACACAGGACAGATTGGGACCATCCTTGAACAAATAAATCCCAGTGGTTTTCCCATCTCCTCTGCTTTCCACCACTCTGCTCTCATTTCTGTCATCTGATTCCTCTTTATGCACATTGCCTGTTCTCATACCCATTCACGTCACACACTTAAGAAGGTGGCAAAGAATGTCAAATGTCTTTATAATCCCACTAAGCCACATTTGCCGCTTCAACCACCAGCCCAGTTCACTGTGCTCCATTTAAACAAACACAAACAACCCCAGAAGATGTAACAACAACAGAAACAGGCGGGCAGCAGAGCAGGACATGCTGAAACTCAGCGTGGTCCCCCATTAGGGGGAAAATTTCGAGTGTTTTAATGATGACAACAGCACCACAATGAATCAGTGGATCTGACGGGTCAGCCTCGCGGCTGGTGCAGTGCCAGCAGCTTCCACGGGGGTTCATCAGGCATGAATTGGCCCCATATGTGAAAAACCCTCCACAATTTGTCCAGTTTCTCCATATGTGAGATCCCACAGAGCTGTCAGCCAACGTCACATTTCAATAAGAGCAGAAAACAAACCAGCAGAACAATCCCATTGCTCATCAGCTGGCAAGTGACCTCCGCTGGCAGCGCCTCTGCTGATCACAACCCTCTCTGTGTGGAACAAAACACAGGAGCCATCAGGCCAGGGCAGACTCAGTGATCCATCTTCCCCCTGCCTCCTGTCTCCAGCAGAGGCCAAGGTTGGTGTTGGAAGGGGGGATTAAGGATGGAGGCACCTGGGCTGCTGGTGCAATACTTTGCCCTCAGCCCAGGGAAAAGCTCTCCTGTTCCATGCAAGGATGCAATATGTCACCCCAGAGAGGAAAAGGCTCTCAGGGGCTGTCGTAAAGCAACATATGTGCAACTCAGATGACTGTCCTTTCTTTTTCTGTCTTTATTTTAGCTTGGTTGGTGTAACTGAATGTCCTCTTCTTAAGATCAAGTCTTTGACTTCATAAATTAATTGAGTTTTGTGTCAAAAATATTGTTCTTATCTAAATTAATATCTTTTCTCACAGAAGTAGATGCATAGGATTATATTTTTTTCACCTTACCCTGTTTCTCAGGGTTTTAATCCCTTTCTTTGCCTGTTCAACACCAAATTATTGTTGGTCCATTCTATTTCTTTGTAGATAAATTCTCTCCCTCCAAACTTTATAAATTTTTCTTTTTTCCTACCTTTATTCCATCCTGTCTTGGACATGATTTATATATTTCAGCTACAACATTATTTGGCTCAGTCCTGGACAGAGATTGCATTCTCAGTTCCCACAAGGCAAACAAATAGATCAGGTGAAAAAGTTAAAAAACCTGAAAGAATATCTTGTACTTGAAGTAGAGTTCAGAGAAGTTGATGAGATGATGCTGATGGCCATACAATGAATCATATCCATTCTAAACTGAGATTTGTTATAAAGTACAAACCATTCTTCAGTTCAAAAGTGGAGATGGTGATCAGACGACTGTTTTATTTGTATGTCTTTTTGTCACAAAACAAGAGATTTTGCAAATATTAAAACCAAAGAAAATATGATCTGAACTATTTCTTTCCTTTTTTTCCATCTCTGAAAGAAGTACTTTTTAAATGCTCTGCCTGGTACAACATGATAACGTGAAAAACTCTCAAATTAATTTAGAAACGAAGTACAGACATTCTTGGTTTAAGCTATGAAAAATAAAATTTTTAAAAAAATTAAATAAAAAAAGTTGGCTCTCTCTGTATGTTATTAATACTCAGAGCATGTCCTGATTCCAGAGACTGAAGCAGAGGGGGAAAGCTCCTGCATCCATCCCCAAGCTGAATATTTCGTGAGGTACCAACTGGCAGTGCTGGCAGCCCCGCCACCCTCGTTAGGTGATAAATTAATGCTTCGCTCCCGCTGTGCCCTTGCCAAGCGGGCAGAGCTCCAGCCCGAGCCTGCCTTGTCCAACCGGCACCCACCCTCTAGTGGGATGAGGGAAAAGTGCTGCTCCAGCTGCTCCCGGCCGGGATCCATCCGTGCTGCGGCACGGGCAGCTGCTGGACACCGAGGGGATGCTCCTTTAGGATGGGCAGGGTGAGATTTTCCCTCCTTTGCTCCTCTCTGCCCTCCACGCCTCTGCTGGATCATGAGGTGTTTTAGCTCTGAGAGATGATTTCAGAACGAGCTTCAGCAGGAAACTCCTGGGATAATCTTTTTTGTCAAGCTCTGCTTTGTGCATGGCAGAGTCAGAGCCACTTTAACTGCATTTTTGTAGATGACCAAGCAGTGATAACCCAGGGAATCAGTGGCTGTAAGAATCCTTCTGTCCCAAAAACAGCGTGGCAGCAGGAGCAGGGCAGT
>VXBB01012824.1:0-30715 GCA_013399915.1 Illadopsis cleaveri
CCAAATAAACAAACAAACCAAACAACCCAAAAAAACCCAGTGAAAACTGCACTGGTAGATATTTATCCAGCCCATCCAAGCACAAATTTTCCTTGGGATGGGGTGATGAGTGAGAAGTGGAGAGTGAGGAACAAAGTGCTGGGTGGAAGAAATGGCCTTGTATTTTAGAAACAGCAGTAGTCTTCTAAAATGCCCAAGTTGGATTTTAGTAAGGACTCAAGTCTGTTAGATCTGTTCACCATCACTGGTAGTTAAATAGAAGAAAATGGTGATCAGAAACAGAAATTTTTTCTGCTTATTGAAACTGAGTGGGTGACAGCAGAAAATTTTGGCAAGGTACAGAACACAAAACAAGGAATTCCTGCCCTGTTTCATAAGGTGTTGCTGTGAGCTACTTTCTCTTTTTTTTTTCTTATTTCAGGTGAAGAGTTGAACACATCTTTATTCTTTATTCCCTTGTGAAAGACTATACTAAATGCACACTAAAATCAAAATAGCAGTCAGTTTACCCTTTATTTTTTTTCCAGATCTAGGTGCTCACAGGAAATATTCAGTGGGTGGCCCTTGACAATGGAGTTGGCAGAAGTAATTTGGCATTCAGAATTGGTTATAATCCATGCTAAAACTAGATTGAAACACGAATAAGGACATTTTTATATTTATGTTCCTACTAGTTTTCCTATTGTGAGAAACATCTCATAAATGCCCCTTACTGACTTTGATAGTATTTTACTGAGCAGTTTTGTCAGTTTCAATTCTGCTTTTGTGGACTGTTGGATATCTTATGGTCTGTAGTTTGATGGCTATTTCCTCACTGCATTTAAAAGGAACTCTGTGCTTTTAGGGAGCTGAAAAGAGTTCTGAAATTCATACAAATGGGGCCAAATCAAGGAGTTGTATATAAGGCTTGAATTTGTATTTTGCTTTTCAAACGAAAAGTCTAAATTTGTTAGTTATCACCTCTACTAATTAGTCAGTATCCCAGCAAGCATTTCATAATTCATGTCTCTGGAACATTGTATTAATAGACTTATTTTTGGCATTGCTTTGCTATTCCAGAAAATTGTCTGCAAACCCTTTATCTTAAGAAATTTTAGTAGCAAATTGTACTTTAGTAGTGCCCAGTGTCTGTTTCACTTAATGACTCTTTGTTCATCCCTTTCTAGTACCTTGCAGGTAATTTGTTCAGTAAATTTCATCAGTATATCTGGAATTCCTTGGGTTTTAACATAAGAATATTCTTTGTCATTTTCGCAGTACCCTTAAGCCAGCGAGACTAACCTCAAACAATGCCTAGCTTTGTACACTGAATGCATTTCCTCTCAAGATGAGAAAACTAAGTCATTTACACTTTAATTTAAAAGAAAAAGTTGAGTTTGAAGGTGTATTTATAGATCTCTGATCCTGTAGAGAGTGGTACTTTACTAACTGAAGGTACCAGTGCATTTGTATCTGTTACTGATGGACTGGTCTCTACTACAGGACCAGAGATATCAAAACCTGTTGTAGGACTTTCAACTCTTAATTTAATTTAAATGCAAATTTCTTTCATTTGCTATACTGGAAATTAACAGATCTGAACTGTAGTCTTGCATCTGCCTCAGCATATTGACATAGTACATATTGCCTTACAATTTCTTTGCACTAACTTGTAGTCACACCCCCAAGTTTCTTCTCTCAGTTTCTAGAATAAATCTTGTGCTTAGGCTACTACTAAGAAAACTTGTTCTGCATCTTCCCTCCCAGAATCGGTTACTGGGGAGACTTTTGTGTCCCATACAAAAATTGAATTTTTTTCTCAGAGTAACGGTTTACCTCAGTGTCTTGTCAGCATTATATGGTGAGGTGGCTGAGTTTAGCTGAGCTTCAGGAATTCCAAGTAGTCATTCTGTCTTTTTAATATGATTTTAGTCCTTTGTATTGGAAGGATTTTTCAGTCCCATCTTCTTAGCTTCCTTTTTCCTAACCCGAGTCACAATCTATAAATACTTGGCAGTTGATCAGAGGCCAAGAAGTCTGTTGTTCCATGTGAGCACAAGTACGTTTCTGGTACAGGTCTGCTGAAGAAATCATCTCGTGAATGTCCATGAATGTTTGCCCAATTTTGACTTCTGGTCACAGTTGCTGAAGGGAATATGTTGCATCTTTTTGCTCTTGATCAATGCTTTTGTCTCATTTTTTTTAAATTTAGCTCTGAAATCCTTAATACTAAAATGATGCTTGTGTTTGCTAAAACCACTTTCTTTGCTTCATTTATTTCAGCTGATGTAGTTCCCTAAAAGCTGAGTTTCTCTGTTGTCCTTAAAACTGCTTTGAAGATAAAAATTATCTCCCTAGAAGTATTAAAAATTGAAAAAAAAAAAAAAAGAACATATTGATTTTCGGTTTATCTTTTGAGCTTTCGATTGGAAATGGGTCTGTGTGGTTTAGCAAAGTAACAGTTCTTTGGTTATATACTTCCATTTTGTTACCATGGTAAGTTCTGATCTCTGAGTTGCGGTTCCTGATCAGATCTGAACATGCTTGGAAAGTCCCAGAGGAGGAAAAAAAACCCCTCCCAAGTCCCATAAAGCCCAACAAAATCATTGCCCAACCACTCTTGCTTGCATACCCTTTTAAAATAAATATATAAAGAGGAGAGCTGTAATTGCAAGAGAGTATTGATTCTCTAACATGGTCCAAGAAGTAGCAGCACAGCTGGACCTCAGCAATCTAAAATGCAGAGTGTTTTACAGACTTGGCAGTGACCAAAAGTGTTTATAAAATGGAAGTAATCAGTTTTGACGGGAGTCACAAAGGACAAATCACCCTGTATTGGGTCAAAATCTTCTGTGGATGAGAACTAGTGTCATGTAAATTGCTATCATTACATTAGTGTGGTAAATTCGGGCATTAGTAACTGAATACTTACAGTGATTTGCCTTGTCACCTCAGCGCCTGTCATTGCCACCCTTCCCCTTTGTCAGGGATTTAAGCCTCAAGCAGAATAATTGAAAATGCAACTGGACAAAGCATTGAGCCAAATTCAGTGTTGGCCTTGCTCTGTGGAAGGGATGGATCTGATGAGCCTTAGAAGTGGGACATAATTCTGTTTCCACCAGAATTTGTAATTCTGGTGGAAATAATTCTGTTTTCAGGAAATACAGAGGAGCAGTAACTGAGGTGCAAGGCTGCTGCTACTTTAATCTACAATTAAAGATTAAAGTGAGAAATAATTAGATGATTGTCAGAGTTATGACAGAGATGTGATTTTGGTGCTTCCATGCTGGAAAGGCAAAGGAAAAAAGTATCTCTTCTGTAACCTGAATTGCACAGGGTAGATCCAGATTAAGTAGTTGATCTTTATTGTTTTTCTGGTTTTCATTACTCATTCTTCAAATCAATGTACTTCTAGTTGGTTTTGCCTTATATCCTGGGTGCCTCTAGCACAGCAGGACCAGCTGGTCAGAAGAGGTGATTGTCCTGCTGTGTCCAGGGTTGCTGTGGCCTCATCTGGAGCACTGTGGGCACTTCTGGGCCCTGCAATTTAGGAAGGATGAGAAGGTCCTTGAGTGTGCCCAGAGGAAAGCACCAGAGCTGGTGAAAGGGCTGGAAAGAATGCCCTGAGAGGAGCTGCTGCGGGCTTTGTGCTTGTCTGCTTTGGGGAAAAGGAGGCTGAGGGGTGACCTCATCACTGTCTACAGCTTCCTGAGGGGAGGGAAGTGGAGAATGAGGTGCTGAGCACTTCTGTCTGGGATCCAGTGACAGCACATGTGGGAATGGTCCAAAGCCACACTGCAGGGGCTTTACATGGGACATGAAGGAGCATTTCTTTGCCAAAAGGGTGGTCAAACACTAGAACAGGCTTCCTAGATGGATGGATGATGCCCCAGGCTTGTCAGTGTTTAAGAGGCACTTGGGCAGTGCCCAAACCCTTACAATGGCCAGCCCTGAACTGGTCAGGCAGTTGGGCTGGATGGTCATTGTAGATTCTTTTCAATTGAAATAGTCTATTCATATTCTACTCTATTTTATTCTATTTTAATTCTATTTTGACACGGAGTTTCAGAGAAGTAAAACGAATAGATATTAAAACTGTGTGTTATTTCTGGTACTTTCTAATTGTCAAGAACTTTGTTTCTTAAGTTACCTCTAGTACTAGAAACAAACACTCAGGAGGAAAAATGGATCCCTCGTTTTGGGCATCAGAAACTAACAATTTTCGACGATTCACCCCTGAGTCCTTGGCAGCAATCGAGGAAAGGATTGCCAACAAAAAAAAGGAGCAAGTCAAAGTTAAAGGGAAGAATAAGGATGAAGAAGCTGAAAAAGATAAACTCACTCCTCAGCTTGACCTGAAAAGCTGCAAAACATTGCCATCTCTGTATGGGGACATTCCTGCAGAGCTGATTGGGGAACCCCTGGAGGATATTGATCCATACTACAGTGATCACAAGGTTAAAACTTCTCAAAGCTTTTTTTTTTTTTAAAATTTTTGCCCGCTGAACTCTTAAGGGATAGTAAAAACTCTGTTCAGGAGGTGCTGGGGTTTGATTGTTTTGTAGACAGACCTTTGAACATTACTGACAACTTTTGGGGGAGAGCTCTAAGGTATGCTCTGCATTATGGAATGAAGAGGTATTTTAAGTTCAAGTCAAGAATCAAAATTCATTATGAAAACATGATATGTGATTGGTGCACTTTAATAGTAAATATATTCTGGGATTAGTGATGCTTTGTTTTGCAGAGCAGTTTGTCTGATTCCTGTGGGGCTGAACTCCCTGTTGTATAAACAGTGCCTTTCCAACAATCAGTCACGCTGGAATTGCAGATGCTTTCACTGAACTACAAATACTATACGAATTAAGGGAGGCCCATTTGAGATCTTTCCATTACTCTGTGTAGCAAACCCATGCATTTTCATTGTCTTAAATTAATTTTCTGTAACTTTATGTCTCACTGGCTTTGTTTATTGTTCCATATTTATATTGCACATACTCCATGCTATTCCATGGTGATTGGTGATGCTGACTAAAACAGTGCATAAAGTAGAAAGTCTAGGAATCCCTTCTAAATTAAATGCTTAAATTAAATTATTACTACTGTCAAGGAGGACTTGATCTGAAGAGCAAAAGGTTCCATCCAGTCCTAGTTGCTGGTTCAATGTATGCCAGCAAGGTGTTGGAGTGTAATAATTTTTTCAGAGATCATGCTTTAGACTTTGATCTTCCAGATACTTTTTTCTCAAAGTAATCAAAGTGATACTATTGAGGAAGAGGAACTAAGGTCGATTGAGTTGAATAAATTTGTATTAAAGTTAGGAAACTGTTTTTCGTTCAAAAGATTTCATTTTTACTATATGGCAAAAGTGCTGAGCTCCATGGATCTTAAGGTACCTTAGAGGGAATTTACAGTGTTATGTGACAATATGGAGAAATTTCAAAACTAAAATTTTTGCTTTGACTGTCCAGGATTTTGGCAGTGCTACACAATGTGTATCTTGTAAATAATCTCTTGTAGCCTATAAAACTGTCCAAGAGTAAGGTTTAAAGACCATTGTTACAGTCCCAGAGTAGTAATTTAATTACTTTGACCAAGTGAATATGATTACTTGCTTTTCATATTCATTCCCATTATGGTTTCTTCCTCTCAGGCAATAACGAGAGGCAACAGCTATAGAGCTGCAGTCTTTCCTTCAAAATGTGTGTAATCAGGTCACAGCTCCAAGCAAAATTAAACGAAAGCTGCACTCCTGACTGCAACTAGATATAGCTCTAGATGCAGACTTGAAAAACTGAGCATGTAGTTTTTGCAGAAATTTTTAATTAATTTAAATGTTTCATGTACTATGAATCCTTTTTTTTTTTTTAAATTTATATAGACTTTTATGGTGCTAAGTAAAAGGAGGACTATTTTCCGGTTTACTGCCACATCTGCATTGTTTATATTTGATCCTTTTAATCCAGTCAGAAAAACAGCAATTAAAATTCTGATCCATTCATATCCTTTCATTGGTTTCCCTGATTTGAATCTTAAAATATTCTGTGCCATTTTCTGTCATTCTGCTCCTCTGTTTCTGCTTTTTCTGCTTTTATTTGGAATGATTAATTAGTGGAAATAGGTCTTTTTAGGTGAACATGTCTGAACATGTCAAATGTGTTATGTCCCACTAGTGTCCTAACTTCCAAAACCATCTCCACATGCAGATAATTCATTTTTATATTTAAAACATGGATTTTACCCAGCTGAGAAGGTTTGATCTTAGCAGGGGATTCTTGGGATGGTCCTGTACAAGGATAGGAATTGGATTTCAGTGATACTTGTAGGTCTGTTCCAACTCAGGATAATTTGTGATTCTATTAAAAAAGTTTCTTTGGAAAACACATGACAAGTTCTGAGCGTATCCAAATGGAAGGTAAATTATTTGAATGCTTGTGTGGCTTTTGTGTGTGGAAATCAGCAACTTCTATGAACTTTATTTTTTTGCAATGTAGTGGTTTTTTTCCTTAACTTACTATTCACATTTTTTCTTTGCATTATTACATGCACTGTGTTACTCAATTGTCTGGCCATGACTATCCCTCACCTTCTTGTAGAAGCCTACTGGACTGAGTAAGTACCTCAGTGGTCATGGGCTCACTGTTTTTCCAAGGATAGTAACATGCAGGACTGCAAAATTTAAATTATGTGGTGATCTAATTCTGGGGCTTGAAAATTCTCGGATGGACCTCTGAGGAAGGCTGAGGATTGTTATTGTGTCACACAGCCTTTTGTGGAGCTTCAGTGCCTTTTCTTAGAGGCTCTCATCATATGCCCTTTATTCTGCATTGCCTAATTTTGTAACATAGCAGGTTGTCCCTTTTTTTTTTTTTTTTTGAGTAATAGATCTTTTTGACAGACTGTGCAGAAGGATTTTAACTTAATATCTCTCATTCTACACCAAAAACCTGGATATCTGTTACAGTTATCTCATGCAAAAGCTATAAAGGAATAAATATTCATTCTGTTCTTTCCTCTGTTTCCTGGTGACTCCTAAATCAGTTGTTTCCACTAGGCAGCCATTTATTTGTAATGTCTTGCTTCCTTTTGTACTTGTGCACTGTATCCAGTGTAACTTCAGCTAATATTCCAGAATTAAATCTGGATAATGTCCGTGGAGCCTCAGAAGTTTTTTAATTTTAATTCCTTTTATTTTGGGATAAACATGGTGATAACTTAATTTTCTGTAGGATTTCTTTCAGTTAGAGTGTATTTGTCAGAATAAATATGTAAAATGTAAATATGTAAATATGTGCAAACTTTACAGGCTGAAATAAATCTTTGTTGTTATTGTTCAGCCAGGATGGTGAGGCTTTGAAATTTTCCAGCCTGCTTTGGAATATAAACACAGTCTTAAAAATGTTTCCTAAGGAAATGTGAGCTATCCTTTATCCAGAAATAGCCTCATGTGCTTATGTGAATGTTTATATTTGTAGATTTACATGGAAAATCTGCTAAAATTCAGGAAGACGTCCCCATGATTTTTCTGAAAGTAATGCAACCTGTCCTATTTTGCTCCACATTTTCTACCTTTATCTCCATGCAGGGATCAAATCAGAGAAAAGATAGAAATGCTCCTGAATGTGTATCAGTCTCATTAATATTTTTATTTCTCTAACTTTAATATACACTTTCCTCCTCAGACATGTTTTCACTGCCATATATACTATTGAAATATTGATTAAAATAGTAGCAAGAGGATTTGTTTGGAATGAGTTTACTTTTCTTCGAGATCCATGGAACTGCTTGGATTTTGCTATTATTATTGTAATGTAAGTAAAACTCAGTTTTTCTTTTACACTCAAGGGACAAAAAACACAGAGAAAATACCATTTGGTGTTGCTGAAATTCCTTACGGTTGTTGGCATCCTCCCTGCTAAACTGTGCTTGAATCACAATTTGCATGTCTGCAATGAAAACAAACAGACTTTAAAGTAAGACCTAAATTAAAAGCTCATCTTAGAACTGTGTGATTGTTCTCAGTTTAGTCTATATTTGAATTTTGTCAAGAGGTAATTGCATAAACAGCCCAAACCAAACCTGCCTCTTTACATTGTCTCAGCTGTACTCTGGATCAGATGAAACTCATTTGAGAAAGGTCCAGAATGGGTCACAAGGTGTTGAATGACTTGGTGGTAAATAACTGATGAAATCCTGGTGTCAAGTGATGCTCAAGAAAGAACACACCTTGCTTTACATACAAATTCATGGGCTCTGAATTTCCCAAAAAGCTTTCACTTGTTGGGAGGAGGATGTTGGAGTTTAAACAGTTTTGTAAAAGCACCACTCCAGCATGCAGTCATGGTTAGGGAAGGAGGTAGAAAATTAAGACATAGTGGGTAGGAGGTAAAGAAGAAGAACACACATTATTTCTCTGTGTAGCCTGTATTTTAATTCAGGACTTTGTGTAGTTTTGCTCCTCACATGTCAAAAGATGTCAGAATTAAAAAAAGATGCAGTGAGTATGTGTATCTGTAATTCCACATACCAAAAAACTAAATAGAGTAAAACTCACATGAAAAAAAAATTGCAGAGCAGAACACAGTTGAAGTGTATGGCACAGAGACAAAAAGAGAATAAATAATATTATTTTTTTTTCCTACAATGAGAGCTAAAGGCACCAAATGAAGTCGTCAGATGGCAGAATAAAAAAGAAGGGAGTAGTTTGTAACACTACATGTTGGTTTTTCCTCATTTGTAAATAATAGGTCATATGAACACAGGTGTCATCACATACATCTACATGTATATGAACAATTATTCTCATGGGTAATAATGAACTGCTAAGGAGCTTGATTATTGTTCATTACCAGCATCTATCATTAGATAGTTACTGATAGTTACAACTATCACAAGACAGTCCAAAAGCTGTGTGAAACTTTAAATTTATGGTGCTTTTTCCCTATCTGCATCCCTAATTAATTAGTTTTCAACTTTACAATATAGTACCTCCACCTATTTTTTTCCATGTCTTATAGTACAAAAAAAGAAAACTATTTGGAAATTAGCTCAACTGCTAACTCAAGTGTAATTATTGCTTAAGGTCCTCGATAATTATTCAATCTTACAGGCTAGGCAAATCCAGTGTGCTCTGATCTGCTGCTGACAAAGTCATGCTTTGGGGGGAGGTTGCCTTTCCAACCATTATTGTCTCGGATTTTGTTATTGAGACTTTATTTTTTAAGGAATTCTGTTACCAGTTATTACCTTGTCATGAGATGAGTCACAATTCATGTCCTTTCTGACGTGAAAGAAGTTCTTAGAAAATATGGGGTAACCTGTTAAAATGCTGTATAGAATATGTAATGCTTTAAAAGAACTGCTTTGATAAAATTTTCCAATTGTTGAAATGTTAAAATTGAAACAAGTTGCAATACTCAAGTTCTCACTGACTGTTAAAGGTTAGAAAGACCCACGTGGTACAGAATAAAGACATTATAAATCTACTGTTGCTCAACTTCCTTCTCCTGAAGTGTATTTCATTTTGAGATAGCTGCAACATATTCTTTCATGAGACAAGCCTCAGTGTAAGAGTGTGGTCATGATATGGACAGTTTTATATTTATTTGACGTTTTGATGGATAAACTCTTCCAAAGTAAAGCATACAGATCCACACTAAGTAGGACCTTACTGTCTTTCTTTTCAGAGGCACTCCTCCAAAGCCCCATTACTTCATATCCAGGCCCAGAAATGGACTTAGATTCCTAATTTTAGGCATATATCTTAGGACATATTTGACCTGTTTATTTTGTGCAGTGTATTCATTACTGCCTGCTCTATAAGCAAATGCTTTGAAAAGCTCCATCTTTGTCATTCAGCTGAGTGTGGGTTAATTTTACAGGTACATTACAGCATTTCAGAGTTTTGGCAATGTTTCAATTCTTCGAACTTTCAGAGTGCTGAGGACTTTGAAAGCTATTTCAGTAATACCAGGTAAGGAACAACACATTTTACTGATTTTCTCTCTGCTTCACCAGAATGCAAATTCTAATTCCACTCCTGTTCTGTTCTTCCAGTTCTCTGGTCACATTTTGTGACCCCAAGGAATCCCAAGGTGTAACTGTTTTGCACCCTCAGCAGCACCCTAACACCATTTTTTAAATCATCTTTCCTTCAAATACTTTTGACATAGGCAAATTTATATTCTGTATTTTTTTATCCCATCACTGATGTACATTTTTATTTAGCCTGGTGCCTTTGTCTCTTTAATTTGTCGTCCTGGAGCAGCCCAACATATGTAATATGTTCTCGTAACATAATATATCTGAGCCACCATATTTCTGGTTTCATGTTCTACCTCATTAGCCTTCTCTGGTTTATTTCCCAGAATGCTGATTTTGCAATCTCAGAGACTTTCATCTGTTTCCTTATTGACCACAGCCACTGTCTAGATTATGTGTAATACTCTCAACAGTATGTTGCACATGCCATCCTGATATTCAATATTTTTGTCTTGTGTCCTTAATTAAAATACCAAAAAATGAATTCAGAGCCCAACTGCAAAAATTCACTTGAAAATCTATCAATTACTATATCTCATGGTCATAATATATATTAACTTTACTATTTCCATGTAATTGCAAATATATTTTTGATTTTGCTATGAAATTATAGCAGGAATGAAACACTGAAGGTGTTTAATTTTAGTTTCAAAACCACACATCAATACTTTTCCTTTGTCTTTAACAAACTTACAGCTGTTGTGTCTTGTCACATCATTGCATTCCTTTTCTCACTTTCCATGTTATTGCATCTTGTTTTCCTAGGTCTGAAAGTCATCGTAAATTCACTTGTTGAGTCTGTTAAGAAGCTTTTGGATGTGTTGATCCTGACTGTGTTTTGCTTGAGTGTATTTGCACTAATAGGCCTCCAGCTTTTTATGGGCAATTTAAAATCCAAATGTGTCCTCAACAAAACTCTGTACAATGACTCATTATGTAAGGATCCCAAGATATACATACCGAGTGATGAAGGTAAATGTTTTTCTTTGCTCCCTTTACATAATCTGTGTATCTTCCTATGTATGTATTGATTTTTCACAGAGATGTTACAATACAATTGCATGTATTTCTGCCAAGAAGGTTTGTCCTTCCATTTGCACAGTAGTAGTATGAAGTCTCTGGGACAACTGAATATAAGATTAGTGAATCTTGGATTGGAGAAAGATCAGCAGTCTGTGGGGACTCAGAAGGGACTGAGTTTTCTCTAAGCATTTTCTTCTTGATCTGTAGGTTGCACAGGGATCTTAATTTTAGGGGTACTTCACAGAGAGTATTTTCCATCACTTTGTATTTCATGAGTTTTGTCTATTTCTCATAGGTATTCTTATTTTTACCAAAGATCAAATAAAATCTTACATTGTTAGTTGTGCAGCAAATTGTCACTATTTATTTTAAATTGTCAGAGAGATGGATCTGTTGAGAATCAGTCCTGTGTGCTCTTTTTTTGGGAAAAGATCTTTCACAGAGGTTTGATCCATCAGAGTGTTTATAAAGTGCAGTAATGTTTGGTTTTCTTTCAGAAAGCTGCAGAAACTGAAAACTTCTGGTTTTATGATTCCTTGATTTTTTTTATTTTTTTTTTTTTTAAATTAGAGCTCTGCTTCAGATTGGAAGACTCTTCTGAAATATTGCTCTGTGGGTACAGTGCAAAACCCGAGTAAGTGAAAAAAGCTTTTGTACTTTCTTATTTTTTCCTCCAGATGAACTGTGGTTTTATTTTTGGTTTAAAGGAATGGTGATGATTTTTCAGGAGGAAGAAGTGGATCAGTGGGTGTGTTATTAAATTAAAAACCAGATATTTAACACCAGAAAAAGAATGAAGTACAAGGTTACAGCCAATTTTATATGTACTTTGTTGCTAACCACTGGGAGAATAATGGTAAGGTAGATTGATATAAATGAGAAGGGAAGCAGATCAGTAAAGACTTTTTAGATATTAATAAATTCTCCTCTCCTTATCTTGGTGAATTATTTAAAAGTAAAGATATTTCCATTTCCCCCCTCTCTGTGTATTTGTTTGGACATATCCTATATCAGTGAGAGTTTTTGTCTAGTCCCAAAGCAAGGTTTCTGTCTAGTTTTCTTTCCTAGACAAATGGCTTTCTGGGATGGTCAGATATGAATCAGCCCTTCTGGCAGGAATATTTTAGGGAACAACGAAACCTCATTTCAGACAAACTGAACAAAACTTTATTTGTCGCTGTGTATTGGATGCTTTCAGGTTCAGCTGAATCTCCACATAAGTGTTGTTTAACATTTCTTTTGTGGTTAGTGATGAGTGTCCAGGAAACTACACCTGTGAGAAGATTGGGAGCAATCCTGACTTTGGTTATACAAGTTTTGACCATTTTGGCTGGGCCTTCCTCTCTGTGTTCCGCCTGATGACCCAGGACTTGTGGGAGCGTCTCTACAGACAAGTGGGTACTTTTTTTCCCTGCTGGAATGACTTTAGATGTGCAATTCAGAGCTTTATGTCCACTAAAAAGGTTTATATTGGTTTCAACATTACTGACACCAATTTTCTTTTAAAATCAATGTAAGTATTAAGGGAGTAGAGTCAAGTGACTGAGCTGTAACACCTTCTGCAAGTGACATTGGATGGGAGCAATCCTGCTGTGAATGCTCCTAATTTGTTGGAGAACATGCTCGAGTCAGTGGTTAAGAGCTAAATAAAAGTTAAATATTTTTATGTAACCACCCAAGGATTGGGATATGGAGCAGATCCAGCCAGGCAGCTCCCTGCTACTGCAGGGAATGTGAGGATTTGTCACATTCTCTGTTCATCTTCCTTTTAAGTGCCTCACCAAACCTTTTGGCTCAACACACATACTTTAATTTTTGACAACATGGTACTAAAAAATTGAAGCCTTTATGTTTTGATTCTGAGACTTGAATGTAACTTCTCAGTTCTGTGGGTTTTTTGAAAAAAATGATGTAAAAAAACCTGTAGAGAAGTTCCTGGATCGCTTATGTCTATACAGTGTCTTTGCCAGACAGGAAAAATACTCTCTGCCTTGTTCTATACCTTTCATATTGGTCCATTTTAACTCTTTCTTTCCATCAGTCTTTATTAACTGGGACTTTTTAAAATGGATGCAACATCACTTGCCATTTGAAGGTCATGTGATTTTTAGTTTTTAATGTCTCAGAGCTTAATTTGGAACCATCTCCTCTGCTACCATTTAAAAGAAATATAAGAATAAGGTAATCAGTCTAAATATCGCCTCTGATGCTGTAACTAAAACATCTTTCATGCTTGTATAGATGATTGTAGCTTTCATCTTTATTACTGAGTTTCATTAATTTCTTCCACAGTCACCTATTTATGTCTTTACAGATGAAGTTGTCTTCTCATATCTTAAACTCTGATGATCATTTGCCTGATTTGCTGGAAGATACTCGATTTAATTTTAAGAATGGGATTTGTTCTTTTCTGCAGTACATGACATTTTTATGTATAAGTTAGACTAGAAGCAGATCCTACTGCTGTTCACTGAAAACACTGCAGTACATTAACCTTTTGTATTGCGTAGGAAAAAGAAATTGTTTAAAGTTATTTTGAAATTGCTTTGTAAATGTTAGTTTGTTAAGAATTTAGTACCACCTTTACCTTTTCCTCACAGACCATCCGTACATCAGGAGTGTCCTGCATCTTTTTTTTTATGGTGGTCATCTTCTTCTGCTCATTTTATCTCTTCAATCTGATCTTGGCTGTGGTAACTATGGCATATGAAGAGGAAAATAGAGCTACTCGTGCTGAAACAGAGGCAAAGGAAAAACTGCTTCAGGATGCCAGACAAATTATAGAGAAGGAACAGGTTTGTAAATTAACATATATAATCTGTAGTTCCTTTTGTTTTCTTCTGTTGTGTGAATTAGGGAAATAATGTTTTGAATTAAACACGGGCTTCTTACAATACTTTCTGACACTTTATTTCTTTTTATGTCTTTACAAATGCATATATGCATGTATATGTATGTTTAAATACATAAACATTCCTGTGATATGAAAACCCATCATGAACCCAAGCTAAAATATACTAAGTTTTAGGATTTGCAGACCTGACATTGTATAGGAATGGCTTTCTGGCAAGAAAGTAACTTTTATGGCATTGCATGAGTGCTGCACTCCGTGGTTTGCCCTGTTCTGGTACAGTACCATTATTGCTGTCCCCAAAAATTCCTTTCTCTGAGTATCCTTACCTGATATTACTGAAGGAAGGAAGCATGAGTGGATGCATTTTATTTTCCACCTTAATTTAAAGATATCCCTGATTTACTGCTAGCAGTCAAAAAAGTCAGATGCATAAGAGGAAAAACAAATATTGTCTAGTAACTATCAAATTTCATCATTAAAGTGTAAGGCATCACCATTTTACCAAGTTCCTTCTCTACAGTTGTTGACAGCTCTGTAATGTTTCTCTGCCTGAAAGGCTTTACTTAGGCTTTTCTTCCTTCTGTTTTTTCTTTTTTCTTCCTTCTATTTTTCTTTCAACAGATTTACGATTTAGGAAAATTTAACATCTCAGAATTTAGTTTGAGCCCTTAGTCTTCTGTTGTCTTGGACTCAAGGTCCTTTTCAAAGCAAGAAAAGGAAAGTAAAAGGATAAGCCATAATACTTTGTAAATCAGATACAAAATACAATATTTAAGTGACAAGGGCAGACTTTAATTACAGTAGCTCACAGGTAACTCTGCTTTGTCTTTCAGAATTGTGAATAGCATCTTGTACTCCTGTCTTTTTATGGCAGTTTAATGTTTGAAACCTAGGAATTGTCAGTGCAAGTAATTCAGGTAGCATAATAATGACATGTATGACATAATATGACATAATATGATCCTAATCCATGCATTGGTATTTGTCTTGAATTAACAGACAGATGTTTTGCTTCTCCTGTTACAGATGTTGGCTGTGGAAGAAAGCAGTAAGGCTTTGCGTGCTGGATCTGAAATATCAGTTGAAGACTTGAAAATTTCAGAAGGAAAAGAGAGTAATAAGGAAACACCCACTTCAAGGCAAAACTTAATTTTAGATGACCAGGAAAATGAGGAGGACATATTTCGTTCACAGCCTGGTCGCTGCCACAAGAAGCTTGTAAGTATTTGAAATAGAAAATACATTCATTAGATTTGCATGTGATATAACAATTCAAGGATGAGATTTTGGGGCCAGAGGGAGCCAGCACTACCTGCACCTGAAAGGGAAGTTGGAAGTGGCTGTCAGTGGTACACTGATGGCACATCATAGACCTGTGCTTTGAGAGCTGTGATAAGATCTGTCAACATCTCTGTTTGTGCTGCAGAAATAAATGTATAAAATTCTTAAGTTTCAGAGTTTCCCTAAAGGCCCAATTATTTTTTAAAAAATTTAATTTTTAAATTAAATTCTTTCCTACAGACAGCTAATTCTATGACCTAAATATTTAGGATAGGGTTTAGTTCAGTATGAAGACTTTTGATCTTAGGGGCATGATTCACTTGCTGACTTTAAGCTTCTGGTGCCAGTTTAGATGCTTTTGCATGTGTTGGATGTTCTAGATATCTCTGATATCTGTGGCACATCTTCCAGCACTTTGTGGGTAGCTCATAAACATTACAGCATCTCAAATGTTGGTATATTCCTAGATTTAGGCAACTAGATTATTTCTAGAGCTTGAATTTTTTTAGGTTTTTAGGTTTTTACCTGTGTTTTAGGTTCTAAACTCCCAGAGTGAAGTGGAGATTTAATTTTTTAGATCACAAATTGATACTTAGTGGCATTAGAGCTTTTCTAGTGTCTTACTTGGTTTCACCTCCTCTCTGGAAGGGCACAGATGTTATGTGCCATGTCTGCTTCTGTGGATGTCTCAGCTACCAAATGTCTCAATGGATCATCTCAAATGGCTTCAGAAACATTTATTTATGTGAATCAAACTTATCAGTAACAAATGTGTCCCATATACTGGGATTTTAAATGCATTGCACATGGATTAAACATGGATATCTAAATATTAGGCTGAATGTCACACACATTGTTTACAGCAGTGATTTCTGGCTCATCTGCTGACCACTCATTTTTAAGTCCAGTAAGAAACTTCTATTAAGACTTGTTATTCTTCCCTTGCTTAATTTTGGTGTTTTTTTCCACAGTACGTTTGCCGCTGACAAAATACTGTATCTTCCAGAAGACCATCCCAACTTTAATCTTTATCTGGCTCTTTGTAAACATTTCCATTTCGATACCGATATTTAGATATTTTAATCTTGAGCTGAATCTTTCAAAATAATTCTCAGGCAGTTATCCATATAACTTAATTATTTTCAACGATATCTAAAAAGAAAGCTTCTAATGCCCTTATAGTGGTTTCATCTTGTGACAGATTCTCTTTTGCTTCTGAGAGGACATCAGAATTGTTCCACTCATCTCAGTGAAAATGGAAATATTCCCATAGCAGAGCTAAGGGAAATAATGTTCCTGCTTCTATCTGTTTGAAAAGTATCCTTGAAGGGGAGTCTTTCTCAGACATATAATCCTAGCTAAAATTGATTAAACTCTCATTCTGACAGCCATCATGGTCAGAATTTCTTCTACATTCCATAATCCTAGCTATAATAAATTATATATTTCAGGTGAAGGAATCCAAATCACCCACTTGGCAACAACTACCACCTGTCATCTCCTTTAGTAAAGCATTTGCTTCTTGTAGTGTCATTAATGTTTTCCCTGCTGTATTAAGAATATAATTTCATTTTGTGACCTAGTTTGGTTCTGCTGCACTTAAAGGAAATGCTGTGTCACAACCCATGGTGGTGTTTTATTGCAGCTATTCAGAAAAAAATATCTTTTCATAATAGGTGTCATATCTTCTGTAAGTATAAAAATCTTTTTTTATGGCTGGTTATTCCTATTTAACTGTATTCTTCTAAGTCTGTGACTGTGTTGCAGGAGATGTATGAGACAGGAGATAAATTTGGATTGTTTGCTAGACCTTACTTCTGCAAGGCTACAGATGGATGCCAAATGTAATCTGGATTTTTATATCTCAGAAATAACATCTTCAGACCTTTCCAAGGTCCCTTCCTCTCTCTTTGTCCAGGGAGCAACAAAGTTCTGAATATCTCTAGGAAAAGCTAAAGCATGATCCAAGCAGTGTGAGCTGCTCCAATGTAGATTTTTACCTTTACTCAAATAAGTACAATCTGCAACAAACCTGGCAATTTCTTTCATGTTATGACAACCACTGGTAGTACAAGCTCTGCTGCAACTGAAGACTCCTCAAACAATATCCTCTCACCTTTTACCATGAAAAGAAGCTAAAGGTGCTTAGTTGAAGAAAAAAGCATATTGGGTAGAAGCTTTTTGGTAGGACAGAATGAGTTTATAAACATTATTTCTCTAGTGCACATCCCTATTTTAAATCCCAGTTTGTCAGAGGACTTCTCATCCCCAGTTAATTCCTTCAGCTAAAGATCAGTGAGCAGCAGTGACCAGTTCAGTGAGGGTGAATGTGCTTGTCCTTTCCAAAAACACAGTTCTGAAGGTCCCTTAACAGCTGTGAATTTCAACAAGAAGACTGAGAACTTTAGTCAGGTTGGCACACAAATTATTCTGGGTTTCTGTTTTCTGAGACACCAAATCTTAGAGAAGAGAATGAAAGGGGACTTGCGCTGGCCATGATTAGAATAATCTAGTTGAGCCTTTTGGATTAAAAAAAACAGAGGGGAAAATTATCATTATTTTATATATATATATATTATAAATTCACATTCTAGATCTGTTCTCTGACAGTTCTATCACCTAAGGTTTGCTTAGATTTTCATTAAAATATAAGCATGACAAAGAGAAATAACTATTATTAAACCTTTAAGGCCACAGATATCAGTTTCATACCCTGAATAAAAGTTTTACAGAATACGTTAATAAAAATCATAATATCACAAGAGTTTGAGGTAACATTATGATATATTTTTATTCTTTTATCTTTCCCTAAAAAGAAAATTATGCAAATCCAGTTGTGCTGAGAGGGAATACTAAGGTACAGTGCATTGTGATGGGGTCAATCTGTCCACTCTCAGTCTGTCAGGTTCCTTGTCATCTGGTAGTTCTAATGAAGACAAAAGTAGTCCCATTCCTGGTTTTAGGCAGTTCGATATTAGTTAGATCTTGATAGCTTTAATAGGGCTAAAACCCCCAATAATTTGTATTAACTATGTGACTATTTTTCACATTAATGCATAACTATTTATTAATAATCAGTAATTTATAGTTAAATAGCCAGTAGTTTATTCAAACAGATGGTCAGTGTTCATTTTGTCTGTTGTTTTTATCATTCACTGGAAAGACAGATTGATTCTTTTCCCTTGCCCCCGGTTAATGTTTCTATACTTCTTTTATAATGACATTATAAATGCCAATTAAGTATCTTCAGAAAGAAAAAATGTCTTGAAATATTATATTGGTTTTGATGAAATGTCCTTTGTCTTCAAACACCTGATATTGTTACTTTTTTTTGTTTGTTTTATATTCTTTCAGCAAGTTAAAGCATCACTATAATGTGTATTTGAAAAGGCATATTTATCTCATGCTGGATATAGTTTTTGTATTGCAATTTGTATTGTGATATTTGTATTGTAATTATTATATCTTCCTGTTCCCTTGTTATTTTATCTTCTGCTGCCTTTCTAACCACAGAGGCAGATCCTGCTGTCCTATGAGGTGTCAATGGATGCTATCAATGATCCTGTCCGAAGACAGAGGTTAATGAGTGCAGCCACAATTCTGACAGATAATTCAAGTAAGTCATTCTTTCCTCTTTTTCCTGTGGTAACTCGACCTGAAAGATCAAACTGTCACAAACAGCATTATTTTAAAATAATAATAATTTCCACTGGGGGAAATTATGCCGCCAAATGTAAATTTCAGTAAAATAAATATTCTCGTATCTCACATAACTTGCAATTACCAAGGGTAAATTTTGCCTGACCTTTATTAGTCTGTGATTAGTTTGTGCAGAATGAGCTAAATTTTTTTTTTTTTTTTAGTGATGCCATTCTGCTCATGTGAGATTGACTTTTCTTTTCAACCTTTTCAATGAATTATTGGTTTTTTCTTCATTCCATGACATTCTACAAAGGATTATTCATATGTCACTCTTTGTCTGCCAGAGTCAAAACTGAATTGTCCTACATTTTGGAAAAATTTCCCTCAAAAGTATCTAATTTGGAATTGTTGTCCATTCTGGAGAGCAGTCAAAGAGAAGATGAAATTGGTAATTTTGAATCCTTTTGTTGATCTCCTAATCATGGTTTGCATTATCTTGAATACCTTATTCCTGGCTATGGAGTACCCTGGCATGCGAGCAGATTACCAACGACTGATTTCTCTGAGTGACCAGGTAAGTTAGGTCTATGTTAGGGTGAAAATGGAGTTACAACCCTGTATTTATACTGGGACACTCCCATAAGCAGAAAGACTTTTTCAATGACTTTTTTTCTGAATTTCATTTTTGTCTTTCCAGGTCTTCACCCTGGTTTTTACTGTAGAAATGATCTTGAAAATCATTGCTCTAGATCCTTACTACTATTTCCAAGAAAAATGGAATGTTTTTGATAGCTTGGTTGTTTTGATTGGCCTAGCGAGCTTTGGAACAAATCTGTCACCTTTCAGGCTGGTAATTATTTATTTAAAAGAAATTAATGTATATTGTTGTATAATATTTTTTAGTGTTGTATATTGTCGTGTAATATTGTTCTATATTGTTGTATAATTTTTTTTAGTGTTGTATAGTGAAATACCCTCATACTATTTTATTGATGAATATGTTAAATCTGTTTTCTTTATTGGTAAGTAGTGAGACAACATGAGCTTTTCATTGGAGTGATTTTAATTGCATCAAAAAAATTAAAAGGCTCTCTTTGGGGAAAAAATAGTGATATTACTGCAGTACAGACATCACGGTAAACACAGGGTCTGGCTTTCATGTGTGCTGTGCTATCTAGGCTGTTTTTAACCTTTTTTTTCCCCTTGTGTTTTATTTACAGCTCAGGATCTTCAAATTGGCAAAGTCCTGGCCAGCCTTAAATACTCTTATGAAAATAATTCTAAACTCATTTGGTGCTCTGAGTAACCTCACTCTGGTTTTGGCGATCAGTGTATTTATTTTTGCTGTAGTAGGAATGCAGCTTTTGGGCAGTGATTATGACTCAAGATCCTGTAAAATAAGCTCCAGTGGCAAACTACGCTGGCATATGATAGATTTTAGTCATTCAGTCCTGATTATATTCCGAATATTGTGTGGAGAATGGATTGAAACCATGTGGGAATGCATGGAAGTGGCTGGAAAAAAGAAATGTCTCACCATTTTCTTGCTTGTCCTGGTGCTAGGAAACCTGGTGGTGAGTTTCAAGTCAATTTTCACTCCCTACTTAATGCATCCAGTGACTTTTTTCTTTGGAGTCAAACTTTACTGTCTGAAAAGTATTTACTTTATTCTCTTTCTTGGGTGTCATGTGACATACGGGTTTTTTTCTGTTTCCTTTTTTCCCTTTTCTCCTCTCTTTCTCTTTCTCACACAAGACAAATATAAAATAAAAAATAAAAATAGAATTGTTCCTTCTAGCCAGAGTGTAGCAGTGCAAAGCTTATCATAATTTGGTATCAGATGTCTTCATCTTTTGTGTTGATGGGACCACATAACCAAACAGTTGAGTGCTTTTAATCCTTAACAAGTTGCCCTTATGTTATCAAAAGTTTACAGAACCCAGATTTTTAGGTTTATACTAGATATAATGTAAATTTACTGGCAGACAAAATCTTTTTCATCTGCTCAGTTTGTTGGTCTATACCAGATCCTTTTTGATGGTGATGTAATTAAAATTCATCTTTGTCTGTTGTTTTTCTACGTCTGCCTCCTCATACACTGTGGACATCAAAGCATGTGAAAAAATATTTGATATACCCAAACTCTCACTTCCCTCCTTTGTTCTCCTGCCATTCCTTCCAGAAGGAGCCATATCGTGCTATAACAATATTCCAGCGTAATAATAAATGATTTCACTGTAGTGGTTAATAAAATTAGTTTGAGGCTCTCCCAATTGTCTTTCCTGTTAGCAATAGTGTCTCCAACTTTATTTTAAGGTGCTCAACCTGTTCATTGCTTTGCTGCTGAGTTCATTCAACACTGACAGCCCAGAGGGACAAGAGGAGCCTAGAGAAGGGACTAAATACCAGATTGCCATTGAACAGATTCACAAGAGCCTGAAGGCTGTGAAGGACAGAGTTTGGGATCACTGCTGCAAAAGAATGAGAGGAAGCCTCAGAAAAACAGACAAAAAGAAGACGTTGGCAGAAGTTTCTGGCAAAGGCATAGAGGTTAATTATGCCATGACAGATGTCAGAAAATATATAGACAACAGCTGCTTTGACATAGAGCGTTGCCATATGGAAGAGAGTTCCTCACTAGCAAGGAAATATGAAGAAATTTTGACCAGCCACACTACCTGTGTTCCCATTACAGCAGCAGGGCCTTACACCAGTGAAGGTGATGATGGGCACATTTTGCACACAGCTGTACAATACAGAAAGCAGGTAAGGAATATTGATATTTGAAAAATTATTGTGACTTGCATCTGTAAATACAATCTCAAAGACTCAACAGCAATTATTATCCTTTCTGTCGTTTGTGCAACTTTGCTTTCTTTGTTCCTCTAGTACAAGGGCTACCAAGTAGTCCTGGTTATTCAGTGATCTATTGAATATTCACTTTTTCATCATTCTCCTCAATGACAACCAGAATTCTGCTTTTGACTGTTTTGTTTCCATTTATTACTGTCAATTGATAAAGTTCAGTCAAGACAGACATACTTTCTTTTTGTCTCTTTGCCTTATACTTCACAAAACAGGAGTTTTTGGCAGGCAGGCCTCTTGTGTTGATTATATGTTGCTTCTCAGTTGCATGAAATCCAGAGGGAATGTAAACAAAAGCTACACCTTAAAAAATAAATTCTTAGTATTTTTTTTTTTAAGCCTCTGTTCACCTCCATGGTACTTTTGACTCTCCTTTATATCTCTTGATTTTGTTGTGTTGGGCAGGATAAAGCTCAAGCCTTTCTGCATGTGAGTGAGACATTTTTACTGCCATGACAGCTGTATAGAGGAATTTAGGTATATTGGAGATATTTCAGGTGTCTGTCACATCCACACAGGATTGTCAAATATGGCACAGGAGCTATAGGAACTCTTTTCACAGAACCACAGAATTGTTAGGGCTGGAGGGATCTCTTTTCAGATGGATTAGCACATGATCAGTGTCTAGGTGGACTGCCAGGATCCATTTTGTATGGTTTTGGTCATATTAGGAAGCATTATCAGTGCAATACCTTTGGATAAATTCTCAAAGAAGCAAAAATTGCTGATCACCTTAGAATCATCTGTGGCTGTTTCAAATATCTTGCCCATCAGCATCTGAAGTCATAAATTCATTCCCTGCTGCAGTGGAATCTGGCATTTCTTGGAATTTGTAGTGTCAAAAGGACTGGGGATTGATTCTGATCACTTAGATTTTCTGCCTGTAACTGGAATCATAATTCTTTTACAAGCATTTTAGGAAACCCATTTAATTATTTATTAAAAGAAAAACTTGCTAGTGAAATATTCCCTGCCCATGGCAGAGGGGCTGAAGCTACATGATCTTTAAGGTCCCTTCCAACCCAAACACCCAAATCATTCTGTGATTATGAGTCTAAATTTCATGGATGTTTTACATTCTGTTAAATAATTTTGTCTTTCAAGAGTGACTGTTAGGGAAAAAAATAAGTGGAAAATCAACTGATTTGCATCATTCCATGCAGGGAGACAGATTAAGACGCAGAGAGCAGTGGCAGAGTTCAAACAGCTTCAATCAGAGTTCTGGGACGTCTGAAAGTGTGAATGTTTTCACAGTAACATCTCCAAAGAAGGAGCAACTAGAGGTAATTATAACTTTTATCATTTGATGAAATATGCTGCACCTTCCCCTCTTCAAGCCTTTTGAGACATGATTTTTATCTCTAAAAATGGATTGGCCTGAAGAAATCAGAGTTTTCTCTAAAATTGCAGTATAATATAATCTTTTCTAAACATTTCCCTTCCTGCAAGTCCACTGTAGATGACTAAAAGAAACAAAGAAACTTGTTAAAATAAAGTTATGGAAACAATAAGTAAGGATTGGCTTTTTCTGTCCTATTATTTATAACTTATTTTAGTAGTTCAGCAACATTAAGATAACTTATAGACTGCAAATTTCTTTTGGGGGGGGGAGAGGAGGTGATAATTTTCATTTCTTTTAGGTTTATTAACTGTATTAATGAGAAGCAAATAAATTCTTTTCTTTCTCCTTCTCCTCTGCAGAAATGTCATGTTGTTCGTAGCTTTTCTGAAGCCAGCACTGTGGATCCAGTTGTTCTTCTGGACATGTTTTCCCAGAGTAAAAACTCACAGCTGCCTAAGGACTGCTTTGTACAAAGTAGGAATCTTATTTTTTTGTTTTGTTTTGCACTAATACCAGATGAACCAGTGTTCAAAAATACCCATTTGGAGCATGTTCAGATTAGCAGGGACTGTTTCCCTGCTCATCCCAGTGTGGATATCTGCCTTTGATCCCCTGAACTTCTCCTTAGACTCTGTTAACTCTCATATTTGAACCCTGCTGCCTTTACAGATTAATGAAGAGTGTTTCTGGTGCAGGTCAGTGAACAGAGTCTACATGTAATGTCTCTGCAATGCAATAAAGTGAAATAATCACTAAGAATAATAATTTATTTACCTACTAGTAAGGTAGTATCTCTTTTCAAAATAAAAAAAAAGAGAAAAAAATGCAGAAAACAAACACAGTTTTAGACAGAAGTAATGCCTTATTTTGTGCCCACAAGCCTTTCTGCAGGACACAAAAATATGCCTGTTATTCCATATATGTCTTGCTTCATTAAAAGAGATTATTTTGACATAAAAATTTTGTCTTTTCTTTAGTTTCAGATCATTTCAACAACAGCTCACCTCATAGATAAAAGAGCACATTCTTCCTATAATATGTAAAAGCTCTTTTTTAGGTGTTTTATGCTTTTTAAATGCATCTCAACATTTTTCATTGAACCAATATGCTGTTCTCTCTCTTTTCAGGTTGTGTTGAGTGTTTCCCATGTTGTGTAGTGGATATCACGAAGTTTCCAGGCAAAACTTGGTGGAACTTAAGAAAAACCTGCTACAGAATTGTTAACCATAGCGGGTTTGAATATTTCATGGTTTTTATGATTGTATTGAGCAGTGCAGCGCTGGTAAATGTAATTTAATTTCTCCACTTTTGAATTAATTGTTGCCAGTAAAGGAATAGTATTGGATTGATTTCTTCTGCTATGACATTCCTTTCCCCAGGGAGAGACACGAGTGTAATAAATGTAACCCTTAGAAGTTATAATGCTTTCCTCCACTTGGATAAGATATTTAAATAGATGGCTTTAAATATATGGAATCCTAGTTCTTCATTGAACATAGTTCTTTACACTTTTGTGTTAATTATAAGGCTAAACCAAAGTCTGAAATTACTTGGGAAAGCTTGAAAAAAAATAGCACTTCTAAATCTGTAAAGCAAACGAACTACTCAGTAAAAATGTAGATTGAAAATCATCCAAACATTGTGATCAGAAACTAAAAGTGAAGGTGGCTGTAAATTGGTAGGTGAGGTAATGTTTCATTGCTATTCTGATCTGATCCATTTCCACTGAAGAACAAGGGAATAATTACTTATTTGAAAGTATATTTGCTGTCTACTGAAAGTAACTTGTTAATTAAAATATTATATAATGCAGAAGGAACATAACCAAATAGTCTGAAGGTGATCTATGTGGTAGATGTCAGAATTTCCAGCTAAAGTCAGTTCTGTGTACATTACATTCAGGTTGTTCCTTGAACCCTGTCTGCTTTAAAATTCTCCTGACAAAACTTCCAGGGGATCTCCCTGGAATTCCAGTGAGGGCTCCTCTGTGTTCATGGGGAACCAAACTGAAGTAACAAAGGAAACAGAGTTATTTTTAATGTCCTGTTGAACAAAAATTTAGTTGGTACCCAGGTGCAAAACAACAAAACAATAACAATTTTTTGTTGTCAAAGATGTTTTGCAGTGTTGAGAACTTTCCCATTTCTAAGATACACTTGTCCTCTTGCAAAAAGGGACTTGCCCATTTTTTCCTTGTTTATAAAGTTTACTGATATGAAATTTTCTGAATGAATATGAATCAGAGCACTACACATGTTGATGGCTTGTACTGAAATTAAATGAGATGGTGGTCATGGAAAGAATGCTCAGAGAAGCAGGGGAGAAGTGGATGAAAGGAAAATTACAGACATTGCCAAAGGCTTGGTGAGGAAATAATGGAAGGCGTTGAAAGGAATTGGGAATAGATTGGCGATATAAAAAAAATTAAAATAAATGAGCAAGGCAGCAAATACTTTAAACATGAGGAAACACTGCTGTGAATGACAGCAATCAGTGAAACATTTTCCTAAAACCTCAAGGTGAAGGTTTAGGTGAAAAAACGTGCAACTTTGGGAGTGAGCAGTTCCAGATGAGGTGTTTGTCACATTTTTCCATGTCTGTATTTACAACTCTGCAGGATGATTCAAGATGACTCATTTGGAAGGTCGGAGTCTGACAGACACTGGTTAATATATTAAATTCAGGGGGTTTTGTGAAGAATTTTAGACTGACCCCTTCAAAATTATCAACTACCTTGGGAAGCCAAGATTTTTTAGCCACAACTGACCCCCATTAGACATTTTTTGAAGTGTGGAACATAAAAGCTTGAAAGTATGCGATTTTTCAATCAATGTGAAAATGAGATTGTACTTATTTTTAAATTTAGCTTTTACTTTTAAGTATAAATATAAGCGGTGGTTGTCCATAATTTGTAATGATTATAAATAGGCTAAACTGTGTGTTCTTGTGCAATTCAAAAATAATCATCGATAAAACTATTGACCTGTTTTAAAACTGAATTCTGAAATTCCAGACATTAGAAGATATTCACCTGCAGAAGAGACAAAAAGTGAAAATTATCCTAGATTATGCTGATAAGATATTTACCTACACTTTTTTTACGGAGATGCTTCTGAAATGGGTGGCTTTTGGTTTGCAGAGTTATTTCACAAATTCTTGGTGTTTGCTTGACTTCATCATTGTGTGTGTAAGTATTATACTCAGCTTGTCATACATTTTAATTTTTGATATTTTCTTATACTCAGCTTGTCATACATTTTAATTTTTGATATTTTCTATCTAGAGAACTACCTGTAAATTCTGATTGTGGATTAATACAAGTGTTAAAGGCAGTTTCCAAAAGCTGAAAAACCTTCAATCCAAAAGAGGCTTTAGGACTTTAAACGGAAATTGTCAGCAATAATCAAGAAGTTGCTGAAGAAAATTTTATTAGGTATCACCATCACTGAGGACCATGGTGGCTCTAAAAACATTTTTAATTGTAGAGAGAGAGTTCAATTAGTGATCAGAAATAAAATAAATTAAAACAGTGGAAAATGTGAAGGTACTGACAGTTCTGGACTAAATGATCTTAAAGGCTCCTTCCAACCCAAACCGAATCTGTGATTTTGGCATTTGGAAACAGAAAAAAAGAAAAGAGTTCCTTCCTTGAAGGAGAAGAAATTTAGATGGCAAAGGCAGTTGAAAAGGTTGGAAAAATAATTTGCTAGGGAATTAAAAATAGGGAAGCATCTTTTGCTTTTCATAAAAGAGAAATGCTGGAATCACCAAGAGTGAGATAAGTGCAGTGTTCAATACACATATGCTTGCTCTGAATGCAGAAAATGTTAAATATTATAATTTTGCTGTATAAAAATGAAATATTTTTCTTGTCAACACCACACTGGGACTGTTCTGGAGTTAAATATTTTAAAATAAGGATGTCTAAACTGCTGACTTGTAACATCAGAGAAGCTTTTGCTATGCTCAGGATAGTCAGCATTGAAAGTTGTGAAGTATTAGGAAATTTGAACAGAAAGATCCACTATTATGACTATAAATAAAGAATACTTGAGCAGTTACAGTTTTCTAAGGTAAGTAGCAGTCCAAAACAGAGGATAAGCATGGAAATATCCAATGGCTGAACAATGAGGCAACAAATTCAAATAGGAAGGAAGAAACAAATCATGAACAGTGAAAAAACCTAATTATTGAAATGATTCTTAGTGTATTCATTTCTCTCTTAGAAATCTCTAAAATTNAAAACCTAATTATTGAAATGATTCTTAGTGTATTCATTTCTCTCTTAGAAATCTCTAAAATTAACCAGATATCTTAAAAAAAAAAAAAAAAAAAGTTGTTTTCACATCCCTATCCTCATTTATGATAACAAATTCCTGTATATACTTTTGAGAATAACTATGTAGAAAATGGGAGTATTTTATTTGAATAAACCTTTCTGGTCTGGTAGTGTATGGAAGTATCATAGTTACCAGTTTGATTGTTATACTAGTATTAAACAAAATTATATGAACGGTTTTAAAAAAATCAAATTAGAATTAATGCCTTTTTTTCATATGTTAGAAAAGAATGAATTAAAAATTATATTGTGATAACTTTGAATGTGTATTTTCTTAATTTTGACTTAGTGGTGAAATACACTGTAACATTCATTTTAGGATTGACTACTAATATAAATAAAATAAAACTTTGTATGCCATTTAATGATCCTAGTTCCAATTCAATGAACACAGCTGTCCTTTGTTTCCTGGGGACGGAATTCTGTTTCTGAAGATTCATCACCTTGTTCCTCTGGGACCAGCCTGAAATCTCTCAGGACTCTTAGAGCACTGAGACCTCTACGAGCTTTGTCAAGATTTGAAGGGATAAAGGTAACGATATTGGGGGTCTGGGTTTTTATATGGATGAGAATTTTCAATAGATACAGAAGAAGAAAAAATCAGTGGCTTTCTGAGAAAAGTGATCTATTGAATGCAAATAATTAATTCCTTTCATCCATTTCATTCAGGTTGTTGTGAATGCACTCTTTGGAGCCATCCCCTCAATCTTCAACGTTCTGCTCGTCTGTGTTGTCTTTTGGCTCCTCTTCAATGTTCTAGGAGTAAGATGGCTCGGAAGCAGATTTTGGAAATGCACACTCAAAAAAGAAAGTGTTGATCTCATTAATGACAGAAATGATTGCAAGTCCTACAATGGGACATGGACAAATAGTGATGTAAATTTTGACAATGTTGGCATGGGATACTTGGCTCTTCTCCAAGTGGTAAGTTCTATAGAAACATGTTCATTTTTGCTTTCCTCAGGGAATGGGTTGAGCAGCCCAACCAAGGCACACCATTATGCTTCTGTTTGTCTCACTGAAACTGGGGATTTTTTAGCTTCCATGAATATTTTCCTTATCTATGAGCTGCTCACTTCCTCCTAAAGAACACTTGGGCATATGCAGCCTTTTGTTAAATTCAAGAACTCTTTCACAGCTTTTCAATTTTGTTTTAAATTTCAATTCTGTTTTAATTTTGTTAACAAACTGAGCCTGAAATAGTCTGCCTGTTACTGTATTTAAAATTATTCTTGTTTTCTCTGGTTCAGAGTAGATAAGAAAGAAAACTCATGGACCAATTTATTTAGAATTCTATGTCTTCTTTTGTTGTAAAAGCCTGAAGTGTTGGGGTGCTAATTTACTGAGCTCCTTAATTCCACAACAAAGGAGAGAAAGGCATTTTTATAAAAGTTTCTGTTATCCCTGAATCTTTTCTAGATGAAGTTCTTTGCTCTGAATCCTCCAAAAGATTCTATGATTGATAAAATTTGCAGGATGGAACCATCTGCTGTTTTGTTAGAAATTGCTTTTACCCTTTTAAGTTATATTTGCTAGTTAAGCTGAAACTTTCAGTGTTCTTTTGTTTTTACAAAAATTTCAATTTAACAAGAGTTAGCATTAAAGCACATTTGACATGAATCATGGCTTTTCCTTTGTTTTCCTTTTAGCATATTTTTTTTCTCTGTATTAAACTCCAGTGAATCATACTTCCAAGCATATCTTAGCATTGATGCATATTTTTTGTAGCACACTTCTCATTTTTTCCCTAACTATTAACATATTTATATTAGCAATAGCTATTTTTTTTCATAGTTATAATAAACGATGCATTTTTTTTCAGGCAACTTTTAAAGGTTGGATGGATATTATGTATGCAGCAGTGGATTCACGTGAGGTGTGTCACTGAAATGAAATTTTAGCTCTTTTCCCTTTCCTTCTTCCCTTTTCTATCCATACAATTAAGTTTTCAGCTTTGTTTGCAACATTAGGTCAAAATACAAGTGAATGAGTGTATTCAGCTACCCAATGAAACAATAATCCTTGGAGTACCAAATATCTGAAACTTAGATAAAAGAAACTGGTCACAATAGTGTGATACCACACAAAAAGAGGGCAAGATAATATAAAATTATGTACAAGTCTGATTTGGAAAGAGAGTATGACTGTGCCTCTGAAGCAGATTTTCTTCCTTTTTAAACATGAAACAGCTTGCAGCTTTATCAGTTATTTGAGGTTTTCTTCCCTACATTTGACATCCTCACTATTTCTTCCCCATTCACATGTCCTGTTTCTCACTCTCATGCTAGCACAGTGTGTTTTAACTTTTCTGTATTTAGTTGACTTTGCTTTTTTTCTTGCTTATTCCATCGCTATACTCTTGACTGTAGTTAAATAGCTGCTAAATAACAATATTGTTCCTTGTATGGCTGATTTAAATTGCTTCTTGCCTGGGATAGCATCCCAAAGGATGGAATTCACCATTCATTAGGTTTAATCTGACCTGTTTTTCTAATCAGGGCATTTACAGGATCCCTTCTGGTTGGAACTGTTTGTTTATTTATTACTAAAAATTTTGCTAGAGCAGGGTTTGGCTTTGTTTTTAATTATATTTACAAACAGTAACAAGATAGAGCAAGACAGTTGTTCTGCTTGTACATCTAGATAAAGGTTTAAATGTGCAGAAATAATTTATCCCTCATGACAATAAAAAGATCTGCTATAATAAATTGGAAGTGACAAAGCTGAGATTATCTCATTTTTGCCACTATTATTTTTCTGATTTGATTTTTTTTTAACAGATCCATCAACAGCCAAAGTTTGAAGCACGCTTTCGCATGTATGCCTTCTTTGTGGTTTTCATTATTTTTGGATCTTTCTTCATGCTGAACCTTTTCATTGGAGTGGTTATCAGCAATTTTAATCAGCAAAGGAAAAAGATAAGTACTGCATGAGCTAACCCATGGTTTCCTGTAATCCCAGTTTGATTAAGTGAATGCTGGTTTGACATCTAGAGGTGTTACATTTTGAAATAAGTATTTGACTAGATAAAGTTAAAATAATAACATTTCCAGCTAAGTTTTTAAAACAGGAATCCCCTCTTCTTCAAGGCTTTTACCTGTGAATTCTATTTTCCTGCTAAGTCCTGAATTTGTTCTAAGTAGAGGATGAGGATGAAGGGGTGAGTAGCTTTAGAAATGAGAAGTCAAAAACATTACCTAGACTTTGCTACACGAGGGTGGAATTCTTTTCTTCAGCTTGGAGGATTTGCTTTGGGCAGCAGAGTAACCCTTTTTGCTGAGAGTCAACACCTCACAAATGTGAGCAAGGTAATCAGTCATGTGTTCCTCTCAGTTTTCTTGATTTTGAG
>VXBB01012836.1:620-16839 GCA_013399915.1 Illadopsis cleaveri
AAGATGTATTTTTCAATAGGCAGACTTGAAACATTGAATAAAGGCACCCTGACAAGGTTTACTACTTTAGCTTAAATTAAACACAAACACAAAAAAGACAGAATAGCCTCTCCACCATCTCTGCTGAGACAAAGTAGTGACCCCTCTCCCCAGACTCTCACAGAGTTTGAGGAAATAACTGAGAGACTGCAGATGAATAAGGATTTGGGTGGCTGTTTAAGGGCAGCAACCGGACCATTTCAGCTGAGCATTTTAACAGAATGCCAGCAAACAGGATGAAAACTTCTCAAATTTGTGTTATTATGGGATATATAATAAATGGATTATATTTGATGTCTTCAGGAGCCATGATAACATGGTATGTCCTACTGATATCATCCCTGCTCCCATGGCTACGTTAAACCTAACTTTGTCAATGCAAAAAACCCCAGAGGATTTTGCAAGCTGTTTAGAATTCCCTGAATTATTAATATTTTTGTGGTTTGAGTATATCTTGACAGGATCTACATACAATTATGCTTTTTCATTCCATTTAAGTTTATAGATTTCAGAAAACTAATTTTTTTTTTTTTGCTTCCGACTGGAAAGTGGGTTAAAGTGATCACATTAGTTTACAAATTTCTTCAACACTATACAAGCAAAATTGCTTAATTAATTTTCAAATAGCATGAAAACTGATTTTTATTTGTATTTGCAATGAAATGGAGAAATGTACCTCTTGAGTATTTGCTATAATTTCAGATTCTAGTCTGCAAAAAATGCTAATTAAAGCAGCGGGTCATATCTTGCAGTGTGAAAGAGATCTGAGTTTTCTTTTTCTTGAAAACAATAACACCCTGTTGACTGTTACTGGAGTACAAATCTGACAGTTCCAGGAAAGGGCAAGGCAACCACATACTGACAGGATTTTCACTTGTTCAGTGTTATGTGGAAGGCCTAAGGAAAATGAGCATCCCAGGGAACAAAGCCATTGTGTTGTGACGGAACTGAGACAAGTGTTTACAGCTCCTCCTATATGAACTGGGCTTTACATAAATGCACAGCGAGTTTCTAAATAGATTTACAGTACTGAAAATGTACTCATACATGTGGTATGATTGCACAAGTGACATTATAAATGGTGGGTAATATTCTAGGAGTTGCAAGATATCCATAAATGTTGGCAGCATTGCCTTAAAGCCATTTATGTCTAGTTTTCTCCAGGAGAAGAAATATCTTCCAGTCTACAAAAAACAAAACCAACAACAACAACAACAAAAGTTCTGCTTACAGAAAACAGAAAGCAACAACACAAAAACCACCAAAACCCTCCTGCCCAAGAGAAAAAAACAAACCCCAAGCACCTTCTCCAAAATTTAAAATACTAGAAATGAACAGGTGCTGTTTCATTTCTTAACCTGACAGAACTCTTGACTGTGATCTCGAGGACAGTGGCTTGGCTTGTAGATGGGCAGGGTGGGGGGCTTTGATTCCTTTCCAATTCATCACCCTCCCCTGAACACAGCTACAAACATCAGGACATCAGTCCTGCAGCCAAGGGACATGACTTTGCTCAAAAAAGCTTTCCTAGCAGGTCAGACAGCTCAGCTGACCCTCAGGAGCCCCATTTTCCTCCAAGACATCAGCTGCTAAGTACTTTCATTTGTCAGGAACATTTTCCTCTTAAAACCAGTGGTGCTGGATTCCTGGCAGTGTTTGATGCTATGAGCCTTTAATTCCCCTTCAAGCTATTCTTCCTTACCAAGCAAGAAAAGCTCTGGATTTCATCAAACCACAGACAAGGACCATGGTTGTAGATTTTAGAAATAATTGTAAGGCAAACAAATAAAAACACACTTCAGTAAGTTTAGTTTTGCATATGGCAACAAACATGGTTTGTGTTGTGTAGGGAAACCCTAAATCTTGCCCTGATTGATGAAATAATACAGGCAGTGCTTCAAACTTTGACACAGCTGTGTCCACTGTGCCCTCAAGGAATCTGCTTTGAGAGAAGGATAAGAAGGATACTGCTGAAGCATTTTCCTTTACCCCACATAAATTTTTTCTTGGTTTTATTTTTAGTATAAATCCTAGAAAGTTGACAGTGGAATTTTATATACTTTTTGTCTTATTTTATGTGAATTTGGTAGATTGTCATGAAATCTGGGCTTTCACCAGCTCTTCCATTCTTTCTTGGAAGAAAAAGAATAAGGAGAAGAGGGACAAAAATTAAGGAAAATTTATTTTGAAGAAAAATCTGAATTTAGAATGTTTGAATAATGGGAAGACAAATTAGACAAATGAGATTTAAGTTTGGATTTTTACTATTAGGTCGTATTTTTTTGTGAAGTTAATGGGTGTCTGAATATCAGCATGATCTCATTTTGAATGGTACTATTGTACTGTTCTTCCTCTTGCTATAGACAGTTTTATTGATTTAAATAACACCTCTGCAGTCAGCCTAATTACGACATGAAGCACAAAATGATTTAAAAAATCTAGAATTCACTCTATAATTTCCCTAAGGATTTAGTATTCTGCGGTTTTATGCCTTCAGATACTTTTCAGATCACATGCTAATTCAGAGCTGAGGTCACTCTGAAATCATCCCAAATATGTGCAAAATCCAAGGAGCTCTCAGTCCATTTCTGATCCATTTTTTATGTTCTTGCCCTAGTGGTACAGGAAAGATTGCAACATGATCTTAAAATGAGCAATGTAAATACATGGCATACTTGGAATAAGGTGAGAAGTGTCTTTATAATTTACTGCTGCTCTTCAAAGATATTGCTTTCCTGGCAGCTAAGGACTTGATTGCAAACGACACAGAAGTCATGGAAAAAAGAGTATTATAGACTTTGATGATCTTTCTATCAGGTAATTTTATTTCATGTGCTACGGAAATATTTACACTATTTATGGAAAATTTTGAAATTAGTAGATTGTGTCTCCCAGTTTTTATTTTAATCCCTTGTAGGTATTCATAGAGTGACAGATTTACCAATCTTTCTGATAGATCCAAAATTGTTTTCTATTCATCTCAAATTTCTTTTTTTTTTTGAGACAAGAAAACAAGCTAAATTGCTTAAACTTTGCACATGTTTTATAGTAACTCTGCTGCATCAAATTGTTCAGACTCAGTTTCATTTGTCTTGCCTTACACTGCACTTTCTGTGAGGCAACAACACAGTTTTCTTTAACTGATTTATGCTAGGAAAGTAATTATGAAATTCCAAGTCTGCATCCTGCACTCCTGTCTCAGGCTGTTCAACAGCAAAACTAAAGGCCCCTTGGAAATAGAAAAAAAAAGCAAGCAAGTCTACAAAGAAGGCCATTTCCTCAAAGTTTGGAAAATCTTTTATTCTTCACATTTATTTTTATTTATTTATTTTAATCTTTTTAAATCTTCACATCATCACCAATTCATAATGTGAAGTCCTGCAAATACTCTTTTAGTGGCCAAGCAGGAGTCACAGGGAAAAAAGGGTAGGGAGATAGACAGAACTGTAGGAACTGTTCTCATCTCTGAGCTACATAGAAAAGCAAATTCATCCTGGTCTCTATAAGCGTGGTGGACCTGCTTTTGTTGTGGGTGGCTGAAGGACTTTTGAGTTTTCCCAAGAAAGACCTGAAAGTAAGCTCTGATGACCTGAAGGCACTTTGTGCTCTAAAAGTTCCATAGCTGTCAGAGACACCAAGTCACATCACCCCCATTGCATTACCCTTAGAAATTAAGACAACTCTTCTTCCAAAGAAATCGAGAGACAAATTTAATTAAGCATTTTAGGTTTTTTGCTGCTAAGTCTTTCTCTCTTGAAGTTAAGGGGCATCTAAATATCAGCATGAGCTTTTATCAAATTGTACTGTTCTTTTTTGTCAGGAGATCTCTCCACGACCCACATTAATGACAACTAAAAATCTAACAATGAGTTGAACAAGGAAAATGTAAGCAATACAATAATTAGGGTACCCCCCTCCTCATTTCATACCTATTAGATGAAACACCATAAAGTAGAAAGAATAGAAATACAATATTATTTTGATCTTGACAATGCAGAGAAGACAAAAGAAAGTAGCCTGACTAATTATGAAAAAAAAATAGATGTTTAAAAGAAACTTTATGCAGAACTGACAAAAAGGTGAAGCAGACCACAGTTTTCAAAAGCAGCTTGCAGAGACTGAGTAAGATTGCCTTACTAACCTCCTGTGTGCTGGGACAAAGCTCAAGTCAGTGAAAGAGAGGTTTATTTCCATTACTAATAATCACACCAGAAACAACTGTTACAAGTGAAAAGAGGTTAGATAAAAAGCCAAGGATGACTAAAAGAGAGATCTGCAGAATTCCTACTTGAGGTCAACCATGCAAAAAGGAAAAATCAGAATATATGGAAGGTGAAAAATTGAATAAAGATATTCCCAGTTACAAATTTGTCTATTGCCCAAAATTACAAGCCTAATTACTTTTATATGCTTCTCTTCATTTGAGCCATGATTCAGAAATACACGTCGTGACATAGTCATGGAATCTGACCCCATTAAGGCATAAACATGCATCCACAATTATAGCTTTTGTTTATGCCTTACACTGAGGGACTATGAAGTAAAAATGCTGTCAAAAACTGTTGTGAATAACTAAAAAAGAATTAGGCTGTAGCCATGAGATTATGCTCTAAAGTAATAACTATGAATGTGTTTGAAAAAATTATGAAACCTTAACATTATAGTGTTACAAATATTAAATGGGACAATCCAAAGGTTCATTTTCACTCCAAGATGTTATACTCAACATAGAGTATCATTGTTAATGTGAAAGACTTGGTTAATCAAAGTCTTTCCTTACACAGAGTACAAGAGATGCAGTGAAGTGATTTAACCTTCAGAGCATCAGCTCCTGTAATTGAACCACACATTTTTATTCACTGGCAAACAAGGCAGATTGTCGGCGGCTTATTGAAAATGACAGAATAAAAAGGACAAGGTTTTAAGTTCAAAAAGAAAGAGTATCATATTTTAGCATAGGTCTATGAAACTATCAGGCAGCTATTGAATATACCTATAAGAACATGAGTGCAAACAGTGCTTTCTCAAGTGCAGAGAAGTAAAATACAGTTATAGTTATCAAAACAGCAATAATCAGGTGCAGGATGATATCCTTTAATTGATCAATCATCAGGACATTCAATGTATCAGAGAACTGTAAATAAAGCCCGTCACAGTTGAAAACATATATTTTATATATGAAAATAAATCTATAAAATAACATCTGAAGATAAGTAGTTTATTTTCCTTTGGATGCCGTGCATGCTAGAAGAAAGCCTGCTTCACAGGCAAAAATTAACTCTAATTGATTTAAAAAAAAATATGCAATTAGTTGTGGATGCACCAGTGAGGACAACTCATTGCAGAAAGACCATGAAAGGTAGGAGAGACCAAGAAGAGATTGGAGGAATAATCAAGGATCTGAAAACAACACAAAACAAAAAACACAAGATAAACCCACACCCCCAAAAAAGCATTGTAAATCACAAACAAAACAAAGGAAGCATGAAATATTTTAAAAATAAAATAGGCAAAGAAAAATAACTACATGAGAACTTGGGAACTTAGTGAGAGATTACTTGCTGTTAATTCTGCCATTTAAAACTGGCTTCTGAAATGCTTTAAATCTTACAGATCATGAATACTTGGTCTCTCACTATGATTTTTTTTTTTTTAAATGTGACTATTTTCTAAAGGCATTGTCGAATTAATCATTTGAATCTGTCCATTGAGTGGATGAAGTCACTTTGCCCTACTCAAACATGTGGGCTCAGGGCCAATCCCTGGTTCTACACCTCAGACAGGCTGCCACATGTGCTGCCAGATGTTGTACTGAGGTGCTTGCCATGGCCCTGCAGTGACCAGTCCCTGGACATGACCTTCCCTGGGCTCCAGCACCTGGTACAAGGGTCTCAGCTTGGCCAGGTGGATGATGATTCCCAGCAGGAGCTTATCAAGCACACACATCCCTTGGATACACAGAACCAACTTAGAAAAGGAGAGGTTTTCTCTGACTCTGAAACACAAATCTGTTCTCTGATAATTGGGTAATACTTTACATGGCTTTGAACTTCACACAGATCTTTTCAATCTGAAGAACACTGGGTTGGTATCTATAGCCTCTCAGGAGATTAGCTAAGCTGTAAAGTAGCTAAGATGTAAGTTTGTGTAGGAACACTTGTCCTACACCCACCCGAAACAGGCCAAATGTGCAACCAGAAGACCGCAGGAAGAAGCCAAACCTGTCTCTAATCTGTGGCTCTGAACTCTGCTTCCTTTTATAAGTAACATAAAAATGCAAAAAGTAGGACAATAAGAAAGAAATATATGGATGTTGCTTAATGGAAGCAGAGAAAATAAATAGTAAAATCAAAGCAGAAGTGATATAACTTATTTTCTTAAACCTCTTAGCAAGTTTCTTTATCTTTGCTAACACTTGTTCCTTTGTGAAGTATAATGTTAATAGGGTACTCAGAGTGATCACTGCTAATAAGGGAATGTTAAGTTCAAAGTAAGGCAAGGAATTACAGGCTCAGAAATATGTATGCAGCTTCTAGAATATGAAGTCTTCCAGACACAGAGGGGGATCTGGATCTGGGAAAGAGTGCAGACTGTTCTGAATTCAGACTGAAGGGCTATTTGATTCACCCATGCCTTGCCTGGATGCAAGACATGTTCTGATATTTTCTATCACTAAGATGCTCTAGGCCTACAAAGGTGTTCATGTGGACATGTTCAGAAATGCCAAAGATCTCTACAGGAATCTTTTAGTTATTAATCCCAAAGTCTTCTTAAAGAATACACAGTAGAAAACACTTTTCTTGTTATTTGTATGCCTTTATGGGTAGACACATAGGTAGTGAGGGTTGGTGAAAATAAAGACATGCTTTCTCTCTTTCCCAAGATCAATAACCCTTGGGAGTGACTAATAAGATATATATTCATTGATTATTTGCATTTGAAATTGTACATAGTGCTTACCTCACTGTCTATATTTGTATAGTCGTTCAAAACTTGTGCTACCTGGTGTGACTTCACCTTCCATGAGTAACAGGGAAATGTCTTTTGCAATTTTAACTGGAGGCTGAGAAAGATCAGGAAGGAACTGAATCCAGGAAGAAAGTCCATCTGTCCTAATAGGTATAAGCATTGTATAGACATACTTTCATGCTTTCATGGGGTAGGAAGTTGGTGAGGTTGAAGAGGTGACAAGATAAAAACTGCACATCTTTTGCTTCTCGTCGAGCCAAACCCTTATACATTTATGAATAAATCTGCTCTGGTACCATTCCCAAGTAAAAATCCCAAGGAAAAAAAGTAAGAAAGAAAAACAACAGAACAATGAGTGTCAGAAACCTTGATAAAAGACTTTTCTCACAGAATTTGTACTCTGATTTTGCTAACACAAGAAATGTGGGTGGCACAGATAAGCCTTTTGCATTCTGGGTACTGAACCACACTGCTTAGCCCAAAACTTTTGAAGCATCCAATTCCTGTAGTTATAACTGTAGCTTTAATACCAAATTTATAGAGCAGAGCTTTTAAGGAGTTATTCAGACACTTATATTTTTCTTTTAAAAATGCTGCTTCAGCAATATGTAAAGCTGATTTCAAGGAAAGTTTCAGCTCAAAGTATTTCTCTGAGTCAAAGAATTTATCTGAAAAAAGAAAAATGATGTTTAGTCTCTCATGTCAGAAGAGCCAGTATTTTATCATAAGGATATCAGTCTCTCAGATTGGGATTTTTTTAAATTCAAGCTCTGATTGGCTGAGGGAAAAACCTGATACTGAGCCCAGAGAATGTCCCCATGCTGTTCCGACATTGGTCTTCAGCAAATTCTTCTTTGTTTATGTGAATACACAGAGCCCCAACTGAGCCCCATTAGAAAAAAAAAGGTTGTGATTTGCTTTTACAGGAAAAAATATAAGGTATAATGCTTCAGTGTTCAGAAAAGCCCCCGTTCCCCCTTCCCCATCCCACCATTATTTAGGTTTCTAAGCAGTGAAAAGGGACAGTGTGGCTCTTACACCTGGGATGACACTAGTGTAGCACTTACTAATGGGATCACAGTGGGTTGCTCAGGCTGCACTTGCTTAGCTCTGGAACACTTTGTCACTGGATCCAACACTGGAAAGCTGAAGTGTTCCCACACCAGAGGATCTAGAGCTCTCTCCAGTGATTCACCTCAAGTGCTACTGTGTGATAAATGGAGCTGCCCTCCGAAGACAACTGCTCTCTCCTCATTGACCATTAAGAGAGTTATAGACTCCTCTAAAACTATACTTCTACTTGACAAGTGGAGATGAATCTCATTTCCTCTTTGTTTCTTTCCATTTTCAAAACAAAAGGTGGGAATAGTAACACAGTCCTGCATCCATAAAGTCTTGTAAACATAAATACATTAAAAGGCTGGGAAAAACCTATATTATAATTACTGACAACTAATAAATGCTGTGGAAAGAGGGGGCTTAGGATTTTAGAAAGGTTTGTGAAAGGTCTTTGACAAATACTGACCCTGGGACAGCATGACAGTAACATGTCTGGAAAGTCCTTGGTGATCATAAAACCACCAAATACAAAAGAAATTAAAATTATTGACTTCAAATTGATGTTTAAAAATAACGTATCTACGCCTGTCTTATGTGTTTTCTTCTTTAAGTGGACTGTGTACTTCAGTAACATCATCCTTCAAGTCTCAAAAAAATGCAGAAAAAGGAAAAAGAGAATTTTTTTGGTTCATCAGGGAAAAGTCAAGTTTCACCAGTCGCAAAACTGATGAGAGTCTTCATGACCACCAGAAATGTTTGATCCAGTACAAAAGGAATTTTAAATATTGGAGTGTCTCACATAATTTCTTTAAGCTTGGTATGTGACAACAGAAATCTAGGTGCAGGAAAAACTCTCTTCATTTTCAGAACTGACCTAAAATATTATGCAACACTTTTCAATTCTCACTTTTAGATATTGTAAGTGAGAATGACTAAACACATTCCTTTCTGGGTCAGAGTTCTTTAGTCTGTATCCATTTAAGTGATAAACCCTTTTCATTCTTCAGGACTTTCTGTTTCAGATTCATTGCCTACACTAAATTGTCCTCAATGTCCTGGTTTTGTCAAGATCCATTCACTCCTAAGATAGCCCCAAGACACTAAAACTGGTCAGCACATTGCTTGGAAAATAAATCCTTTGCAACTTTCTCAAACACATTTGTCTCTTTAGCCCTGAAACAGTTCTTATCCAAATCAATACCAGTATCAGGATAATTAAAATCCACCAGGTTTAAAGCCTGGCATTCTTGCAGGTCTCTCTTATCTATGAAACCATTTCCTGAAGACTTTGCTTACTGCCCTTGAAATCCAGGGCTACATTTTTAAACCATCTCAACACTGTAGTGGGTTATTTTATTTAAAACCTGCCTACTTTTAGCTGAAATATTTTGATAATTGATTATTTTTCTCCCTTACTGATACTGACAATCATCTCTTTTGTTGCCCATAGACGTCCAACTATGTTAAATTTTTAATAATTTTCCCAATTTACCCATGATTGCATGACTCCATTATTAAAGTTTCAGGGAAATACATATCTAGCTCAGAAATGTGGGTGTGTCTTCCTGTTATATTTGCACAGATGACAGTTTAACTCTCTTATTGAAATCTTCATTTGCAGAGTACAACAGACAAAACAGAATCCTACATGGACAAGGCACTGAATCACTCACAGGTTCCTAACCAAAAAGTACCTTGATATTTACTATTTTTAAACATGTTAACAGTTTTATTGTCTTGACATTAATAATATGCCAAAAGGATTGTGTAAGTATCTCGCTGACTTGGCATCTCAGTTTGTGAAAGGGATTTAGCTTTAACCTATACAGTGTCTACTGTCAACAACTGACATGTCAAGAGCTCCTAGTTTAAGAAGTAAGACAGTTTACATGTTGGGATCGAGACAGTTTTCCTATAAAATTGTCTTGTCTCACTTTGCTGATCTAAAAACTGGCCCAGGTAATTTTCCATATTAGCAGGAAAAAAAGAAAAATCAATACATGATTATAAAATTGTATTTCTTATCTTCTAGTGCTTTCACTATCAGTAAAAAATCTAGTTATCAAAAGCTATCCAACCTTCACAAGGTTAGTGTGAATTTGCAGTACAGTTGTTGTATCTGTGCTATTTTTTAATTGTAGAACTGCTGCATGTACCTTTTAATTTGGTTGTCAGGGGAGACAGGAAGCAATAATTAAGGCTAAAAGATGGGGTATGGAAGCTTTATTAAAGGATATATTGAAGATGGGAATTTGATCTGAGAATTAGATTATGATTAGAGTTGTTAATGCAGCTGTGCCACCCTTGAGTGACAGAGCAGCAGATGAACTGAACAGGCAATTATAACTACAGGAGTCTCCCTAATCTTTACAATCCCAACCTCACAGTCACATCCATTTAAATTAATTTTCATGAAGGCTGCAAATTTACAGCTTCACCAGATTGGAAATTTGTTTGTTTATTATCCACAGGAAATATTTTTAGGGAAGTAAATAGCACTGAGAGCCATCTTGTCTTTCTGCTTGTCTTTTTAACTTGCAGAATTAATAATATGAGATTAATCTGAAGACTGCTGCCTTTATGAAAACTGATTGATTCTCAGCAGCCCAGTGTTATTATGATTATCTGTGGGAAGGTCAGAGGGAAGGCATGTAAAAGTCATAGCTGATTCATGAGTTCCCTATATTAAGCAGAAGATAAAAAAAAGGAGACTTGTGTTGATCAGCGTTATAAGTGAGGAATCAGTCTTCGCTGCATTACTGAAACTGAAATTCTAGGAAAAGGATTTTAAACAACTTTGGACATAGTTATTTAAAGATGTCTGTTGCAGAGAGATAGCAATAGTTCATTACTATGCATGCTGGAAACCTTTTTAAAGAGTTCTTTGCTGCACAAAGATTAATTTACCACTACGTTTTCCCTCCTTCACTACTAATATAAATAATGGTTGTGGCTTAAATTGGCATTATATTTTGATAGCCTAGTTTTGAACATACAAAAGAATATGCTACCGAATGGCTCAGAAACTTGGAAATGGAAACCACGAAAGAGTGCATTTCAGTTCCAGAATGTTATTTTGAAATGTCTGTAATGAATGGGATAAAGTGTGAACATTTAGAAACTAGGCATTATTTTCACAATATGTTCAGCAGAGAGCTGTGGCAAAGGAAAAGGGGAACCTTCACTAGCAAAACCAGTGACGGAAAAAATATTTCTCTACTGGTTGTCATTAATGAAACTTGGACAATAATTACAGAAAATTATTATCTGCAGTTGCCAGATCAACAAGCTATTGGAACAGCTGCCTATAAGTATGCAAAAAATTCCATTCAAGAACTGGCAATAGGTACGCCCAATCTTCTCAAATACTGAAATTTTTGCTGTGGCCTTGCCTTACCTCCCTGTCAGAATAAGACTCAATCACACATCATCATCACTGCTGATGGTTTCTTTCAGAGGAAAACGTGGGTTTGTGTTGTAGTGTGGATTTTTGGTTTTCACTGTTTAATGCTTCAGTTATTTATAAGTTATTTACGTAATGGTTTGTCCCATGTACCCGCCGCCCTGTTCACTCTCCTTTTTATTTATCCCAAGCTGTTTGCCCTGCACCTGCTACTCCCAATCCCTTTGTTTTGTCTAAATACCTGCCATGTGTCCCTCTTATTTTGAGTAACCCCCTGACCCTGCTGGTCACTCTAAAACCTCTCCCAGAGTCTAGAAAATTCTGGGGAAGGCATGGAGAGATTAGACAAGGACTCAGGCTTCCCCCTCCCATTTTTCCCTGATTTGATATAATAAATGTCTATTATGTTATGAGCCACCCCCTGAGTTCTCCTTATTGGTCTGTAACTAAATCCAACTCTGTGTTCCTCCCCCTATAAAACCTGTGGTTTCTTCACGTGCTCCCTGTCTCCATGAGGCTGGAGCCCTGAGGTGAATAAACCCTGCTGGTCTCCCCCTCTTGAAGTCCCACCTTTCTTCTCCCTGCCTTCGCTGTGCCCAGCTCCTGGTCGGCCAGAACCTCACACAGTGTTGCAGCAGTGCCCAGGGCTGCCCGCAGCCGTGCGACATGGGGCCACCCCGCAACAGGTTAGTACTCTGACAGAAAGCTGTGGAACATCTTTACTATGTCTCTGATCTAATCATCTAGGGGACCAGGTTTTGTAAAACACCAGAATTTATCTATAATTAAGGTAATTTAATAAAATTCAAAGCTCAGAGACTGCCCAATCAACCTACTTCTCATAGAACATATTTTCAATCTCAAAGCATTTTCACAATTACTTGAGGTGGGAATCTCAAGTTTGGTCTAACATGGCTTTAGTTAGTTCACAAGAAAGTGATGTACTAGAAAATACACGTTAGACTTCATATTTTGCTGTTAAATAGAGGAACATTTATTTTCCTCTGAACTTGAAAATGTCAGGTGAAATTTTCTGTTCTGGTAGGTTATTTACATTCTTCTGAGGAAAATTACTGAAACCTATAAGAAAAATGCTGATAGTACATCCTTATATCTTTGTTTATTGTCAATATTTTAAGTTAGTCATACTCTCAATTGATCTGAGATGGGAGAGTAGGTGTCACTGAAGCAGAATACTTCATAAAAGCAGCTGACTTGAGAATGCTCCCTGCAAAGAAGCCATGGTGAAATATATATGAAAAAATATGAAAAATTGTATGGGAATTAGGAAATGTATTAAGAGTTGGAAGCAGTGGAATTCCTTTTGTTATGACATATATTCACTTTTTTGAAGATTAATATATTCGAGACTTGTAATTTTTCAATATTTGGATTTATTTCTGAAATGTTGAATAATTGCTGTCACATTTGGCTTATTTATTCAGCAAGATAGTTCACTGTCATTGACCCTATCTTTTCTGGATCAAGGATGACATCTAACATATTTTCTCAGATGCTCTGCTTTGGTAGGTGCCTCCAAAGTTCATCTTTTAACTCAGAATCCATGTGGGATAACTAATATTTCAAAATGTATTGGGAAAAAAAAAAGAAGATGCTTTTTAAAAAAAAAAATTAAATCTTTTAAATGCCTAAATACAAAAATTTATTTCCTCTTGCAGAAACAAAAATATATTCATTGATCTGAAATATGATGGCAAAAATCAGAGACTTACTGTAACCTGAGTTGAGAGACCATGTTTGTCCATTTTTTTTTTTGTGGAAAAGTCATTAAAAGCAATTTTTTGAGATTTCTTTTAAGTAATTGATAATTCTTTGACATTATTATTGTTGACTTATAATTTGAAAGCATTCCTTACATGCTTAGTCCTTTTCTTTTTGCAAATGAAAATTGGTATGCACAAATGGCTGGCAAAATTCTGAAAAAAACTCTGCTCCCTTTATTTTATTTTCTCATCACTCTTCCTGTCTTTGATTAACATCGTGCAATTATGACTCTTCAGTATTTCCTCATATCCGAATATTAGTTGATTAAACTTAATGATAATGGATTGAGAACTGGTTTCAAAATCTGAACATATGAAGTCTTTTATTCAAGAAGTTATGACTTATCCTTTTAAACATCCTTGACTTATTTGGCAATTATACTATTTATAGGAGGTGAGTATTTATCAGCTGTTGCTATGAAGAAGTGTGGAGTAGATGACTGAGACATTTTTTTTCCTTTAGAAAATATTGAATATTTTAAGTTTGAAGGTCACAGGTTTTGTGCTGAAACTTACCTTCCTTGTTTAAGGCTAAGAAGCAATACTATTTAACTGGATGTAGTTCCTGCTGCATTAGGGCTCTGTGCCAAACAGGAAAGAGGTGCATCACCACTTCCCTGATGCAAAGGAATTTTCTGGGAGGAATTTTCATTACAGCTGCTGCATTTTTGGTGTGTCTGTGAATCTGTCACCATCAAAGAGTAAAGGATTTCCCTTGCTGCTCGCTCTTCCTGGATCTGTATGAGCAGGACTCATATGGAACTGAGTTGTCCTTTGAGCATTTTCACCTGAATTATGACTCCTCTGTAGGAAGGGAGAAGGGACTTTTTAAGTGCCTAAGAAATTGGATCCACAGTGTATGTATTTCCGTGTTAAACCGCATTTGTAGGTTGAGATCTTTCATGCCCTTTTTGTTGTCTTTTTAAAAATTAGAGTTTCTCAGATAGGAAATTAGCAAGGCCTGATTGACAGCTCATGATTATCAGTGGGAAATCCACACTATTGCATGGGTAGCTCAATCCATGACATGTTAAAATGCATTTCTGTCAGCAACTTCATTAGCTGTTGTTATTACGAATTACATTTTTAAAGTTTGTATGTTTCTAATGCATAGAAACAACACTGAAATAAATACATTATTATCTTATTTATGGCTTAAGCCCACAGGCATCTGAGTAGTTCAATTCTGTGGCATTGTGATCTTTTCACTTTCAATGATAAGAATCCATTGTCCATCAGCTCGGAGATTTCTGATCATCTGCCATAAGATGGAATGGCAAGGTCAAAACACTCTTCGATGCACAGATCCATGCTGATTAATTACAATAATAGTTTGACCTGATACTGACATCATCAACTAAAAATAGTGGGTTGCTATCCAACAGCTTTTAGGTTTGTAATCAATAAAGTACATAGAGATACTCCCATTTCCCAAAAACCCAGAAGCTCCTGGATTTAGGTCTGGAGGCAGAGCTACACCCATTGTCAGATGGACAAATTTTCTAAATAATGGAAAACAAAAACATCCTTGACATTACCTAAAAAACTTTTCTTTTTGAGAATACATGTAATTTTCTACTCAGTTTAGACACTTCTACAAGTTAACGTGCCTTGTCACTCAATCCATGGAATGTACATGTTTTTTCAATGTAACACAAGTATTTACATCAATTTTTAAAGTTGCTAGGCATTTAGGTGCCTTTAAAAGTAAAACTAGGTAAATATCTCTTTTATCTGCCCCCAAAGGTTTTTCAAAGCAGGTAATAGGTTTATTGATTAATACAGATGAAATAGCCAGAATAAAATGCGACTTATCACATCAGGTGTCCTTTAATTTATTTTAGTTCTTGATCCTTCAGAAAGCTCCTTCTCTTTGCATGTACCAAATCATCCAATGATCCAGACCTTCAAAGCTCACAGTTTAGTCTCTGCATATCATTTGAGAGAAAGAAACTGCATCATAAACTAGTAGTATTTTAAGTGTGTGAAAACCTCAAGACAAACCCTAAAATAAACTTTCATTAAGTTCACAACATGCTGTTCAACAACAAACTTCCTTCTGGCTCCATGACTAATTTATTGGTTATGATAGATCTTCAGGAAAAAGAAAAATATCTTTTGATATTTTTACCACCTCAACAACAATGAGAGAACCTGATCTGAACAAGGAATCTGCAGAGAATACTGAAACAAGGATATGAACAGCAATGAAGTAGCAGTAGTAACTCTGATATTTTCCTCACCCACTTAAGAGGAAGAAAAAGCAATATATTATATCTTTAAGAGTCTTTGAGCCGATGATGTTTTGACTATGTTCAGTATTTAAAAGCAACCAGAAACCAGATGGAGCATGAGATTTAAATCTTCATGTATGTTTCTGTATTTATAGTAAAACATAACTCATGGGAACCCAGGTATGCCACTGTTGTTGTTGTTGTTGNAGTGAACCATTCAGTAGCAAGGAGTGACTCATGAATCTCAGTATTTTCAGGGTTAAAGTGTTCATTTCACACATATTACAAAATATCTGCAATAAATTCAAGTAATTATGCTATTAAGCATTTCTTCATCTATTGAATTAATTAAACTTTGTGTTCATTTCATAACCACTTTAGATACCCTCAGCTACTGCAGATTTAATCCTCTTTGAACCTTTCTATATTTAGTTTTCCAAAGATTGACTAAGACCAATCACTCAGTGCTGTAAGAATGAGATTGTTCTTTCACTTCATTATGCCATTCTTTTCCCCGCATGCCACCTCTTTTTTTGTACCCTGGATTATGAAATCAGAGCACCTGCATCAAAATCTCCTCAAGGTCTATAAATGTGAAATGCTGTTCCATATGCATAGGACATTTAGTCACATTGTGATGTATTGTCATGAATTTGGTTTTTCTCTTTTTTTTTTTTTTTTTTAAGGTCTTTGTCATCTTCTTGCCCAGCATGTTCTGAGATTAATCTCAA
>VXBB01012836.1:17414-51301 GCA_013399915.1 Illadopsis cleaveri
GTTGAACTAGGAAAATATTAATTTTTTAGTTGTCTATGGTAATTAATTTTCCTACCTCACAGCAAAAGGTGTGATGATCGTATCATTATTCCAATTCCTGTTTAAGTGTAGAGGGATAATTTAGAGTTGAAAGAATACCCTCCCACACAGTATCACCCAGGCATTACATGCACTCTTAGACAGTAAATAGTTTTTATACTTTTTTTTAGAAATGAAGACGCTTTGCTTGAGAGATGTAAATCATGGCATATATATTTAAAAGTTAGANTCATCTTCTTGCCCAGCATGTTCTGAGATTAATCTCAATAGTACAGCTAATTGGAACTAAAAAAAAAGGAAAAAAAGACCTATGCCATCTCTCCTAAAAGGCAACAAACAGCACATTTTTCTAGCATCTTGCTGTCAGTACAGCTTGCTAAGACTGTTCAGTACATAGAGAAAAGATGGATATGTAGTTATACCAGACGGAACCAACTTATTTAGATGCCTGACTTTCAGAATCCAGATTTCCACTTGACATCATCAGTAATGGTGGTAAATATATCCTTTTATTTGGTATTTAAAAAGAGAGATTCTTACACATTATTTGAAGGCAAACAAAAACCAGCTTGTGACCTCTGTTATTCTGCTGACTTAACCTGTTATGGCGTCAGTTCTTCCCTTCAGTTGTTGCTCCACCTGAGGAGAACTGGAGCTGCCTAGATTGGGATGAAGGGGATTGTGACAGGAAAACTGCAAAATGTGTCTTTTTCCAACTGAGATGGAAGCAAGACTAAGCCTTCAGCACAATTTCATACCTCATAAATTAATTTTATTTGGAAGGAGAGATCATAGTTATAAAGAAGCAGAAGTTACGGTAGTGGACATGAACAAGTGAGAAACTGAATCTGATACTGTTTCTTAATGCAAATAACAGTTATACTACCTTGTTCCTAAAAAAGAAATTAAAACTTGAACAAAATCTTTTCCATGTCCTTAAATCTTTTTTCAGTGATGTGTTAAAACAATGCACACAGTTTAAGTACTGGTGAATAGTATTAGAAAGCTAGTAGCCTTGGAAGCTCTGGTTTGCAGCAATTCTGAATTTTGGAATTACATAGGAGTAAGGAAAATATCTTAAAATTTACCAAGATGGGAAGGAATTTTTATTTGCCTTGCCACACTTTAGAAATGAATGCTGGGACAAAATTAAAAAGCTTTCAGAAAGTCACAGATAATTTTAAAAAATTAAGATAAATCCATTAAATAATAACAATTTAAAAATTCCTTCAGAGGAATTTTCTTTAAAATTCAGAGAATTTTTACTATTGTGGGAAATTGATTTAATATTCTCATTATTCCAAAGAAAATAAAACCCAAAGTTATACTCTTTAGATAAAAAGCCAGATTTAAAAAGTCTTAGTTCATCACATCCAACTGTTTAGTAAATTTACATGAAACACTTATTAAGTATATTTTTATTTCAGTTTCTGAAGACCAAATATTTTCTCAATAAATTAATAATTCTGTCAAATTTTGTATCAGGAAAAATTTACTTAAAATTTACTTTATTATCCACAGGAAATATTTTTCCTGAGATAAATATTTCCATTAAACATAAAATTGAGAAATAGAGTCTGCAATCATTTATTCGGAAAACAATGTCTGGCCTTCATACATTGTTTTGGACTTCCTTTTCTAAATACCTCCCTTCCCCATCCTCCACCCACCTCCCCCAGCACAGAGAAAATTTCCTATGTTGTGGAAACCTCTTTCCTGACAAATTTCAAATTCCATATTTACCATGTTGTGTCTTATTTGCATGGAAACTTTATTTATTTAATTTATGTGATGATAATTTCCTGCAGGGTTTAATTTCCTCACTTACTATTAATTTTTTGATTCCAGTTCTGGTCATTTTTACTGCTAAATATCTTGTTATTCTAGAAAAAGCAAAGCAGCCAACAAAAACTGGCCAAGAAGGAAAGATAAAAGTTTTCTGAACTCTGCATGTGGAAAGACACAAATCCAATGCCTCTCCTATCTGGCTAGAATTTGGTGTATTTATTGTGGCTTTTTTCTAAGCATTCTACCAAAGGCAGGGCTTGTGATAGCCTTGAGAAAACAGGCTCAGAATGTTTTGATAACCTGTGATGTTCTCACACTGGGAAAGGATTTTACCTGCTGCTGCTGGAAGCCTCTATATGATACATGAGTGGGACAGTATGGGAGCACATTGTGCCCAAAAATGTTCTGCTTTGCACAATGACATGAAGTCACTGAACCTCATTGGACATGTTTAGAATGTTTATAAGAGAAAAATCTGTAACGAGCTTCCTTGGGGATAATTGTATCTAACTTGGATAAAGCAGGTTTTTGACAAATCATTTTTCCTTTGCTAAGGATTTCTGTATCTAGATGACAGATCAGAGTCTTCAAACCACCAAACTGCAGCCACACTTTAATCAGCCAGATCCTCCATGAGACAAGTATCCAGGCAACCCTGCATAAAAGCAGCAGCAGAAGAAATTGCTCAGTGCTGCAGTCAGACAGAGGAGACCTTTGCAAAGTTGGAATTATCGTAGATTAAAAATCCAGCTGCTTCTTTTCAGGTCTGGCTGGCTGCAGCAGGGTTGTGTGCAGGAGTCAAGGGATTGCTTTCTGCACAACTTCTATGGGCCTCTGCTGGGTGGAGCAAAGTCCTCCCTTTCTGCTCATGCCATCTTTCAGAACATGAAAGGTGCATCTCTCCTCAGTGTTACTCCCACCTTCCACACCCAGACCTCTTTACAACCTTCTCTTTATCTATAGTCAGCAGTAGAGCTGAGACCTGTGGCATAACTCAGGTCTGTAACCTTCCACCAAGGTCTGTATTTTCAAATAAAAATTAGGTGATTCCCTGACATCTTAATGGGAATTGGGAAATTCCCAGACATTTGTGGCTTTAGTAATGTCTCTTCATGGTACCATAGTGAAAAGTGTTTCAAAAACATGCCCACCAAGCATTTAGAAATACCTAATTCCACTGTTGCCATAGCTTTTTCTAATGTTTACTCCATGGAAAAGAAAAATTGTCCTGTTCTTGTGGCTACTGTTACACTTCCAACAGTGACAGCAGAGGAACTATTTCATATTTACTTGAGTATTATCTAGAAAAAGATTTTATCCACAACACCTGAGAAATTGTCTCAGAATTTGTACTGATAGATTAAGCCCTGAAAGTTGAATATGTGTCACAGGAAAGTATCCCTTAGTTGAATGGCATTCTTCTAAGCTTTCTTGGGAAGCAAGACACCCTGTCAAAAAATTTGCTGCTGTTCCAAGTCCCTTGTCAGTAGCACTGTAAGATAAAAATCCTTTCCTCTCTTAGCCAACATTCTGATCTAGTGGATTGTCTTGTGATATTGTCAGTAATGCAAGATACAAGGAATGATATAATAAATGGAATTAAGCTTATTTTTAAAATCACTAATGATTTAGAACACTTGTTCTGTGTTCACAAGAAAAACATTGATTTGACATAACACAAGCTCTAGTCTTGTAGGTTTAGTAAGCGGTAATGGTAGAAATAAGCAGTGCAGCAGGCTGATTTCTCTTGGCTGGTGACATTTGCAGCTTTTTGGGAAGCAAGATACTGAGACTGCCTTTCCAGTTGACAAGAAATTGCTTCAGTGGCAGACACCTCCAGAGGATCATCTTATCTCTGACCTCAGGTGGGGATCATCCATGTCAGTCTGTACCTAAACTTGGAATATTTGTAGTGTCTATGTTAATCAGCCCGGAGTTCTGAACCAGCTCTTTTGTTGGCTCTTGAAAAAACCAAAGAGGAGCAGAAGCAGCTGAGGAGCAGTCAGGTGTGGCAAGAATGTGCTTGGAAAGCAGGACTGAATCTATGTTGTGACAGGACTGCTTAACTTAGACAAGTTTGGGCCTGTAAAATAGTAAGGAATCATGGCAGAGAGGCTACTGTATTGTAGAGTGAAGTTGAAGGATGTAGTTAACAATGCCTTTAGTGAGGCAAGGAAGCTCATGGGTGGATGAACAGACTGGGAGATATAGGAAGTTGTGGAGAAAAGGCTGTGATGGAGGGGACAAAGCAGCTCTGTGCCAGCCATGCTCTGAGGGAAGCACAGGGGCTGACTGGCATTTCAAAGCTGCACATTGTCCTCCTGGCCCATCTGTGTTCTCTATGCTGCAGCTCTCACTTCATCAATTCAGATGAGCCAGTGGGTTCACATGGTGCAATCACACCTCCAGGCCAGCTAGATATGTTTAGTTAGTGCCTTCTACTGCCAGTTGAAGTAGGCAACTCTCCCACAAGGCTGCCTCATCTATAAACAGTCTATAAACAATGTGGTTATAGCAATAGCAATAACAGAGCTGTAGTCCCTATGACAAGTGTAAGGGGTGCTGATGAGATCTTGGAGAATAATCCTGCCTTCTATGGGGATAAATGAGCTCTTTGCTATTAACTTTCATCATAAAAGTTGTCTTAACATGAAAGAGTTCTCATTTCACTGTTGTATTATTTTAAAGCCTAAAGTCTGTAGTCTATAGTCTAAGATGTTAAGGATAAACCTCCTTTTCTTAGGGGTATGATACTAGGAAATTGAACTCTCATGTGGAAAACATCTGGGCTTTTGCTTTTCTGTCAGATGCAAGGACAATTTGTAGACTGCTACAATTGTCTCTTCTTGGATTTGTTCAGAAGGAGCACATCTACTGCATAACTCTCACTTCCTATAACTAGGAAGATTTCTTGTGATGTACAGTATTTTTAATTACAATAAAACACATGAGAATTCTGATAGCTGAATGTGAGATGCAGTAGCAGCTACTAATCTGTCTTAGCAAAAGAAAAGATTAGTAAAATGTATAAATACATGGAGTATTTCTCTAAGATGATAAATTATAGCAGTGAAGGGAAACAAGTTGCAAGACAACAATCTACAATCTAATCCTATAAATATCTCGATATATCTAGTAGAACAATTATAATTTATATCTTCATTAAAAACGAAACAAAAATAACCCACCAAATATTCAGAAGCAGCATTAATGAGAAGATACAGTCTTTCTTAAAAGAATTGGGGTGATTTTCTTCTATGCAATAAAGGCATAAAGGGTCATCAGGTTTGTTTGCATATTTGCAAAAATTAAACATTGCCTATTTTCAGACAGTCTAACAAATTTATTTTTGCATATTTGTTAGCATTAGAAAGGTTTCTAGAAATGATTGTTCTTCCTTATCTTTCGGAATGTACTAAATAACAAACGTCATGTATGTCTTGTACTTTCTGTAATAAGCAATAATTGTGTATAAAAGCTGAAGAATGTGGATGTCTAATGTTGCTGTTTGTCCCTTTCTGGTTTCACCTCATATTTCACTGTACCTGGAGTTCTTGGGATATTAATTTCCTCTTTTCTAATATTCTTATCGAACATATATTTGGAAAATGGAGGTCTTAGCTCACAATTTCTACGTACTATTTAGCAAGTTCTGTCCCTCCTCCCCTCCCTGCCTCTATATAATCACCTGGAAAAAAAAACCCCATTTTCAATTTTTGCACTGAAGTCCTTTTTATTCTCAAAACAGTGATGCCACTCAGCCCAGGGCTGGTTAGTGACAGATCACATCAGACTGAAATCACACAGATAGTAAATCACATCAGTCAGCCATGAGGGTCTTCAGGAATGAAAGGTGTCTTCTTGTGTGAGAGGTGTCAGTGCTAAATCATTAAATCTGTGCATTAGTACTAAAGAATAAAAAAGCTGATTTTGTCCTTCTTACCTCACAGCACTTCAGCAGCTTTTAATGGCAGAAATATGCCATGTTATTTATTAGCTCCAGTAACCCAGGGGTTCTTTTTCATTTTAGTCAGCAAGCTGTGAATCACCCACTGGGCATCTGACATGTACTGCAGGACTTCAGGGACTTAAGACAAATTAGTCTCAGTTATTAGAGTCTCATCTTAGAATGTGTGTTTGTTTATAGGCTACTTAGCAGCTAAGAGTACAGATTTACCAGCTGAAAGTTGTTTTCCATGTACATAAAACACAAATTTGCTAAAATAGACTAGTAAATGAAGTTAACTCCCAGAATTACTCTAACTACTGTAAGGCAAAGTCTGCTTAATTGTGGTAATGAGATACTTGATGAGAGTCAGGGCACTTCTTGAGGTATGAGTGTTTTAATATCATGAGTATGTCAGCTGGAATGCCATGCTCTTGAAGCATAAAGAGTATCTCAAGACATTTTCTGTTTTCTTTTTATTTGCATTGCAGAGAATTTCTTCCTTGTGACAATGCTTAGGACTGCAAAAGGCCTAGACTCTGCTAGAAAATTCATTGATGAGCTTGAACATACTAACAAGCCTATTTTTTTGGTGCTACCCTTTCATATTTGAGGACTGCAAAAAAGAACAAAAATTTTGTTTTGAAAGTGTAAAATATTTTTGAATTGTAATATTTCATTAAAATTATAACACTTTAAAGAACAAATATAAATTAATCTGAGTGTTATTTTTGACTCTGTTAAACTGTCCTTTGTGTGCTTTTTGCAGACAAATGGATTCAGAGAGGCATCTTCTCAGGACCTATGAATTTCCTAAGCAGTTGATCACTCCATGGTGTCTGCAGAGTAGGTGCTGCTAGACATCCTAATAACAGCTTCGTGGCAACTGGAATTCCTGTGGATATGCAATACAAAGCTTTGTATTAAAATAATTCTTCAACACTTCCAAATGGAAAATTGCCTAACTACAGTGCTTCTTGTATAGAACTATGCAAAATAAGACAAACAGCTCCAATTTTAACTGTAGTAAGCACAAAAAACTTGTTTAGGATCATGATTTTCCAGATATAATTACTATTATGTACATGAAGATTGCATCTAAGAGCCATCACAAAATGTGGGTTTCTTCTGCTGGTGACAGATAACTGGGGACACTTGCAACTTCACATACCTTCAGAGGCAAGCCTCAAACCAAACTTTATAGTAGAGATACAGGCAGAAATTACACAAACACGGAAGAAAACAGTGCAAGAAATACTGGAGGTTTCTGCGTGACTTACCTGCTATGCCTTTTTCTAAGCAGAATTCTCTATGCCAGAAATATCAGAAGTTCTGGTCTTCCAGGTTATGTGACTGCATGGAGGCATAAGGAGCCTTATTGTAGTCACAGTCACATTTTAGGCTGATAACCGTGACTGGGAAACAGTGCTGGAAGCCATGCAGAAACAGCAGATAACAGCAGAAACAGACATAAATGTCAAGCTTTGCATTTTCATTTCAGCACATAAAGAACAGTAATCCTTCACTCACTGTCCCAGTGACAAGATTTATTGCATATGTTGCAGGCCACCCAAAATGCTCTGGGATTGCAGTATTCTGAGAAACAGCAAATGAGAGATCTCAAGTGCATGAGTAAAGTAGACGAGATATTGGATTTAGGTTAGACATTGGGAAATAATTTCTAGCTGCAAGGACAGATGGGTGCTGGAATTCATTGCGTGCATAATTGTGCAAGGTCTCTCACTGGGGACATCTGCAAACAGGTTAGAGAAATGTCTGCCAGAAATTGTTTATGGAAAGCTGTTAGGGGGGAGCTGGATGGCTTATGCTATACTGCCACGTATATTCTGTGAATGATTTGGGGATGTGACATATAAAAAGCTGACAAAGGGAAATAAATTTTTTCTTTGTGTTCCTTCTCTGGACATGTTAAATGAGTGTTTTCCAAAGGCTGTATTCAAAGTATTGTTGGTCATTGTGAGCCATTGTGCAATCCTTCTTTAGGGGAACAAATAGAAAATGCTTCTAGTGGTAGTACTACTGGTAGGGTTTAAGTCTCCTGGTGGCCTATGCCACTCATTTTACCAAGAAAATACATTCCTCCTCAATGGATCCCATGGCTCTCTCATTAAATGTGCTGTCCACTGGTCATTTTATGGAAAATTTGGAAGATTCCCTCTTAGTAAAAACACCCCACAGGTAATGTATAAAAAATTACATAATTTTCTCAATTGTAAAATATTTCTTTCTCACCTTTGAACTTTCAAAGGTTTATGACCCATTATTTCACTTCATGTTTCCATATCCCAAAGTACTGTTGAACTGACAAATGCAACCAGTCCATCAAATTACTTTAATTCTGACCCATAAATTGGTCAGTTTGCTCCAAAAATTCATCATCCATGTCAAATTTCTTGAAAAAAAGTGGTCTAATATTTTATTTTTCATGAGAATTTAAAGTAGAACTCACAGGGGGCCATTTTGCACATCTCTTTTGAGACAATCAGCTTCTATTACCAGAAAGCACCACAAAAATTCCTACATCTGATTTGACTCTATTATTGGGGAAAATAAATAATTCAAGCAGTTCCTCTGAAAAGTTCTACTGATTTTATGTCCATTTAAGTGAGATGGAAATCATATGATTCAGCTCTGTCACAAATTGAAAAATAAAGTAAAAAAGTGATTATAACTACAACTACCATTGGTAATATACAACTGGTATGCAATAACCTTTGGAAAAATATCCTTTTATTGTTATCATAGAGTAATAGATTTAAAGAATAGCTTGAGTTGGGAAGGACCTATAGAGATCATCATGTCCAGCTCGCTGCTCCCGGCAGGGCTACCTGAAAATAAAACAAATGACAAAGAGCATTGTCCAGATATTCCATAAACTCTGGCAGCCTTGGTGTTGTGGCCACTTCCTTGGAGAACCTGTTCCAGTTACCAACCACGCTCTCAGTGGAGAACCTTTTCCTAATAACACTCTCATTTGGTGTCTCTCCTCTTAGAGATTCCCTGGCATTCAGATATTCCATTGTGGGAGAGGTGTTACCACAGCTAAATTCTCTTCTGTGGCTAATTTAAATGCACAAAAAAAAGTAAGTACTTTACATGTTAAGTTCTTCTGACCTTAGAATTCTCTCCATAGGTGTGTATTTAAAGCTTGCAGATTAACTCTTGCCACCTGTCATGACAAATATGTGACAGACCTGCAGTTAAATATAATTTTGTAATGCCTATAGCCACAACAAAGGAAGTTGATACTCAGGACAATGGCTAGCTTCTTTTGAATGCTTATAAAAGCAGAGCTGCTCCAGCTGATATTTGAGAGCTCAGTAATGTGCAGCTAATTACATGCTTTTCAGAAATGTCAGTCAGCCTTTTAGTCTTTGAAAAAGCTCTATCAGTGGCAATATAAAACACAAAATGAGACAGAGGTGACCAAAGTCTTTTAGAGACATCTTCTTAAAGGAAGTAAAAGGACACAACTTGATAGTCACTGATGACATGTTTGCAGCACAGTTAGCCAAGATTTTCTTCTTTAACCTTTGCATTTATTTTTTATTTTAACCCTGCATTTTTATACCAACCCTATCACTTAAGATACAGTTATTCTTGTAATTATAATCTACATAATCAGAGGATGCAAAGCTAGTTTATTATCTTGCTTTGAATTATCTGTACTGGCCTCAAAACAGCCACTTACCTGCTTTAGGCCACTGTTTAGTGCTTAGTAAATGGCAAAGGAGGTTCATGGAAGGTGCTGTGATTGATTGCAGGAAATGGTCTTCTACAAAAGCAATGTTAGTCTGAAGACATTTTGAGATTTGCAATAGATGGGGAGACGGTTGTTTGAGCCCTATAGGGCAAATCATAAACTTGTGTTTTGTGGAGAGAATCAGAATGGTGGTATATTATTTTTGCACAATTAAAATTAATGCCCTTATCTGTTTAATAGAAATTGTATTCCATAAAAGCTACAGGCTCATTGTTCAAATGTAATTTTGAGAATGAGAAATAGTTTTAGATAAAGATTAAAAATATCTGACCTTAAATTTTGTTTAAAAATGTGGATTATATACTGCTGTATGAATATAGAATAAATTTAGCATGCAAATTATACAAAAGTCTGAAAAAAAAGGAAACTTGTTCCACTGATCACATCCACTTTACTGACATATAAAATTCCTATTTTTATCCTCAATAATTGCTGTTTTCTCCCTGAATTTCCCACAAGGAACACTAGGCACAGCAGCTGCTTCACCAGGATTTTGAGGTAATGTCACACAGGTGGGATCTGTCACTCTCTTGTGTCAGACCCTCCTACTAATGTGATGGAAAATACTGTAATATGTATATTGCCCTGCCATTGGTATTCAGTGAAGGAAAAAAATACCATCTCTTATTGCTAAATATGTACAACAAGGCAAGATGTAAGACAGACGAGAACCCAATCCACTTTTGTTAGACCAGGCATTCCAAATTCCTCTTGATATGTTCATTACAGCAGTCTCTACAACTGCTGTTTGCTTTTCTTATTGCTAAGAGGAGGATTTGCTCCCTGGTGATTGAATATATCTGTCTCCAAGGTATCCAGTGCTCCTTCTGGACAACACTCAAACTTGGTGCTATAAGCAAAGTTCTGGTGTCAAATCCAGTCACTCAGCAGCAGTTCATAGGTAAAGTCATGAAACCTGTGAGAGACACACAAAAATAATGGGGACAACACAAACTGGCAGAAACTGGAAAAATATAAACCACTATTTTCTAAAGGTTCTCTGTATATCAGCTGAGTACTGGTAATAAGTCTGTGGAAATCTTAGTGAGAAAACCTTCATGACAGGAAATAAAAGTCGAAGATGACATCCAGGCTACGGTCCAAAGACATGGGGAGATGGTGAGCTCCATATACCCATTAGAAGTGTTAGGATAATTGCTATTTAAAAGCCAAGTAAATAGTGCCTCATAATGCCATTTGCATTCTCTTTCTTTATAAGCCATCTGTACCTTTCACCTTACAATAAATATATTCACAGAAATAAATGGGTAAAAAGACATTTTTCTCTTCTTTAGAAAAGTGCAGACGGCATCCTACCTTTAACCATGGTAATCTATCTCTTAATTTTTTCACTAATAATATCATCTAGAAATACAGGACAGAAGAGAAACAGACTGATTTTGTTTTCATGTGTGCCACTTCAATGCAAACTTCAAGCCTAACAGTAAAATAAATGAGGGGGAGCTAATGATATTCAGTTTTCCACAGCTGTAACAAGTCCTGAAGTCTTATTGAAGCTGATACGCTTCTTTAGGCAAAGTAGTACCTAATTCTCTCAGGCTACTGTAAAACTGTCCTATCTGCAGAGACATCTAGGGAGCTGCCAACTTACACTGATTTAACTGAGCTCAGAATTAGAAACAAAGAAGGGCAGAGTTGTCCTTTCCCATTCCCCATGTTGTGCTGTCATGTTCATTTTGCCTTCCTCCCCTCTGCATCCCCTGCAGTGATAATTTTAAGTTAAAGAACAAATTCATGAAAATTAAGAATCCCTGATTCTCACTTATATGAGTTTTTTCCTCATAATGAAATTGAGGTGTTAAGATCAAATCCCCAAAAGCAGATATCTGAATTCGTATTACTGAAAGATTGTGCTTCTCCTTGCCTAACTTGTGATCACTTTTGGGCATTGATACTATTCAAAGTTTGGCAATACGTGTTGCAAAGTCTTGCTCAAACTCCACTTTGAAACCAGTTCTTACGTCTCAATACCAAAGTGTGTGCTGAGAGGAGAGAGTTTCATGACTTATCTTTTATTCACTAAATCTTAAAGCTTTTGGGAAGTGATTTTTATTTAGTTGTTAGTAAGTTAGGGAGACGTGTTCAGATCTTGTGATCACTGACTCAGTTTTATCACTTAATAAGGCCTGAATTTAGACTGTAAAAGAAAGCACATTTTTATACTTAGGGACTTCAGTGATGGAACTGCTGGTCTCTTTTCTGTCATAAAAGCCTCTGTGGCAATTCACAGAGAAAACTTCATTAGCCTGAATTGTCAGAGAATGCTTATACCCTGGTTACAGATATCACTTCTTATTTTGGCTGGTGTTGAGACACTGTGATCCTTTTCTTTTTCTCCTGGGAGGTCTTGTAAGATAGAACTTTAAAGTCAAAGCCACCAAAGTTTTAAAGATGACAGTGACAAAATGGCAGTTCTTTCATCTATACAATAAGAAGCTGATGGTTAGAGATAAACAAGAAACAAAAAAACAGCCCACAAACCAGAATCAGAGTGATCAGCCAGCTGCCTGAAATACATCTGCCACTGGACTCCTACAATAGTGCCAAAGTACAGCTTCACTCCAGCCTCCTTCACCACCACAGACCAGTGTAGAAGGGGCTAGAAAAGCTGGGGTTTGTTAATACCCAAAGTTAAAATTTGCTCATTATATTTACCTGTAATTTTCCTTTAGTCATAACTAGAGTCAACATGAATCTTTAAGCAGACTCAGCTTAATAACAAAAGGTACCTGGACCTACATTCTGTAGGTAGGTACAATTGCAGAGCTTTTACCAGAACAGCTCAACAAATCAAGAATGTCTGTTTAGATAGAGTCTTACCCAGAAATAGGCAAAAGAAAATGGAAAACAAAGATAAAAAGAATTTTGACGTGTGCCATTAAACACTTTATTTCACTCTCAAATAGAGACCTGATACAAAGACAATGAAAATAAATAACCAAAAATCAAACTCATTTCTAAGAAATGGAAAGTGATACAGCTGATACAGTATAAAAATCAAGTCACTGACTGAAATAATTTGGAGGCACTTACAGGTTATCTAGTGAAGGATTTTTATGTTTTTTTTCATTTACTTTATGGAGACTTGTACATCAGCACTTTTGTACCAATGACCGATGACAGAACATGATTCTTCCTTGTCTGTTTCGTAAGTTCCAAAAGAACCATGAAATTTCGTGCCCTTCTCTATTGTTCCATGTGTAAGTGACAGTTGCCAAGAATGAGATTACAGGTGTTTTGAGAGTTTTGAGTCAGCTAACACAGCAACCACACCCTGCTGATCTTTCTCCAGTCATTTGAAACAAGGTCCTGCTTGGCTGACATATTTCTACACTACCCTCCCACTGCTTACTGAATTTCTGAATGGTTTAGGAGAAGGGGGAGGCCACTAATGTTTTTCAGACTGCAGGTTCATTCAGGGTCTTGCATAATTTTTGGCTTCAAGGGCTGTAAGTGAAAATTTTTATGCAAACAGGTTTCTTTCACTTGAGGATCAGAGCTGAGCTCTGTCTTTGGAGCTGGATGATCACAGGAGTAAGAAGGCTGCTGAAAGTGCCTGCAGAGGCATTGAGCGGACAAAAGATCTGGAAACAAATGAAACTTTCTCTGTGGTTGGAAAACAACAGCCTGAGAGGAAGCGGACGAGGGAGCACCGCACTTAGAAATGAGACAATGGTAGTGGAAGCTCTGGTGGAAGCAGAATTTTCTCTATGCTGGGATGCACTAAGTCTCTGGCCAGTATTTCTGTTTTCTGGTGCAGTCCTGCTCTGCATGAGTCCTTTGAAAGAGAGAGCCCTGTTCTTAGAACTAAAGCTTCAACAATATCAGGAAAGGCACAGAAGTTCAACACCCCCACTAATGCTTTCATCCGTGTCATGTTATTCAATTCCTAGTCCCACTTCTGACTTCATGCTTTCTTTGTCCAGGTAGTGCAGAAGACTTCTCCCTTATATCACTTCTTGCAGTACAACAGAGCCAGAGCAGTTACAGCACAGGAGGCAAATTGCAAATAAGATTCCCACTGCTACAAATATGAGGTGTGATATGTGTGAAAATCATTTGAGGTAGCTATTAGTGGAGCTATACAATAGTAAACCTATACAATAGGTTTCCTCAATGAGAGGAGTCACCACAGTGCATTTCCGATGATTTCCAACAAAGCTAGAGGAAATGACATAGGCAGAAATAATTTAGAGGAAAAAAATTGTGGTATTTGCAGCAAATCCCAAAAAGTTTATGATTTTAATGACAGAATTGAGTACAGTTCAGATTTAGACTTTTTCTTTTGTCTAATGTTTGCATTTAGTTTTCTTTCTTTTTTGATGTCAAAGATGGCTCTGTTTTGAGCAGAAGATTGGAATAGACACTTTGATGTTCCTTCTCACCAGGATTATTCAATGATAAATATGTGTTGACAACTGTTTTTTTCTTGAATATGTTGCATTGAGGATGTTGAAAGATCAGCTGACTACCTCCCACACAGAGCAAGAATTTATACTTTCTGACTGGTCCCATTCCCACTGCCCTGGTCACCACCACATTAGCCCAGCAAATTACTTCTGTTCCCAATTCTATAAAGCTTCACTCTTGATCATGTGGAACAGAGTTCTCACCCTTTTCGGATTAACTCCCTCAATCTGGGTACACCCTTTCCAATAATGTTTTATTTTGTCACTAGCATTTTTTTCTGCTCAGGGTAAAGTGAAGTTGTGAATACAGAAACAGGAATAATGTCTGAACCTGAGGAGCAGAGACAGCATCACTGATAACCATCGGATTGTGGGAACAGGGCTAGTGTCATGCTTAGCATTGTCTGAAATGTTTATACTGAGGTGGAAAATGGGAAAAAAGCCCCTCTGCAAAATAATCCTATCAGTCCCTGAGTTCTCCTGCATCATACTGAGTGTTCAGAGTTTCCATGCCGCCTTACAAATTTTCTTCAGCTTTTTTCCAATGCTGCAAAGTCTGTTTCTCTTGGCTACGTAAAAGGCCATCTGATCTTGACAGCCACTACACCAGAAGAGTTTGTAAGTGATTTGTGCAGCCCACAAAATCGTTATGGATGCACAAGGCGGGCTGAAGCATACAGTGAGCCCAAGCCCCACTCACAGCCCAAAGGCTTTTCCTAACAGCCGTAGAGCCACAGTGCAGAAAACCCAAGTGATTTTGCTGAAATGAAATAAGGCCCTAGAGCTTCCTAACCCAACTTTAGTGTAAGGTTTAATTCCTTTTTCCAGCTTTGTCACATCAGTAACAACCATTCACTCTGCCCTCCTCTACCAGAGCAGCAAATGAAAGGGCTGTGAATCAATGTCCCTTTGGACACATTTCTGTTGAAGGGAATTTCCCTCTATTATTATAACACTGTGAGAAAAGACTGTGCAGTATGAACTTTTTAATAAAAGTGCTTTTTACAAATTACTTAAGACGCCTGTTAAAACAGATGGTAAAGCTCAAACATTCTTTTAGCACTGTTTCATTTCTCTTGCACTTATGTGCTCCACTGCACCATTAGGTTACAAACAGTGAGGAAAAGGAAGCCATACCACAGGGTCTGTGTAGGTCATGGATTGCTCCTGGAAATATTCCTGAGCACAAAGCTCAGCAACCACCTCAGCACTGATGCTGAGAAATAAGCTCCAATAAAACTCCAAAGTGTTATTTGAATGGAATTAAATTCAATTACTTTATAATTAACTTCCACTTAAGTCAGGAATTCATTAGCTTTAGGAAAAAACAAGGGCAGTTATGCAACCCATCTAACACTGTTGTTCCACACAGGACCCTATTTAGCAGAAAGCACAGGTTAGTTTTCTAGAAATTTCATAGCATGACCTGTAATATTTTGTGGTATATACTCATGTCAATAAGATACTGGTGCATACAATTTCCAGGTCTTTACAAAGAGGTATTATTTTTATTATAAATTGTATGGTAGAATGAATCAAATTATATCAGCTTCCATAAGCTTATCTAAAAGCACTATTAAAGGAGATTAGTATATTGCAAATGGAGTAAGAGAGGAGAGATAAACTGTGAATTTGCCTCCTATATCAGGCTGAAGGACTTCTCTGAATAACATTATAACCCATTGGTCCAGGAGTTTTGACTGTGGCCTTTCATAATACTCAACAACCCAAACAGCAGACCTAATTTTGTCAAATGCTTAGAGATGCACTGTTTAAGCTGATGTTATCTCTTTTTTTCCCTTTTCTTTATTAAAAGGAGAGAATCTTTCCTGAAAAACTCATTGCTTTAAAAAAAATACTAAGAGTTACCCTTTATTTAAAACAAGTAAAAATTTGTTTTTCATGTTTTACATGGAAAAGTTATTTCCACATTTGAGTTATTTGTTCTCACAGTGAGAAAAAATCATTTAGATAGCACTTTTAATGTGCTCCAGTAATTTCTATGAAAGCTTTAAATATGGAAATAATTTTTATAAAAATGAAAGTAAACACCTGTAACTTCATACATTTCTATCTGTTAAAGTCTCTCCAAAGACATTTTTACTCTAAAAAAAGTCTTGAGTTCTTATTGTGGTTTAAGCCTTATAAGATTTTAATCTACCTTACCTATGACTGTGTCTATCCATAAATGCCCTTCTCTGCACATATATAAGGATTTTATTCTCTTTGGGGTCAGTGGAGATTATATATCCTTTTGTCAAGGATTTTTTAGTTTAAAAATCTGTGAAAAAGGTCCCTTTTGAGAATTTTTGAAGCATTAGAATGTTTATTTTCTGGGTTTTTTCGGTCATATTAACTGCCTGTGCAGATTTCAGAAACATTGCAGGTAGTTCAGCTTCTGATAGTTCAGCCGTGGGTTTGGATATATTTTTGTGGATCTGAATTTCTAAAGCTAAATACTACCTGGGAAATCAGGTTTTGTGGCCTCTCCATGGTAACTCAAATAAGGCTTTCCTCCTGTACATTCCTGTGAATTTCTATCTGAATGCCATGTGTTAGAATTTGGCAGAATAGAAACTACCTGCCTAAAATGAAGGGGTACATTTAGGGAGTCTGCAGAATGCATGCCCCTGATTAAAAGGGTCGTCTCAAAGATCTGTCTGTAGCTGAGTTTCACAGCCTACCTCACATGTCATGGCTGGAAACCAACTTACCCATTCTTGACTCATACACAAGCCAGAAAATTCCAGTACCAGCTGCCTTCTTTAGATCCTGCCTCTTCGATGGGAGCAAACTCCACTGATAGATCTACTTGATGGAATTAGAAATCTGCCCAGCAGCCACATCCTCCTTCCATCCTCTCTGCTGACAGCAACGAGGGGACTGGTTCCCTTTCTCTGTGAGTACAGTGGAACACGGACCACGTTTCCCAAATTAGACTTTTTGTCTCCAAAAAACACGCAGCAAAAAAGATAGACACATGAAGCAACCAAAGAAGAAAATTCTGAAAAGTAGGTGTTTCAATGCTTCATGTGGAACAGGTAAAAATGGAATAAATCAAGGAGCCGAAAGGCATCCCTACTCCAGTGTTGTAACTTTGCAGGAATTTTCATATGTCAACCTCTTCTGTAATTTGACAGTCAAAATACTCATGGTTACCTGTAAAACTCCAACAAAAATGATATTCTGGGCAGTCTTAATAGATGTTATTTAATTAAAAGGGATTTTCACTCTTTTCTGTGTGCTAATTAAATTGAAAGAGAACTCTGACAATTCTAATTATCATTTACCACAAAATATGTATATGCAAATACAACAGAAGGTAAATACAGATTTGAAAAAAACAAAATCATACCACATCAAGACAATTAGACAGAACAATGTTGCCAGATTTTCCTATTTAAATAAGTCATCAGCACTACATAAGAGATGCTGAAGGTATATGTGTAACATTTAAAATAAAAACAAGTCATCCAAAGGTTACACAACCAAAAAGTTTGAAGCACATTCACAATTAAAATGTAGTGCAGGATGTTTCAAAACTGGGGATTTCTTTTTGTTCTGGATCTGAAATTAGTTTTCAAAGCAATTGTGACTTACATTAATTGAATGAGTAGAAATATACCAAATATTTGGGAAGAGAATAGTTAACCTTTCATGGAAATACTCTGGAACTTTAAAATTCTAAAAGAACATGGAGGCTCTTCAGGCCCTGAAACAAAAGGGAAAAGAGAGAGAGAGAGATGTAAATCCTCCTGTAAAGGAGCATGTTCAGGAGGATGGACAGGAAGCTGCCTGGCTTATTCTGGACACCAATTTCTGGCCTTGTCTGGGAAGGTCAGCAGTGACAATACAGCTTGATCACACCTGGTGGATCTAACTGGAATACTTTAAGTTAACTAGATGCCATTAATGGTCTGCAGAGCTCATCATGCTGCCACTCTGCAAACTCAGACATTTCACCGTGAACTGCCCAGAGATGAAATGTGGGATAACCTCATTGCTCTGAACTGGATTGGGAAACACTCATCTATTCTGATCTGTTGATACTCAAAGTAGTGTCTAATCACTGGGACATAGTAGTAGGAAAATAAAGAAATTCCATCCTAAGTTGTCAGCAGAAATTCCTTTACAATACAGACATTTTTGCTGACAAACTGTGGGCCTTAAGAGGAGTTCCTCATGCTCTCCCCTGAGAGTTGCCTGGAGTAGCATTTGTGTTTTTTTCTTTCTAGGCTTTGCCAATAAACTGCAGTGCTCACCTCACCCATCATGCTGCGCCCACTCTTAGGGATATGATTTAGATGAGCCAACAGTTTATCCCAACTAATAAAGCATGGATAAGGAATTGGCAGTCAAATTTTTATTTATATCACCTAACCTTGGTTTGTCCTTTAAAAGGGCTCTGCAGAGTCACTGGAATAAATTATGTTCATTGTGGTCTTTGCTGCACAATATTATTATTTTTTTCACTGGTAAATAACAGACACTGCTACTGAACAGACAGTTCAGTACTTTGTGTTTCTAGCATACGGAGATAGAAGAAATTTTGAGAAACTGACACTAATTGCTTCTACTGCATGTGTTTCTTAATATATTGAATTATTTTTCCATTAACCCCACAGGGATCCTATTTTATGAGTCATCAACGGCCAGGAAATCTCATTTCTAAAGGACTAGAGCCAGTGTTGCTGAAAACATCCAAGAGTGTGTCAGATCCTTTCCTAATGGAGAGCAAATGCTCACACAATAAAAGGACAAACAAAATAGAATTAAGGACAGCCTGGTGTGAGGGGAGAAGATAATTCCCTGCTCCTCATCTAGGCAGTACTAAATAGAGTTTGTGTTCTACATTTTATTTATTTTTGATGGTTCCTTGGTGGCTTGACACTAAGTGGAACTACCTAAGCTTGGTAAACAAGTGAAAATTTAAAGTATGAGTTTTTATTGCAGTTACTTAAAGAATCTCCTTGGTGCTGCTGGAAATGTTCCTCAATTAGACCTGCTCTCTGGACCGTGGTTAAACTAATGGTCAGAAAGTCAGAAAGTCATAATCTTCAGGCCTGGGATTCTTGGGAAGGAGATAATGGTTGACCATTACCCACATTTTCTGCTTTCTTCCTCTTGAGATTCAGTTGCATTTTTGTACAAAATCTTTTGCTAAATGTGATATTTTTCTAACTGAGAGGATTTGAAACTTTGGGCTCCAAAACCTCCTGTCTGAGACCAATTACTTTTAAAATCCCTCCTTCCTTAAGTTCTCCCCTCATGGTAATAAAGATGTTTCCTCCTTTCAGAAAAAAAGTAGAAGCTGCTTAGATTCACTTTTAAACTCCAGTCACTTCACTTGTGCACCAAGGATGGGGTAAGATTCCAACGGACATATTTAGTGGGTGATTTGGATCCAAGGATCCAGAAACCATCCTCCTTGCTCTTTTCTCTCACTGAAAAACAGGAGGAACCACATGGCAGAGGACTTTGCTCTGTCCAGGACACAGATGCAAAATTGATGGCTGTTACTAACAGACCATTTGGACTTGATCCACCACTTGCATGACCAGGCTGGTTGTCCAACAGCTCTTCCACTGTTTTTTTAGCACCCTCCCTCTCTCCCTGCTTATAAACAAGTGCACATTCCAGGAAGATTCAAAGAGCAGTGGACTACTGCAGAAAGTGGAAGTTTTCACACACCCAACAAAAAGACATGGGTGATATGGACATGCCGGCAAAAATACATCCACCATTATTAATTATAATTGGTTTTAAAAACACAACTCTGTTTATTACAGTGTATCCATTTTTGTTCTTTGAAAGGATCATATGTGACAGCTATAGAATGTTCATCAGAAAACTAATTAACCTGCTCATCCACAAAAACCGCTCACCTATTTTTTGCACAGCTTTAAGGGAAGGAGAGTAAAACTACGTATAAATTCTCAGCTTCATTAACAGAAATGTAATTCTTCATTAATGAGCAAAAAAAAACTTCTTTATTTTTTTCATTTGGGCAGCCAAAAAGGGTCTGTACTCTTTTTACCCCTCTCATACCACAAGCCTGAGGGATTTCCCAACACAAAAGGCACTAATTCCACACCAATGGAAAATGTATCAGCTCACTGTATTTAAACTGACTTAAACGGCAGAAAAGAGGATTTAAGTTAAGCATGAGAACAAACTCTCAAATTTAACCATGGGAGAGGCTTGCCAGGAGGCTATGACTTTTCTAACATGGGTACTTGCTAGAATAAACTAGGAATGTCTGTTAGAAATCACACAGGAACAGCGGATCCTTCTTCAGCAGGGAGAATTAATTAACTTTCCCAGCTCCCTTCCAGATCAATTTTCTCAGATTTTTTTTTTTTTCCTAGTTAGATAGTGATATTTTGCTAGGTTACTTACAATATAGATCTTTGCCATGAGGAAAAAACCAGAATTATTCCAAAACTTTTAGGATATTGAAATTGCTCTAACTGTGAAAAACCCAAACAAACAACAAACCGTACACAGTTCTGGAAACTGAAGTAATAACTTAGTCTGGGTTGTGGCTGGACTGTAAAGTGCAAAGAGAACTCAGAAAAAAGAAGGTAAGTAGTTACTCATTTCGTGGGTTATTACCTTCAGCCTGCTATTCAGTACAGACTTGGAGATCCTAGTGGGTCCCTTCCAGCTCAGGATATTCTATCATAGAAGCATCTGGAAGAAAGAACATGTGACTGCCTTTGTGAATACATTTATCTCTTATTTCTTTAATCCTTCTGTACACTGGACTAAGAAACAATCTCAAGCAATTCTAAAAGTCTACTCACCTCCTGATCAATGTAGGCTTGATTAGGGATTGATTCCTTTCCTGTTAGAAAGAGTAGAAAAATCTGAGAAACAGGGCCGAGAGAAAGTTATAAACACCCTAAAATCCATGTGGCAAAGGTTGTACTTTGTAAAAAATGGAGTCTGAGGTTACATATTAGAGAAAATTTTCATTAATTTTTAATCTCTCTAATTTAGTGATTTTGGAATTTGACAATAGTAGATCTACCTGACGACAAAGTGGTAGACAAATGGCCTTTTCAAGTCCCTTCCAGTACGTTTTTAATACTCTGAATTTACTGACTAACTATTTACTATTCCCTGAGGAGCAAAGACCCTTATACATTGAATTACACTTTAATCCTAGATGGTAAACCAGTTTGAAGTAAATGAAAAGGTGCTTGCTAAAAAGGTTTGGCCACTACTGCAGGTTTTTCTCTCGCTAACAATAAAATAAATATATTGCTATACAATCTATGTTGCAAGCTAAAGAAATTAGCTACTAAAACTTGGTAAAATAGTTAAGCAATAAGCCCTGCTGTCGATGTCCCTGCTAGGAAATTATAGATAGCAAGGAGGATTATACATGCTGAAATGTATTTATGGCACACAAAGTTGTAATGTCCTATTACTGTTTGGTAAAACCTTCAGAGGAATGAATCCATTTTTCTGTAAGGTCAAAGATTTTTTTTTCCCCAATTAATGTAAGGTTTTCATGTTAAAAAAAGAGTCTCTGATATGCCTGTTGCTTAAAGCTCTATGATGTTTAAAATCTAGATGCCCTCAGAACATGAAATTAGAGTAGGGCAATACATAACTCTTTCCAAGTTACTCATCACAATAGAGACGACAGGTATCACAGAATCACTGGAACTGTCAGATCAGGGCTCAGTAATGTTTTTCATCAGGTAAACTGATGGGATGTCATCCATTTTGTACAATTTCAGTGATTTAGCAATAGCAACCATATTTTTAAGGCAAAAATTGACAAAGTGCTTTTGGCTCAAAGAAGGAGAAAATAAAGGTTCACAGATAGTTTTTATTAATTTACTATTGCTAGATGATCTCTAAGGTCCTTTCCAACCCAAGCCATTCTATGATTCTACGATTCCATGATTTATTTATGCAATGGAGTATCAAGTTCTCTTGCAAGTCTCAGTTCACTGTTTTGATTTTTTTTTCAAAATAAAATAAAGGCACCAAAAATTCTATCTCCTTGGAAATACTGTTATTTAAAAATATTTTCTGGATTTGGAGTAGTAGTGGTACCGTAAATATCCTTTGAATATATGTGTTGGGCAGAAGACATGTCACTTAGCCCAGAAATTGAGCATTTTGGTTAGTCTGCCAGTGTTTAAAGAGTTAGGGAAGATTTTGTTAAAAAGCAATGGTCCAACAGCCATCTGAAGCCTGCTTAGTTTTGTTCTTTTTGCAACTGAAGCAGGGATCTCTTCTAGGTCTGGAATTTCCTACCATCATCAAGAAAGACTGAGGGCACATGAGCACTGAGATGAGGCAGCCAGCTCCAGCACTGCAGGTGGACAGACTTCTGGAAGAAGAAAGCCTCAAGTTTCCAGGAGCTCCACTGTTCACAAAATGGTTTATCCCATCTGAAGAACACTGTAACACAACCACTTCAGCCATCACATTTTCTCGATTCCTTCTAACATAGGTGATTTAGATTGCCAAAAAAGGCTCTTTCATCAAATATGAATGCAGTTTTGATTAAACACAGCACAGATCAAATTAGAAGACAGAGAATTCCCTTCAAGCAATACCTGTGAAAGGTTCTTTATCTTTGTGGTTAAATACATTTACAGACAGTTTATATCCTTTTTTGCTTTTGAACTAATTAAAAGGAGAAGTTAGAGGAGAAAGTGTCTGCAATATTCTTCCAATACACATTCAGAAGGCAAAGCTTTTATTTCATATCCAAAAAATGGGATTTTTTGGATAGAAATTAATTGTGTGATTGTTTCATAATGAAACGGGCAAATGAAGAAAGGGTCTTGGTTTTATCCTTAAACATTTGCTACATCACCTTGTTCTACCTGGACTTCTGGGCTGGGTTACGTGTATTATATAAATGGGTAAAATTATCTTTTTCTTAAATCAAACATCCATTTTCTGAAGGACTTTATTTTTCCTCTGCTTTGTGTCCTTTCCACACCTTTATCTCAAGGTATGATGGGAATCGAATTTGTGGCAGGGGAAGAGAGCAGTGCTCATGTCACATTGAAGGTACAGTAGATGAAGCTTTTATGTCTAGGAAAAGACTTTTTTACCGAGTACCTCAGAAAAATCCAGATATAATAACATTAACTTTCCCAATATTTGCCCTGGCATATGTTAATTTTTCTGAATAATTGATAAAATTACTTTAAAAAATAATTGGAATTACAGACATTTTGTGCAAAGCAAAAGGCCTGAACTAAAAAAAAGAAAATACTATAAAATAAAAATTGGTTTTGTGGATTTCTGCATTTTTTACACAGGTTCTCTATTTCCTCATTAGACAGACAAAAATAATTAAAGATATGTATTCCAAATCCTCTCATGTTACTCATCTTAATAACAGGAGATCCAGTAGCATATCTTGCAATTATTAACTGCCTTATCTTTATCATTTCGTTTTCATGCTGAGAAATATTTTGCTGCTTGATTGCTAAAGGCAAAATAGAACAATATTTTTAACAGCATGTACCAACTTAACTGTAATATTCAGCAGCCAAAGGGTCATCCAGAAGACATACCTTTGCAAAAATATAAATTAGCAAGAATTGGTTTATTATGATCATGTCCTTTCTAGGAAAAGAAGCATTTTGCTTTACATTTTTTAGGCACACAGGCAGAGGATCATATTACTGACATCAACTGAATAAGAAGCAACTCCTGTCAAAAAACTTCTACGTATTATCAAGGTTTCAGTCTATTCTTTGGCTCTAATGGGCTGTCCAGATCCAGGCTGGAGCTCAGAAAAAGAATGAGGAAGGTGTGAGAGAAAATAGCAAAGCATATATGAAGAGAAAAGGTACAAGAAAACTGTAGTAACCTGAATGCTGAAGGATTCTTTTGTCGTACTGAGACATTCTTTGGTCATAAGCTGTTGCCTAGAAGTTTGGAATAGACCTGAAACACTGAGCATAGTAAATATGTTTGTGTCAGTCAAAAATTCTCTCAAAATAGCAATCATTATTCAGAGCAATTTGAGGTCTTATATACAAAGAAAGTTGATAATGATATCTTTGTCCATGCAAGTAACTTTTTGACCATGAGAGGATGTATCCTGTCCATGCTGTAGAGCCCTTCCTTTAAAATATGAGAATCTCAGAGCTTTTCTGTGGGAAGACTGAACCACACAAGTTGATGCATGTAATGGCCTTGCTCCAAATGAATTAAAACACTGTGAGAAGGCAGAGAATTTCTTATTCCTGAGAACACCATACAGACCCCAAAACCAACTCATAATGCACAAACAATACCTTGGACGTGCTGGTGTGAATGGGACACTGCCAACAATTTCAGAGGATCAGGATCCTCCTTAACTGTTTGAACTTAGCAGAAGACAGAGTGGAGATTATTGCTCAGAGCTGATTCACTCTTAACTCTTGTGACTGGCAAGATTCAAAAAGTTTTTCTGTACTTGATCTTGTAACCTTGAGTGTTTTTTTAATTAGACACATTGCACTGTGCAGTACATGGCACAGCTCGCCTGTATCACAGTGATCCTGTAACCTGGAGCCATTGTTTTGCAAACTGCACATTCCAGAACCAATTTGTGCCTTTATTTTTAATTATTTGAATTACTTTGATCACTTTTTCAGTGCTACAGAAATGGGGTCTGATCTGTATGTGAAATGTAGAGAACTAAGGTCTGTCCTAGCTTTTCCACCAACGAATTGAAAAAATAATAAAAAATTACACTTGAGCTAAATGACAACATGCCTAGCATGCTCAAGGTAGTATCACGTCAGTGATGGCAGCTTCAGATCTTAATTATCTTGAACATCTGAATAAATGATGTCTGTGTTCTAAACTTTTACAGGAGACCAGGATTGCATGTTGATCAGAAAAAACCTATGAGAGAATGAGATAAAATGGAAAGGGATTAAAAGACTTATTTCATCTAAAATATCCTAGACTGTATTCCCCAGGCTGGAGGAATCCTTAATGTTTTTGGTTTTTTTAGTCTTCCAGAAATTGTCATTTTAGCTTTTACAGATGACTTTGCTCTTGGCATAATTTATAAATTTAAACCAATCCAAGCAAAAATAAACCAGCCTCTACTTTACATGCAACAACAAAATAATCTTTTCCAGATTGTTGTTATTAAAAAAACAGGAGTTGAAAACACCCAGTTCTATTTCATAATTATAAATTGGTGGGTTTATTTTTGCAGATTTTCTGTTTGCAGATATACACATTTTTAGATCCTGTACATTTCTTAATAAAGGTGTTTCAAATCTAAGGCTTCTTCAAACATTTTCAAACCTAAAGTATACTAAGAAAATATTTTAAAAATATAATCTCTGAAGGTGCTGAAATCATTCTGTTCAGCTATATCAGAAAACTGTTTTGTTGGCATTCCCCTCCTCTAGCTCTGGCTCCTGCACAATGAGAAGATAAAATGTAATTTCGATTGAATTGCAGGTCTGTGTTTAATCTGAGAAGATTAAATTACTTTTAATCTTCTAAGAAATTCTGCACATACAGGGAAAACTTCTTCTGCCCCACAACAAAATATTTAGTATGAAACGTGTTCTATACAGTGTTGGTTGGTAAGTTTATGTTCTAGTCTTCAGGTCCAGAGAGCAAATCATGTATTTTGCTCAGCCAATTCACCAACATTTCAGTTTAATGTGCCATGCAATGTGTGTTTCCTTCATGCAAAACAGTCCAAAAATGATCCTGAAATGTTGATATTTTCTTTAGAAAGAAAGGAGGTACAAATACACTTATCAAAATGTTCATAGCATTATTGAAAAAGCTGGGCTTTGCAGTCTAAACTATATGCTAGTGCGGTGGTCACGGTGTCTCAGGAACTTCATCCTGCCTCGCCTGGCCAGCCCTGACACCGGCCGCAGGAAAGGTATGGCTTGGTATACTGGTGTACCTCACTGATCCTGTGTGCTCTTTGTCCCGCGAGCACGTACAGCGACGATGGAATGAAGGGAGGGTGCTGTCGAGGTTTCAGCCGCTGGAGTTTATTAGTGCCCCGCAAGGGACAACCTCAGCTCCAGGGAGTCTGCCTCGGCAGAGCGCAGAGCACCCTTGTGCAGCGTCTTAAGTATGGGGGTGGAGAGAGGGGAAGGGTAGAACACAGGACCAATCAGGTAAAGGTAGGGAGTGGCTCTACATATGAAAGACAAACAGGGGAACCAATCAAAGAGGGGAAGGGGGGAACAGCCGGGGATCCTGCCCAATCACTCGATGACCTCACTGGAACTTTCTAGACCCAGGGTGAGGCCTCGAAGTGACAGACAGGACCTGGGGGTTACATAACGCAATGATTGATGGAAAACTGTAACTGGGGAAAACCACAGGGAACAAACTCAGGGGGGTACAAGGGACGAACAATTATAACTCACATAGAACAGGATAAGAACAGAGAATAAATGCATCCATTAAACTGACAAACCTAAAAACACGCCACTACTACACGCTAGCCTACTACATTCATGTTCTTTCTCCATTTTTTATGTTCAGTAAAAGATACAACATGCAGTGATACAAATTTGAAACATACTTGTGTTCAGCCACATTGGCTTGTCTTAACTCATTTCAGCAAGAACACAAAGATTCATTATCAAGGAACACCTTAGGGATCTTAATACTCTTTTTTTGTTTTATTTTCCTCAGAGATAAAATCAGCTAGTATTTATTAACTGGAAGCTTGACACAATATTTGAAGTGCTGTGCTGTCCACATACAGTAACACAGATAACCCCTTTTTTTTATAGTTCCAACTTGAAAGATGAGAGAGAAGTTTTTTCAACAGTCATGACCCATGCTTTCATAACAATGAACTGTTTCTGTGCTGTTCTGGTTTGGACTGGGATAGAGTTGACTTTCTTTGTAGCAGCTTGTAGGGTGCTGTGCTTTGTATATGTGACCAAAACAGTGTTAATAATACACTGATGTTTTAGATATTGCTGAATAGTTCTGACATGGCACCAAGGCTTTTTCTGCTTCTCACTCCATCATGCCAGTGAGGATGCTGGGAGTGCAGAAGAGGTTGAGAGGGGTCACACCCAGGACAGCTGACCCCACTTCACCAGAGGAATGTCCCACACCATGTGGTGTCATGCTCAGCAATAAGAGCTAGGGGGAGAAGGAGTAAGGTGTAATATTTGGAGTGAAGGTATTGTTCTATAATTGTGTTTATGATTGGAAGCAGAACTTTTGATATGATTCATTCAATATGAAATGTGAACACTGAAATGAAGTTTTTAAAAAAGAGTTTATAGAATTGCTTGTAAAAAAGTTATTTTAATAAAAATATAGGCATTACTTTCAGGTAAAAAAAAATCTCATTTTCTTAAGTAATGTGCATTCAAAAAAATATGCTACTTTGAGTTCTATGAGCTAACATTAGAATATCTGTGCTGTGCATGATTACTTTGAGTGTGTAATAAAGAACACTGATTATTGCTGTTTTGAAAAGAAAAATACAGAGAAGCCTTTCTCTGAATCCCCATAGGAAATGTCTGTCCTACACTGTCGATTTCTTTATAGTATAAGAAACACTTTTGCCCTAAGTGCTTCTTCCAGCCCTGGTTCTTAATTGTTGTTATTTGGCAGCATGAAATATTGATGACATTGGTCAAAAAGACTGACAGCTGCATGAATTGTTATTAACCAGCCTGTTGGTTGTAGCTTAAAGTTCAATAAATACCAAGTTGCAGTAAAGGCCTTAGGGAGCCTCTTTCTTTTCTGAAGAACTGGAAATTAACTATTTGATGTCTTTATAAGCTGTCTTTTTCTCATCACTCCTTCACTCCCCCAATAGTTTTGATGACACTAAAAAGAAAGGCTGGTTTGGTAATGCTCTCATAAGAGACATCATGGCCTCTTCTTGATCCTGAAGGAGGTAATGACCAAATATTACAGGGATGTAACTACCCACCCCTTCTCATTGTCATTCATCACCACAGTAAACAACAGAAAAATCATTCAGAAATGTTAGGATCTGAAAGAGCACAGGGGACACAACGATTTCTGAAGTGAGTCAGGAATCACTTGTGTAATATTGATACATGAGAATACATTTCATCCTCCACACACAAGTACTGTCATACTGTTATGATTTGCAATTGTTCATACATTCAATCACATAATAACTTGCTGGAGAGCTTCAATAATTGTGTGTTAGGTTGGAGAGAAAATCTTTACCAACATACAGATTCTTAACATTTTTAATGGTGCTGTGTACCTTCCCTTTTTAAAATATGCACATCTGCTATCTCTGTCTTAAATCCCAGTTGATTTTTTTTTCCCAGAGCAAATATGCTACTTTTCTTGCTACAAGCAAACTTAGATTTTTAACACCTGTTTCTCTGCTGGTTCAGAGATCTCTGGTATCTATATCTATTACTTGTCTTGTTCAGTTCCCAGTATGTCTTAGCTGTTCAGTATTCTGTGTTATTACTGCTTGTGATGTGACATACTGTCATTTTGACTTTGATCAAAATAAGGTAATTGTAGCAACAGGAAGAATCCATTAAAGCTCCTCAATGTATGATTTAGTCAGAAAAAATAGATAGAAAAAATACCTTGCTGACTCAGTAAATGCTAAATTTTGCCACTTAGGGAAAAACATGAATAGTGTATTTATACGTATATCTATGAATATTCCAAAGCTTCATCCTTTCAGATGTACTTGAATCAATCATCAGTTTGAATAGGCAGGAATGATTCAGAGAAACACCATGGTGTCTCATAACTTAATTGCAACCACTGATCAGGCAGGCTGGTCTGATCATTATCTTGCAGTATTGCAGAGCTATTTAACACATTACTTGTCACATGTGGATAATACAACATATGATGCACTGTGCACATGTTGGACTGAAATTCTGAGGCAGCACCATAGTGAAATAGTTTTGACATTTTGAGTCACTGATTTNTTTTTTTTTTTTTTTTTTTTTTTTTTTTTTTTTTTTTTTTTTTTTTTTTTTTTTTTTTTTTTTTGTGTGTGTGTGTGTGTGTGTGTGTGTGTGTAGAGAATTTTGTCACTCATGGGTTATGAAGTCTCCTGGGAGATTTCAATATTAAATCTGTTGCTGTTATGGTTAGGATGGATATTTAATGTGTATTAATAATGACAGAAAATTAACTTTTTTCACTGGGATTTAATTGGACAATCCCTCTACATGCCATAATCACTTTTACAGTCTGTCTATTCAGTTATACTGAGGCAAGGTTTTAATTTTATTTCCTCTGAAATCAATCACTTATCACCCCATGAACATCTTGAATTCTCTCTTATGTTGCAGGAGTATTTTCCCCAGCTTTACTGTACCGTACATATTAGCATGCAGTAAAAGAATTAATAATGTCTTGCAAGTTCAAACCTAAATAACTTTATGCACAACTTTCAAAATGTTTTATTATTTGAGTTTCCTTTTGGTAAAACAAGAAAATGTAATTATATGCTAAAAGGAATTGATAAGCAACTTGTTTAACCAATGGTTACAATCTCCTGTCTTTGTTCGCAGCATCTGTGGTAATAGAACCTACTGCATTTCAATGCTGACATTTAATCAATGCATGTAAATCACCTTGGAGGCCTATTATTCTTGTATTCATTAATTCTGTCATGCAGAATACAAGCATGTAGGAGAATTATACACAAAGTTTTTACAGCTGAGGTCAAAAACTGGCATGTGTAACTGTCTGCTCTTGAAGTTCCAACCTGCTTCTGTGGCATGGTATCTACCACAATATGTCCGAATAGAATCATAAGATCTCTGAATTAAAATTGTATCAGAATTTTATTTAAGGGACTTTTTGTGTTAGGAAATTGTCAGCTGGTTGGAAGTCTTTCCTATTGACTATATAATATATTCCTTCTGTTTGCTAGCTTCTGGGGGCAGGTACAGATGAAAATAAACACAGAGGTGAGTGCTTCTGTAAGGAAAGACTAAACTTTTTAAACCAAATGCCTAGGTTATACAATCAACAAATATGATAAAACCATAAATGACAAGAAATAACCCAAATCATTTCCAGTCAGGCAGTGGTATCTCAACATTTTCAAGTCAATATACCATAAGAATTTAGAGTTCCTGGCCTCTGAACACTTACAACCCACTGGAAGTGAACAATGACTTTGTATTCAGGCCAGTGTTTGGAGGGAGAGTGACTCCCTGAAAGCATCAGAGAAGACAGTGAGCAGCCAACAATAGTGGCACAGCAGATGGGTTTGCTTTGGTACCCGCACCTATCACGGAGTGATAGCTGTGGCAACTCATGAAGAAATCTGGGAAAATCAGACATGGTGGATTTTCTGTCCTTGGTCACCATCCAAATTTTGCCATTCAATTTTTTTCTTTAATTTCTTTAATTTTTCTTTAATGAGTGAGCCATTCAACCCAAAATTTCAGATTAAAGCATTTTAAATTTTTAATACAAGTAATTTTGAAATATTTCCTTTCATCTTTCTCTTTAAATGCAAAGACATTTAATTACAGCTGAAAAATAGTTTGGAAGCTGTTCTATGGTTCTTTGAATTCTAACAGAACTCAATAATTCTATAATTTGCTTTTCTTTGTTATCATGTGAACCTGATCTTTTTCTTTGACAACTTCCACTTTAAGAACAATTTTGACATCAGGAACATTTACCAACTTTCATTTGTCAAACATTTTTGCCGCATAAAATTTTAAAGAGTTTATTGCAGAAAATTTTAAATATATACCCACACACATATATTAAATAATTACAACATACTATGATTTTTCTTAGTGGATTCAGGATACAGTTGGAATCTATGAAGTCTTCTTCTGGTCTGGTCTATAAACCATGACAAATCAGCTGCAGAGAGATAGTCACTCCTAATTTTTAACCAGGAGTGAGTAAAAGGCACCAGGTTACATACATCATACAGCAACAAAGCATGGAGCTTCAGTCTCAATGTTGAATGTAGGTGCACAGGTCACTGCTTTGCATTTGACTGGGTGCAGAACTGGTAACTCTTTCATCAGAAGAGTAAATTTAATGCAATTTTTGTTACTGATTCTGCAATGTCAAATGTCGAATTGCCACCCACCAAGAGACACAATGTCACCATACCTTGTGCTCTGCCCAGTCTTTGTCATGAGTAAATCGTAACACTGCTCCAGTGCTAACCCCTTTGTTCTGCTTATGGCAATTCATTGAGAAAATACTGGCTTCAAGTCAGATGTAGGGGAGCCCTTCAGTCACAGGACCAATTTATATAACCCTGTGCCAGCCCTCTTTGCCCAGACATCCCAATTAAACATATGGAGGCCAGAGGGAAATGCTCTGAGCTCTTTTTCTCTGCCATAGACCCAAATGCAGAGAACCCCATCACTGAGCAATCAGCTCGGAGCTTGTCCTGGTGCTACTGAGGCTGGGACCTGCTCTGCACCAGGCACTGAAGAAAGAATAGGTTTAGATTATAAAAAACTGTGGCTTTCTCACAGGGGATCTACCTGAGGTTATCTAAGCTCAGGCCTTGATTCACTGTTGGGAAAAGCTTGTGAAGCAGTGAGAAAAAGGCTAAAGCAGACAAAATAAATAAGAGAGCAAAATGGAAAGGAATTATAGTTTGGCAATGAGGTCTTTGTTATTATAGAGCCCCTGTGACCTTTAAGAGAGTCTGACTTGACTGGTTGCCTGAACAAGTTTCCACCCTGCAGTCCTGAGTCCAGTTACATGCCTGGTAGCTCATTTTAAAACAAACCTGCCTTGCCACCAGCTTCGGAAGCTGCAGTGCACGCTGGCTGAACAGACTATGCCTTGCAGGCACCCTTGACAGTGACCTCGTTTTCAAGCAGGTCAGAACAGTTACCTGCCCAAGAGGCACTGTCTTATCGATTCATCTGCCTCGAAACAGATGTACCACGTATCTGTTTGAGATGCACCTGCTTCTCAGGGACTGAAAACTGAGCACATATTTATTATACCTGTGAAGTATTCAGCCATGGATGATGACTGTAGCTTGCAGCAGGTATGAACATATGAATCTCTCTGAGGGGCAACACATACAAAGAATATGCCCCTTTTGGGGGTCTAAAACAATTATTTGAGATATTTTTAACTGTGTCCTCCAGGCACCTGCCAATTCACGTCTGATTTACCTGCTGTGTTCCTAAACACGTAATTCTTTTAATGCATAAATTTTTAATACATATTAAAACAGTGCTTGTGAACATATGCAGACATTAATTTTCATGTCTGAACCTCTATGTAATTTCTTTTATTTGCTAATCTTTTGCCCTTTGAACTTCAAAGATTGTATGATGATACTAGTGAAAGATTTACCAGCTTTGAAGCTGAAACAAAGATGCACCTGAATCTTTGGAAGCATCTGGATTCTGGTCAATAGATAAAATTCTGGAAAAAAAAAACCAACCCTGAACAAACATTGAATTACAGCATACAAATTCTATTACCTATAGTAAAATTTATTCTGAGCCACAGCCTGAGCTTTGCTTTGAGAATGCTGAAAACAGATAGCAAAAATCTAAGAGTTTGTGACTGCTATGACATGAAGGATAAAGTCAGAGGATCAGCTATTGAAAGTGAACATGGCAGAAAACCCAAAGGAAATATCATGCTTTCTCTAACAAAAGAGGTTGAAATTCTGATTTTTGAACTACTTTATTTTAGGAGATTATGTATTTCATGGGGACCAAAATTGGCTGTACCTACTTTTTACTACAGAGAAAATGAAGAGCCTTAGTGACTTGAGAATTCCTTTATTTAAGTTAAGAAGTCCTTGATGATCTGCACTGAGGGATTCAGTGCATTATCATTTTATTCCAGGAAAGAAAATAAGTGACAGGGAAAGTAAAGCCAGACTTCTGTTCTGTTTTTTTCTGACAGTCCACTAAAGTGTAGTCAGTGTTCTGTGTTGGACTGCCCTTGGAACAAGCAGCCACAATCAGATGTGCCACTCTCTTTTCTGTGGCCCTGAGCACAGAAAGGACAACCTGATTCTAAACTATTTACAAACTGCTAAAAATAGCTGGCAGTTAGTTTGATCCTTTTTACCCTTGGCTTTTAGCTTCTCCTATGACAAAGGATAAATACAAGAGGAAGGTTAGGTCACACAAATTTATATGTGGGCTATATGTGAAATGAGCATGCAACATCTCTGAACATAAGGTACTTTTGCCAAATGTAGAATTGTCATTTTTTGTCTTCTTTGCACAAACAAAAGTGTAAGGTGATTTAAAATGAGGAATTGTTGAAAAGTACAAATCCTGTGTAGTAGAGGCTATAACATTAGGTGGATTGAATGAAGTAGAAGCTTCTCATGTATAATCAGTTTTAATCACATTCAATACTCTTAACCAGATTAAAACTGAACATTAGTGATTTAGGATAAAACCATGCTCTGCCCCACCCTACTTAACATGTTTTAAATGTCAGTGTTTTGCTTTCACAGCTGTGTGCTCTCTAAGAAGGGAAATGTTTCTGATGAGAAGAAGGTCATTCATTAATACCAATGATTGCGAGGGACAGAATCAGCCTTTTGTGTTGTTGGAAGGAACAAAGACAAAATGAAGTGTCTCTGTTTCAGAAAGTAAAAGGCATATGCCCAACCAACAAGTGTTTCAGTACATCCACCCATGGCTGTTTCCTTGGGACAAGTCTACAAAGCCTGCAACAAAGGAAATAAAACATTTTGAGTAGAAAAAAGTGAAATAAATTTTCTTCCTCTAGAAACAGAAAATACAGTTGTGTCTACTCGATAGGTTATATTAATAATCCATCTATGGTCTTTTTCAGCCAATTTATCTATGATGGACTTTAGGAGTTCTTTCTGCAAGCTTGATAGGGATTTTTGAATTAAAGATAAGGGGCAAAAATGTATGGAAATTGAAAAAAATTTGTCTTAATTTTT